>CM024639.1:30757772-31329021 GCA_014182715.1 Eucalyptus cloeziana
GTATATCTTTGCGACTGATGCATTTTAATCTGCGAAGTTTGTGGGATATTCATGGAATTCGAATGAAAAGACAAATAGAAAATAAGAATAAAAAACCCGAATTTGGAGTATCCTGCTTTCAAGCAATTAGCAAGGTTCAACAAGCAATCGATATTTCACTATCTAGTACCTTTGGGACCCTGGAGATGACGATACTCTTGACACAGAGCACAACAATGGCAAAGGAAATGAACAGAACAATCGGCGCATGGCTTCTGCTCCAAATTGAATCTCTTCCTCATCTGGGAGCGATTGTAGCAACCGCAACAGCAAGCTCCAAGACCACAGGTCAAAGCAGCGGCTAAACAGTAGAGTGCGCCTTTCTTCACGCAAGCTGCGACAAAACGAGAACATGACATAATAATTATAGTAATCATCCATCATCCTTCCAAGTTATGCTCTTTAGTTTTCATGAACTTAATCTACGGTTAAGGCAAACTGTTGTTATTTTTTTTTTTTTTTTTACAATTCGAGGTAAATTACTGTGGCGGACCCTCGAAGTTCTGAACTTACAGAACGAAGCTTATTTTTCAACAGTATAGACCATTTTGAGCTGTTGCCGTCCGGAAACACGGCATGCATTCACAGGTTTTCTTCTCCCTACCAGCTCACTATTCTGCCGCTGGAGCTCCGCCGTCTCTCTCTCTCTCTCTCTCTCTCTCTCTCTCTCTCTCTGGTTTACTCAGATGGTCAAACTCGAATCCTCTCTGGTGTTACTCAGTGGCAGATTTCGAATATGAGGATGACCACTTATTGGTGCATATATAGAAGATGGAATTGGAATATCTCTTTATTGGCACGCAGACCAATAGCTGAGACATTGATCTCGTCCACAACCATCATCCTCCTTCGTTCGCACGCACAAAGAAGAAGATAGTCGATAAAATACTTACATGAAGATCCTTCTTCCGCATCCTCCGCGATCCTCCCAAAAGTGACGCATGGGCACAAGAACGTTGTCCAACCTGAAACACGCACAACAGCAACAACATACGTCACATGGCAATCATGAACTATACGTGATGTACAACTTCGAGTGGACAAAAAAGGAAATTACAGCCGCATAAATCGTCAGAACAATGACAAATCTTGGACGACCAAGAGACATGTCTCGTTTGCTGCAGTTGATGATGATGATTGCCAGGGAGACAACCAGAGACCACGTATCTTAGAGATTCCCCCATGGTTACGTCCTTTTTAAGGTTTTGCAAGATACGGAAGGTAACGATGGTCCCCGCCCGGCGGGTGGGTGGGGGATGTTGTGGGGACGCAAAAAGTGTAGGTTCCTCCCGTTTGAAAAAACTAAGATGAACGGGTCTTATTTATGAACGCGCCTTGTGATTTTAAAGCTTATCTAACGCAAATTGATGTAGTGAGAAGGTATATATGGCCGATCATGCTTCTCCACGTGCCTAATGTATACCTCTCACTACACTACATTCATACAAATCAAACCATGCAAAATGATTTTTCGTTGATGTGGAAATTGGGCTGCTGAAGGGCTCAGCAAACGAATGTGGACTACATGAATTACCGATGCGACTTGTGGAAAGACTTGCCAAGTCGTCTGAGCGAGTCAATTTGATGTTTTCCGAGTCTTCTTGGTCTTCTATACACTCCAAGTTCCATGAACCTGTACTTGCAGTCGTCTCAACTCTCCGGCCGCGGGTTCTAAGGATGGATAGGGACGATAGGAATGCTGATGGATGACATGCATGATATGAGCCCAAGGCCGTTGTTGCCCGTTCCATTGTTTCTACTGATCCGTTGGTTAAGAAATAAGCGTCCCTCTAAGGCTTCATCTATCTCACAGAAAATGAATAATTTGAAAAGTATTTTCCCAAAAGCAATCGATTGTATTACTTAAAAAAATGAATGAATGAACAATATTTTCATTTTCCATTAAAATTTTTAGAATAAATTATGTTGCTAATGAATATATTTTCCATTGACTAATTATTTTAAGTAATACAAACAATTATTTTCCAAATTATTCATTTTCTGTGAAATAAATGGAGCCTAATTTCTTGACTAGCGGGCTTAATCGGGCTCTCCCATATCTAAATCAAGAAACTAGAACAAAATTACAAATATGGACTATATATATTATTTCCCTGGCCAACGCCTTCCTTTTTTCTTTTTTCTTTTTTTCTTTTTTGATAATCTAAAGGGACGAGCACTAATAGGCCAACAAACTGAAGGCTGGTCAGAATGATTTATGATCACTTGAACTAGTTAAGATAAGGCATTTTGCTTGTGCATATGGCCTTATCCTAAAGCAGTTTATATGCAGTTAGTGAAATTTAAACATGTGACTTCCAATTCCCAAGTTGAAAATTTACTAAAGTCCTAACTTATTCCGATCCACATGATTGGGCCCGTATCACTATATTTACATTTGTTAGAAGTGTAACGAGTTTTCTCCATAATGAAGCCAATTGTAGTGTCTAACCAGTAGCTAGAATGTAGGAATCTTTCTAGATTTTCCATGAAGTTTTGTAAAAGGGTGGGCTTTCACATAGCACAACGCAACTTGTCGATGATTTCATGCGTCATTCTCGTAAGGTCAATTTTTGTCGTTTCCTTGTAAGTCTTTCTTAGCCCTTTGCCTCTGCATCAAGTTTCGTGAACTTTCAATTTGTTGTAGTAATCAGAACTTTCAATTTATTGTAGTAATCGGAGCAATTTGCACATAGTTGATGAAATTTGAAAATGTGACTTTCAATCCCTGCCTTAGAAATCCCTTGACACACCAATCAACAGAACAAATCGAGATAATAGTACAATGCAAATTGTGAAGGACTTCATATGTTGTCACCAAGTCAATTTTTGACATTTGCTTTTGAGTCTTTCTTAGCCCTTTTGCCTCTTCATCAAGTTCCAAGAACTTCCGGTTGATTGCAAAAATGTCCGTCTCCACAATTATTCACGAGAGAGGTCGAAGGAGACGAATGAAAGCGTGTTTCTTAGAAATCCCTTGAGTCACCAATCAATAGCGCCAACCGAGATGATAGCACAATGCGAATTGTGAAGGACTTCATATGTAGTTATCATAAAGTCAATTTTCGACGTTTCCTTTTAAGTCTTTCTTAGCCTTCCCCTCTTCATCAAGTTCCACGAACTTTCAGTTTATCGCAATAATGTCCGTCTTCGCAATTATTCACGAGAAAGGTTGAAGGAGACGAATGAAAGCATGTTTCTTAGAAATCCCTTGACTCACCAATCAATAGTGCCAACTGAGATGATAGTCCAATGCAAATTGTGAAGGACTTCATACGTAGTTGTCATAAAGTCAATTTTCGACATTTTCTTTTAAGTCTTTCTTAGCCCTTCCCCTCTTCATCAAGTCCCATGAACTTTCGGTTTATTGCAATAATGTCCGTCTTCGCAATTATTCACAAGAAAGGTCGAAGGAGACGAATGAAAGCGCGTTCCTTAGAAATCCCTTGACTCACCAATCAATAGCGCCAACCGAGATGATAGGACAATGCGAATTGTGAAGGACTGCATACGTAGTTGTCATAAAGTCAATTTTCAACGTTTCCTTTTAAGTCTTTCTTAGCCCTTCCCCTCTTCATCAAGTTCCACGAACTTTCGATTTATCGCAATAATGTTCATCTTCGCAATTATTCACGAGAAAGGTCGAAGGAAACGAATGAAAGCGCGTTCCTTAGAAATCCCTTGACTCGCCAATCAATAGCGCCAACTGACATGATAGCACAATGCGAATTGTGAAGGACTTCATACGTAGTTGTCATAAAGTCAATTTTCGACGTTTCTTTTTAAGTCTTTCTTAGCCCTTCCCCTCTTCATCAAGTTCCACGAACTTTCGGTTTATCGCAATCATGTCCGTCTTCGCAATTATTCACGAGAAAGGTCGAAGGAGACGAATGAAAGCGTGTTTCTAAGAAATCCCTTGACTCACCAATCAATAGCGCCAACCGAGATGATAGCACAATGCAAATTGTGAAGGAATTCATACGTAGTTGTCATAAAGTCAATTTTCGACGTTTCCTTTTTAAGTCTTTCTTACCCCTTCGCCTCTTCATCAAGTTCCACAAACTTTCTATTTATCACAATAATGTCCGTCTTGGTAATTATTCACGAGAAGGGTCAAAGGAGACGAACAAAAGCAGGTTTCCTTTTCTTGGTTGGCCACAGAAAAACGTGTTCGTGTTTGGTATAAAAGGTTGGAATTTGTGGGAGTCTTATTATATCTCTACTCGTTTCACTGAGAAACATTCCCTCAAAAAGAGAAGAACTAAATCCTATGTCGTTATAGCTGGTCTTGCTTGGCGAGAAGAATGAGCAACCCGCAACGTAATCAGGTAAGTCTTATGGTCCATTGTTTAACATGATCCTGGGAAGATTGTGAGCATGATTTCATATAACATTCACATTTTCAAGTATTTAATTGAATGATGGACATTAAATCATATTCGGTGTATTGAATTTAAATTAGCTGCCACATGTCGAGCGGACAAAGCCATTTGTGTATCAATCTCGTTCTCTCGAGATGGAAGAATATCTACCTATTGTCACAACCATGTTTTGCTGCCTTCTCTTTGTGCGGTAATAGATTGTTTTCATTTTTCAGAGATGGATAATGACATAAATAGTTTCTAAACTTATAATGAACGTTTAATTATCAGCGGACTTGAGGGGCCACAAGGCTAGTGGTGCCCCTACCTTCCTAGGTCCAAAATTCCTTATACTCTTAGGTAAAATAAACTCAAGAAATAATCGTTTATATGGTATGCTAGAAGCTTCTCTCGCCTTCTCTAACCTCTATTCCTCGGTTCCCATGGCGTTTAATGATATATATGTGTTTTATCTTGGTTTAAATTCGTTCCATCTATTCTTTTAACCTCAACTCGGTTCTTGTTAAGTGGCTTAAAATGATTGTCCTTGCTTAGTGGCTGCAAAGAAATTTGGGGTTCATTTTCTGGAAGCTCTTCTAGAGAGCAAAAGGGGTCTATCTGAAGTTCTTACGTAAAAATCACATACAATTATTAATTTATGGAAAAATAGTCCAAAAAATCATAAACCTATTGTACGACGGCAATTTCATTCTTGAATTTTCACTTATACCAATTTAATCCTAAATATTTTGATAACTTGCTAATTTTATCTTAAACCTTTCAATTATGTCAATTCAATTATAAACTTTATGATGATCATAAACTTTTTAATGATTTGCCAACTTAGTCATTTCAATCAATTTTGACAGAAAATCACTGACATAGATAATATTTGCAATTTTTTAATGATTTTTTTAATCTTTTTTCCCTTCCCTTTTCCTTTTCTTTTATTCTTCCTCTCTGTTTTTTTTTTTTTTTTTTTGTCCTTTTCCTTCTGTCCCCATCAACGGTTGATGGTTGGCAACCTCCGTCAGCCTTAAGCAAGGGTCACCCTTGCCAACCTGGGGCAAAGGACGCCCGTGCCTTCGTAGGCGAGAACTACTCTCGTTGGCCTCTAGCAAGGGCAACCCTCACTCGAGGCTGGTGAGGCTGGCCTTCACTTGAGGCTGACAACCTCCTTTGGCCATCAACCATTGATGGCAGTGGAGGGAAAAAAGAAAAAAAGAAAGGAAAAAAAGAAAAAAGTTTTTAAAAAATTGCAAAAAAGTGTCCATGTCAACATTAGTCGTGCCATGCGGGATGGCTAGTGCTAACTAATCTACCACATCAACGATTTTTAGCCAATTAAGGACAAATTTAGCAAATCATTAAAATATTTAGGGAAAAAGCCACGAAAAATCCTGAACTTTGCCTAAAGTGACACATTTACCCCAAGCTTTTTTTTGTGACGTGAAAAACCTTGAACTTTGCCAACCGTGACACATTTACCCCAAACTTTTTTTTGTGACATAAAAAGCCCTGAACTTTTGTTATGTGACACATTTACCCCAAAATTATAAGATATTTTGGTCTTTTCATTTTTTAAATTTCTTTTCTTTTTTTTTTCTTCTCTCTTCCCTCTGCCGATTGGCTGGCAGAGGGAATCTGGTGTCGGGTGAGGGCGGCCCTCGCCGGCGTCGGGTAAGGGCTGCCCTCACCTGCGTCGAGCAAGGGTGTCCCTACCCTTGCCAGCCCTCGCCCAACGCAGGTGAGGGCGGCCCTCACCAAATCTGGCGAGGGAGGCCCTCGCCGGACGCCGACGAGGGCGACCCTCACCGGATGCCAACTTCCCTCTGCCGGCTCCGCCATGGCCGGCGGAGGGAAGAAGAAGAAAAAAAGAAAGGAAAAAACAGAATAAAAAGACAAAAATGCCCTTGATGGGGTAAATATGTCACGGTTGGCAAAGTTCAGAGTTTTTCACGTTACAAAAAAAAAAAAATCTTGGGGTAAATGTGTCACTTTGAGCAAAGTTCAGGGTTTTTCATAGCTTTTTCCCAAATATTTATGACTAAATTGGCAAATTATTAAAATATTTTGGGCTAAATTGGCATAATTAAAAGGTTTAAAACTAAATTGACAAGTTTTCAAAAGATTTATGATTAAATTTGCACAATCAAAAAGTTTGGGATTGAATTGGTTATCATACAATAAGTTTAGAACTTTTTGAACAATTTTCGTATTCATTTATTTAGGGAACAAATTTGTTGAAAATAAGAAAGTACATGGAGAAAAGTTAAATAGGGGCAAAAGTACACGCTTTTTATTTGTAATTTTCCCAAAACTATTGGTTTGTTTATATTCAATGTCAACACCACGTGTTCATCTTTGGAGCTTACTTAACAATTTTCCATTTATATTCACACGGAAACACGGAATTTGTCAGAAATGTTTTTGACGCTCCATTTTACTTGCATAACATAAGCTTATGATGACAACCATGAAGTTTAATTACCATACTAAGCTATAAAGAATAGCCACAACACGGCTTAATGAAAGGGAAGAACATGAGACACCATTTTCAGAGCATAAAAACCATCGTCTTGCTTAGCAGCATGCGTATTATCACATTGATTGCGTTGTAACCTATTCAGCATGCTCGAAACGGTGATCAATCTGGGATGCAAGATCATGTCTCAATCTACGTCCAGAATATGCTTCGTGGCGTGCCTGCGTCCCGGCCAGAACCTAGTATATTTAGGGTTCGTCATCAACTACGCGGAGTAAACGAGAAAGCCTATGAGCCGGAGATTCTTGCCATTGGCCCTTATCACAGTGGAAATGACAAGTTCAAATTTATGGAGGAGCAAAAACTGCGGTATGTGAAGCGGTTGCTTTGGAGGAGAAGAGAGGGGAGCGTCGACATGTACATGCCAGCTCTAAGAAGTATGGAACAGTGGGCGCGTGATTGCTACGCAGAAGCCGTCGACCTCTCCCAGGAAAAGTTCCTAGCGATGATGCTCATTGATGGTCTTTTCCTCGTCGAGTTGTTCCGTAAGAATAGTAAGGAGGACCTGAGAGACGAGGACGACCCTGTTATGAAAGAAGACTGGATCCGATTCTGCCTCCCACGCGATTTAGTGCTGCTCGAGAACCAAATCCCCTTTCTCATCTTGGAAGAACTGTATGGCCTGACTAAGGGTCCGAAAGAGCATTCCGAGCTCATCGACGTTGCCACCAGGTATTTGAATTTCGAACCAAGTGACTCAAATCGCGGGATGCTTCGCGAGAGCAAACATCTTCTGCATCTAATGCACACATGTTTGACTGGCTTGCCTCGTCCGCATCGGCTAAACCACAGAACCAAGCCGATGACAGAGAAATTCATGTCCCCAGCGGAGCTCAGGGAGTTCGGAGTCAGGTTTAGGGCGAAGAAAAGTCCCGACCTGTTAGATATCACATTCAAGAATGGGACGCTCGAGATACCCGTCTTGACTGTACAGGACCACACCGAGTCGCAGCTTCGAAACCTAATCGCGTACGAGCAGCACCGTCCAAGTGGGGACGTCAACTACATGACGGATTACGTGACGTTCATGGATTGCCTCATAGACTCTTCAAAGGACGTCGAGCTGCTCCGCGCCGCGGGGATTATCAAGAACTACATGGGCGATGATGGGGCGATTGCGCAGATGTTTAACAAGATGGGCGACTATGTCACCCTGTCCAATTTCTACTACGAGGGTATCTTCCGCAGACTGAATGCGCACTGCAAAAAGAGGTGGAATCGTAGTATGGCGAAACTGAGGAGGGAACATCTGCATAGTCCTTGGGCATTGTTGTCCATTTCCGCAGCCACCATTCTGCTCCTTCTCACTCTCGCACAAACAGTGCTTACTTATCTTACTTACATAAAGGATGAAAAAAAAGGGTGATCGATGATTTGTTTGAATTTTTCCCTTGGAACAATTGCTTGTGTTCTATAGCCACTAGTATTGTCTTGGTTTTCCAATGAGGACTTTCCATGTGTTTAATGGAAGGTATTAGATTATTTCTAAATTAAACAGTATTTTTACATCAATTAGGGTCATGCCATGTTATAACAGCAATGTTGTTGTTGATTTCGCGAGATTTATTGTGCTTACACGACTATGGGATTCTATGGTTAATCCCATATATTGTAGGCAGATTTCCTTTGATACGTGGTGACTAATGAAGAAACAGGCGTGGATCCTAGCAAGATTTTAGCCACATTTCATGGTCAGCACCGCAAACATTTCATCAGGTTCGAAGCTTTCATGGCCTCGCTTCTTTCTATAGGTTTATAAAGAATTTCAGGTCTACTTCTTCACCAAATACCGAATGGATAAAGAGAATGAGGTTTCAATGGAACGAAATGATGAAATCACTTAGAGGGAGTTGACTAGGTGATTAAAAAAATCTCAACAATTTAAAGCAGCACAAAACTAGTCAAGATCAAAGTCTGAACAAATGTAAGATTCTAGAATAAAGTTTAGAATTAGTTATGCAGTAGAGCAAACTTTAGAAGTGCAATGCGAGTTTGCAATAGACTATAACAATAATCAATAATAGTATAAGGATAAGAGAAATTACACACAACGTTTATAATGATTTGACTTAAATCAAGTTTACGTCCGCTCTCTTACGTTGAGAGCTTATTGGCTAAATTCCACTAAATGATCGAAAAGAGATTACAATATTGAGTGTTAATACTTAGTGATAGGTCACACTATCTCACTCAATCATTTCTTTTATATTTCTCTCACGATCACAAACTTTAAGCTCAATAAAGACAAGTGTATGATCAAAGTACAATCAAACTTTGGAATTCTAGATTTTGGGCCTTGTCTCTCTTACTTACTTCTTAGCACCTTGGTTTCCTTATGTACTCCTCCATTTCCAAATTAGCCATTGAACAGTCTCCAGAGGATCGTCGTCTAACCTACCTAGTGGACAGATCTATATCAAGAAAATTGAGTAGCTGTTGAGTGACAGAAACTAAGGACCTGTTTGTTAATGTTCTTTGTTTCTGTTTATAAACAAAATTTCTATTTGTTTATTCCAGGGAACAAAAAAAGAACAGAAACGCGTTTGTTTGCGTTTTTGTTCCAAATCTATTTTTTTGTTCCTAGGAACACATTTGGAACAGAAACAAGAAATAAGAAAAACGTGTTTCTTATTTCTGGAACAATTTTTAAGAACAAATTTTCTCTCCTCTCTTTTTCTTCTCTTTTTTTTTTTTTCTTCTTTTCTTTTTCTTTTTTCTTTGGCCGGTCGCCGGCCTCGGCCATGGCCGACAACCGACCGTCAAGGGCCGGCGATGCCGATGAGGGCCCGTGACCTCGCCGAAGCGTCACCGGCCTCCGGCGAGGCTGAGCGTCCCCGGCACCTAGCGAGGCTCGGCCTCGCCTTAGTTGGGCAAGCTCGGGCTCGCCCAGATACGGCGAGCCGAGCTCGCCCGGCCACCGGCGAGGCTCGGCCTCACCGACGCGAGGCAAGGCCGGGCGAGCTCGGGCTCACCGGATCCGGGCGAGCTCGAGCTCACCTAGCCAAGGCGAGGCCGCCGGCCCTCGTCGGCCGGTCGCTAGCCATGGCCAAAGCCGACGATCGACCAAAAGAAGAAAAAAATAAAAAATAAAAATAAAAATATTAAAAAATTAAAAAATTAAAAGAATACAAATTTACCAAACGTGTTTCTGTTCATTTTTTATTTCTAGAACAAGTTTACCAAACGCGTTTTTTTGTTTAAAAATTGGTTCTCGGAACAAAAACATTTTTTTTCTATTTCTGTTCCCTAGAACAATTTTTAAACAGAAATGTTACCAAACAAGCCCTAAGGGTGTGTTTGTTTGTGTTTTGTTTTTTTTTGTTCCAGGGAACAGAAATAGAAAAAACTATTGCTGTTCCATGGAACAATTTTTGAACAAAAGAACGTGTTTGGTAAACTTGTTCCTAGAATAAAAAAAGAATAGAAACATGTTTGGTAAATTTGTGTTTTTTTTTTTTAAATTTTTTTTTCTTTCTTTTTCTTTTTTTTCTTTTTTTCTTCATTGTGGCCAGTGACCGGCCAAAGAAAAAAGAAGCCAAAGAAAAAAAGAAGAAGAAAATAAAAGAGAGGAGAGAGAAAAGTTGTTTTTTTTTTTTTGTTCCGAAACAAGAAAAACATTTTTTTTTTGTTTCTTGTTTCTGTTTCTTTTTGTTCCCAGGAACAAAAAAATAGATTTGGAACAAAAACGCAAACAAACGCGTTTCGTGTTCTGTTTTTTGTTCTCGGGAACAAAAGGAAAAAAATTCTATTCATAAACAGAAACAAGAAATATAAACAAATAGCCCCTAAGGGTGCGTTTGATAACGTTTCTGTTTAAAAATTATTCCATGGAACAAAAATAAAAAAAAGTGTTTCTGTTCCGGGGAACAATTTTTTAACAAAAAAACACGTTTGGTAACTATATAAAATTTCTGTTTTTGGAATAGAAAAAGAACAGAAACACGTTTGGTAACTGCATAAAATTTCTGTTACTAGAATAGAAAAAAAAATAGAAACACGTTTGGTAACTGCACAAAATTTTTATTCCAAATTTTTTTCAAGTGTTTTTTTTTTCTTTTTAATAAAGTGTAAACTTGGTATTGAATTATCATTCTCATGAAATGCTCATCAATTTAATTTTGTTCATGGTAAGTGAAAACAAACATTCTGAACATGATCATATGTGCATACTTGGAAGAAAATTTTTTAAGTTTGTACCAAATTTTTCTCAATTGCTTTTTTTTTTTTTTTTTTTAAATAAAGTGTAAACTTGGTTTTGAATTCTCATTCTCATGAAATGCTCATTAATTTAATTTTGTTCATGGTGAGTGAAGACAAACATTCTGAACATGGTTATATGTGCATACTTGGAAGAAAATTTTATAGATAAAGTTTGTACCAAATTTTTCTCACTTGCCTTTTTTTTTTTTTAATAAAGTGTAAACTTGGTATTGTATTATCATTCTCATGAAATGATCATCAATTTAATTTTGTTTATGGTGGATGAAGACAAACATTCTGAACATGGTCATATGTGCATACTTAGAATAAAATTTTGTAAGTAAAATTTGTACAATAAGAGCTAGCTAAAAGAAGAGTATCTTATAGATCTCTACATAGACCCTTTCATACAAGAAATCACAATAATGAAGTAATATAGTTCATTGTTCAACTTCATCACATTGAATTTGATAAGTGAATACTTAAAAATAATATTACAAAAGTCGGAAACATAAAGTCATGAAATCTCAGGCATATTATTATCCTAAGCATGTTTATTCCAGGTGCATCATGCAATGTATCATCTGCAACCTCCACTTCTCTAGGTCCGAATGGGTACTCCGGATCTCCATATAGGGAAAAGTTTTTGTCCATCGTATCTTGATCACGAATGTAATTATGGAGAGCACAACAAGCAATTACAACAAGTGCTTGCTTCCGAATTGTAAATGGAGGCATCTGTCTCAAAATAGTGAAGCGATTCTTTAATGCCCCAAATGACCTCTCAATTACATTTCTTAGTGAAGAGTGCTTCTTGTTGAACAATTCTCTTGCTGTCCTTGGTCGTCCCCCATTTCCTCTATACTCGCTAAAATGATACCGATCGCCTTTAAATGGAGTTAAAAATCCTGGAAATGCTGTACAACCAGAATCTACCACGTAATATCTCCCTATAACATGATATATATAAATTTGTTGTGATATTCAACCATAATATATAATCATAAAATTGTCTTTATAAACAAAGTAAATACCAGGTGGTGGTCGAGGAAATTGCAGTTGAGGAGTTTTGAGTGCTGCCGAAAGTACTCGACAATCGTTGGCAGATTCTTCCCATTCAGCATACACGAAAGTAAATTTCATATCAAATGAGTAAACACATAGCACATTTTGGGTTGTTTTCCCACTCCTACCTCTATATGGAATCTGCTGAGACACAGGGACGATAGCGTCTATATGGGTGCCATCCATAGCACCTACGCAGCCCTGTCAATATATTAACAATCTAATATCATATAAGATTATCAACTACATGTATTTAACGATATAAAATCGATATAAAAATCATACCTTGAAGTAGCGTTTATGATTAGGATCAATAAGAATTTCTTGTGGAATAACATCAAAGGACGGTGGTTTGATTATCTCTTTTAAAAGTTTGATCATTGCTTTCAACACTTTGTTGAAATACTTGCTAATCGTTTCTCTTGAATATTGGAATCTCTCACATAAATCTCTATTTGAGCTATTGTGAGTAACCAAACATAAAAATATCCCAACTTGTTCATCTATTCGAACATATCAACTATCTTTCAACCAACCTCTTACTCTCATTAAGTCACATAAATTCAGAAAAACATGTCTCTCCATCCTAAATGCTTCATATATCCTATCAGAATGTCCATGAACAATCTCCATTATCCATTCTGGTCCTGATAATTTACTGTCCCTAATAGGTTCTCTCGTATGCATGGACGTGTCCATCGCAGCTAAGCACAACCAAGCTATCAATATGTCAATATCATCATCATCCAAGAATTGTTCAACTGGTTGTACCTGCTCATTAGACACACTATTTGATCCCCCTTCCATAGTACCTATACAACCACAGAAATGTAAAAACATCAATACAGATTTTGAAAATACATCCAATAACAATCAATAACATAAGTCATAAAATCTCAATAAGATATGCCATTACATATAAGTACAAGAGTCTCAACACTAATATTTTTATAAACTAAATATTAATAGATAACATAAGTTATACAGTCTAATGAAACCCCATGCAATTCATAATATATTTCCAAACATCTACTAAAGCCATTGAAGAAGTCCATTTCTCCTTGCAGGTGTGGATTTAATGAAAGCCTCCCTCCATGGGGCACTGACGCATGCTCGTTCCACTGCTTTATTGTAAACATCTTGCTCTATCTCGGGCATACTCAATAGAACATCAACCACAGCAGATACGAAGAAAGGGTCTACAGGTGGTTGTGTAGCCCCTGAGCTCGTAGAGCCACCGCTAGATTGACTTGATGACCTAACTTTTAGAAGATCTTGTATGGCTTTGCAAGTGTCAGCAATACCGGATTGGTTACTCTTTCTTCTCCTCTTAGTATTTGGAGTCCTATCCAATTTGTGATTTCCACGAATTGAAGTTCCAACATCGTCTATTGTAAAGACTCTCTCATCAATGTGGTGTTCACTGAAGTCATTTGTATTGCCACAATCATTGTCACCATATGCATTGCCACCACCTACATTGCCATCACCATTGTCATCTTCATCCGACACAGTCAAATCTTGAGCACTTCCTATGGCGTGCTCCCTAGTATCATATGTACCACTAAAAACAATACATAGTTCAGGATACTGAGAAAATCCATTCTTCCGAATCTTGCCCACTCGACATTATCCTACAATTTTCACAATAATGACATTTCAGCAATATAATCATACATTTTAAAATTGACATCTATAAGGATATCAAAATGACCAAAAAGTTATGAAATACTTTGATATGAGATTCCCATACACTTGGATCGTCGACAACAACTCTTTTATTCATATTATCCCAACCAAATCCGGACTGAGAAATGAGTTTATGAAAACTGGCATACTGTTTTTTCAGTTTGTTAACCTTGTTCCTCAGCTGTACCATGTTATATTGGAATCCTGTCTGTGTAGTGAGTTCAGACTGTATAATCCTCCACCCCGCTTTGTTGAAAGTGGAAGAGATGCGGTTTCCCTTTTTTACCTCATCCACCAATAAACCAATAAGTACATTGGTTACAGACTACGTCCACCTTGCACTGAATGCCTGTCTCTCAGATGCCATTGAATCTTCGACCGGTTGAGCATCATATGAGTTATGAATTAAATCAATAACATAATACCATAAGAACTACACGCCATACATAAAATCAGCATGGTTGTTAGAAAAATCCTCTTAAGACATTTTGAAGTCGACAAAACATTTCCATCAGTCTAGTATGAAGACTTGCAAACTCTACTAGCAAAGTCTGAATACCAAAGTCTGAAGATCTCCAGACTCAAGGTTCAAAGTCTACTCTCATGGACAGCTTCCAGACCGACAAAGTTAAAACTTCTATTCAGATTCTTTCTCGTATGGGTTTGATTCCAACAGTCAAGGAATATCTCTCGACTAGAATTAACACTTCAAGATCTACTATTCGTATTCGAATTATCTAGATTTTCTAGATCCGCAATTTATACTTGGAATGTTCTACTTATGGAAACCAAGATCCCGATTGTATAGGCGAGTAGGATTGATGGGCTATCAACATTTTCCTTGAAAAGCTCGAGATCTCTCTAAATTGATTCTGTCCAATGGGTTGATTGGAAGAACTTCTTTGGAAGGTGCCAACGGTAATGAAGGCATGAAGAAGTATTTAAGGGAAACGCTCAAGTTGTTCAAGAGTGGAAGATAGAAGAATTCCAAAGTCTGAATCCCTTTGTTATTGTGTGATCTTATTCTTCGAGCTATACTTGTAATCAAAAGAGAGACTGAAGTGTGGTGAGACCTTGAGGAAGTGTAGCAGAGTCTCTACACTATGGAATCAAGGGTGTGAGATAAATTCTCTTTTTGATTCTTAGTGAAATCCAGCCAGTGAGCTGTCCGTGCGGGAGAGTGGACGTAGGCTTGGTCTAAGCCGAACCACTATAAATCTGGAATCTTGATTCTCTATCCCTAATCCTTTACTTTACATTGCTTTCACTTATATTGTTTTTGTTTTCAACTCTCTCGCGACCCAATTTTCCGGTTTTGCCACCTAAAACTAGGTTGATGGATTACCAAGCCTTTAAGCTTAGCTCGGGCTCTCCCAAGCCCATACTAAATCGCGACTTAGGGTTTTAACATGCAAAAGATTATTATCTAGGAGTCGCCACTAATCGGTTTAGGGTAGATCGATTAGACACCTAAGTAAAATAATGGGAGTATTATTTTACTCCTACGAACCAGAGATTGTGGGTACGGGGACTTGATTACACTAGACTATCCTAGTGCCCTTTTGGTACCATTTTTTTTAATTTAAAAAAATGTTTTGCAGGTAGCTTGATTTGATTTTAATTTACTTCCTAACGTGTGAGGTGATCATACATATGCGCATACCACCAATTTAACACATCAAGAAAGCAATTAAATAATGGAAAACATACCTTAAAACAACGAAAGCATCTGCGTTGTTAGATCAGAATTCATATAGACAATCTTAGATATGATTTCTAATTAACACGCAATTATTTTTTTTATTTTCACTTTATTTAATGAAAATCATGATTTATGCAATGCATGTCACTAACATGAAATGATATGATAACATGACCAAAATTGTATGACGTAAATAAGCATACAATTTATCCTAAAGCATGAAATGAATTCATTCTAATTTTTTTATATTTTTCATGAAATTAGAAATTAAAGAGATGCAATAATTAAATATGTAATCTAAATTACCTAAATCTAATTACATGTAATGCAATGCAATAACATACAAAATTATTTAAACTAAAATGACATGCCTCATGCAATTTAATATGCGAACTATATGTCACGTGACATTTATTAAATAACTTAATCTAATGACATGAAAGTTCTAATTAAATGAACTTAATAAAAACTAAATGACGTGCATTTGATGTTTTTATTTTTTTAAAAATGCAATCTATTCTAGATAATGATATTAACTTATGCAAAGACGAATTTTGTATATTTCTTTCATGAAATTCGAATGCATAAATGATCTAATTAGATTAAAAATCTATCTAATTTAAACTAAGGATTTAAGTCATATTAAATCTTAATTTAAACTAAGGCATTATCTTAATCTAAGATGCAATTTATCTAAAAAGATGATTTAAATTTAAAATGAAACATGTATTTCTAATTTAACATGCACAATGATTTTTTTTGTGTTTTTCTTTATGCAATTCAAAATTAAAACTAATTCATAACATGTAATTTTATCTAATATGCAATGACGTGCAGAGCATGCCCTAATTCTATACGACATATGCATGATATTTTTTTACTTTTAACAAAGTTTGAAATTTAAAATTGCCACGTAATTAAACATGCAAACTAAAAACCTAAATGAATGCACCTTTTTTTTTGTTTTTATATTTTTAAAAACTGAAATCCCTATCCTAGATACGCAAGAAATATTCTAAAAAACAAACTAAATCCTAATTCAAATATCTTTTTGATTTTTTCTTGATTTTCTAAAACAAATATTAAATCTAACAAGCAAGATATTCAACAAAATAAAGGATCAAAATAAACGAAAAAATAACCCGTTATCTCACGGGTCAAATTAACGAATATTTTTAACCCTAAACGTCACGACAAGAAATCAAAATAATTAAAAATCTAATCCGAAATCTTACGGATTAAATTAATAATTAAATTAATTCAACAGTTAATATATATCATAACAAACCCCAAAAATTATCATAATTAAAAAAAAATGACCCGACGTCTTACGGGTCAAATTAAATAATTACAATAACCTTAGGGACAAACTCCTATGGATAAACGCCTATAATAATCAATACCTAAAAGTCACCTCACAAAATCTAAACTTAAACAATAATACTAAGACTAACTAAAAGTAAAGTAAAATAATATAAAATAAGAAAAATAAAAATAAGAGAAAAATAAGCAACCTAAAGAAAATGAAGGGCAGCCAATCCGTCGGTCCGGCAAAGGGTTGCCGTCGGTCGGAGCTCCGGCGGGGGGGACCGGCGGAGGTGCGGGGTCCGGGCGCGGCTTGGTCGCGGGTTGCCGGGTAATTGGGCAACGGGCGGGCTGGAGTGGGTCTTCGAGGTCTCTCGAGCGGAGGCGCGGCGAGCGTCGAGGGGGCGGTGGTGCGAAGTAGGGACCAGCGGCTGGAGGAGCGTCGTCACTCGGGCTTCGGGTCTCAGCGTCGAGCGGTGATCTGAGCTGGGGCGCAGCGGCGCGGGCGTCGCGCGGTGGAGGCGTGGGCTGCATGTTGGGGCGGCGTGTCGCGTTGCACTTCAGTTGTGGACGGCAGAAGCTCGGAGGCGTGCAGAGTTCGGCCAATCACCAATCGAAAGTGCTAGGCGCCAGGTGAGCAGCTCAAGCGTGCAGGGGCTGAGGTGGTGGTGAGACCGAGGATGGCTCGCGATAGGCGCGAGGAGGGCCGAGGGCGGAGATACGCCGGAGGGGATGGCTCGTCACGAGGCGTGGGTCGGAGCAACACGTCAGGGGGCCGGATCGCGGAGATCCCTGGCGTGGATCAGCAGCACTCGGAGCAGAAGATCGCGGGTTGTGGCTTAGTGCTTCGCCGAAGTGGGTCTGGGCGGCTGTCGTCGGGGCTCCGAGCTTGAGCAAATCTGGGCGGTGACCGGCGAGGGGCAGGGCCTCACAGATGAAGATTGAGAGTAGGCGGCGTAGGGGTGCGGCGGCGCGGGCTGCAGCGGAGCGGGCTAGGGAAGATCGGCGCCGGTGCAATCGCCGGTGATGGCGCTCGGACGGGGGGCCTTCGAAAGAGATGATGAACAGTGCCCCCTCCTTCTCTCTCTCTCTCGCTGCTCTTTACCTTTTTACCTTTTTCACTTTTTGCTTTTCCCTTTCTTCCACGCACGGATCCTTGCTTCTTTGCTCCCTCCCTGTCACTTCCCTCTCGACTTTCCCTTTCTTTTTGGTTTTCCTTTTTGTTCTTCTCCTAAAGCGAAGAAGAAGCCTCCCCCCAAAAAAAAACTACGTAACCCCTTTTATAGCAAAACAAAAACATGATCTCAATAGAATATTTCGAAAACTACCCATAACCTCCGAATCACAAAAAACCCTATCTCATCAAATATTCTCGTCCGATTTCCTCATCTATAGATAAAAATAAGATTATAATGCGATTTCCTTAATTTTCAAAAATCACATAATATCGCAAAAAATCTTAATTTTTCAATAGATAATCAAAAATAACGACGGCTTGGGTTAATTTTCTCTTTTCGATTCCTCCCGAAGATTGACTCAACCGCTGAAGGTAATCTAAAATTTTTTTTGTGAAGATTTTCAAAGATAATTCATTCAACCATTAAAGATAGAACTCCATTATCCAACTTTAAAATCCTTTAAAATCTCCATCCACAACCAAAATATTCTAGATTATCCCTTATCCAATTTTTATTTCATTTTCATTTTTTTTAACAACTTTTAAAGATAAATTAAAATACTATTATTACCTAAATGTAAATGTTATAAAATGCTTTATATGACAAACTATAAAATAGTCAAAAATTAGGTGTCAACAGCTGCCCCTCTTTGAAGGTGAGCTCGCAGAGGTTGCCTTTAAAGATAAATTGAGACCTAAATTTTGACCATGCACATACATTGAATGAATCCCATTTTAAAATGCAACTTATATGATGCATGGAAATGCTAATGCAAAATGAACCTACCTGGAATAACTTACCTTCAAGGAGGGTAGAGTAACTCGAGATAGATTGGTGTTACACGTCCAAGACCCGTACCATTCTACGGTCGCCCAGAAAAGTAATGTGACTTCATAAAGAAAACTGCTTTCCCAGGACCCGTACCATTCTACGGTCGCCTAGTATGACAGTGTTTGGTTGTGTCTAGGACCCGTACCTTTCTACGGTCGCCTAAACGGGGATTTACCTTCCAGGACCCGTACCTTTCTACGGTCGCCTGAATAGGGAAATAAGTTTTGTCTAGGACCCGTACCATTCTACGGTCGCCTAAACGGGGGTTTACCTTCCAGGACCCGTACCTTTCTACGGTCGCCTGAATAGGGAAGTAAGTTTTGTCTAGGACCCGTACCTTTCTACGGTCGCCTAAATGGGGGTTTACCTTCCAGGACCCGTACCTTTCTACGGTCGCCTGAATAGGGAAATAAGTTTTGTCTAGGACCCGTACCTTTCTACGGTCGCCTAAACGGGAGTTTACCTTCCAGGACCCGTACCTTTCTACGGTCGCCTGAATAGGGAAATAAGCTTTGTCTAGGACCCGTACCTTTCTACGGTCGCCTAAACGGGGGTTTACCTTCCAGGACCCGTACTTTTCTACGGTCGCCTGAATAAGGAAATAAGTTTTGGGGACAGCTCCATCGAGTGTCAGTGTACTCAAAAGTGAAAATACCTGTACAACGACAAGTATTTAAAGTATAGATAGAGATATACTTACCTGGTGACATCTCTACTCATTAGGGATATGTCTCCTGTAAAGCATGATTGTAGGAGAAGCAACATGTATTTGTGATTACAAATAAACATGCATTAATTCAAGTAAGGTTTACGCATAATGACTTTTACCAACCATGCATCACCTAATTCCAATGGAAAGGATTTCAAGAGAAGATTCCAATCCGAACACATAAGTGTCAAGGATGTGTCAAATGAGGGATCATTTAGTCTGAAAGGACTTTCCACTCATCCTCATTAAAATGGGCTGTTTCCTCCTAACCTTTGATGTAGGATTTTGACAATCACTTTATCTCACTGTCATCATGCCAAACAAGAATCTGGGCAATCTCGCAAGTGGTACGACTTTACCAATCTGAGAGGTCTTTAATAGGGACTGTAATGTGAGCTTGGTCAATGACTTAACAAAGACGACTCTTTGAGTCGAGGCTATTTAAAAATGACATTTCGCAATTGCTTGGGATTTACAAGTCAAGAAACACACGAAATGATACAGGAGTTATCTTACTCGCACTTCTTCAAGCGATGCTTTCAAGCATACGAACTCTTACGTTAATTCAAGTGCCCTAATCTAAAGAGACTTTGCAAGGGACGTAACGTAGGCTTGGTTCATGGGTCGAGAAATAAATGGATCATTAGGCTCAAAAAGTGTTTAAGGGATTAAAGTTGGTGATCATCTTGACATTTCCAACATTTTCCTCTCCACTATTGAAGATTTTTCTTCACCCAATCTCCATTGATTACAACAGCATTTGAGTTTAGTATCGCCTTTTGGGGATACGACTTATCATATCAAAAGTTTGATTTTTTCTGGGCATTGGCCTTGCTTTTACCAGGCACACTGCTTTTTCATGCCCCATTTTTCTTATGCATTATTTTTACTTCTTTTCATGGGCATCGGCCTTACTTTTACCAAGCACATTGCTTTTTCATGCCCCTTTTAGCACTTATTTTCTTTTAATAGAAGCTCCATTTGGTCAGCATTCTAGTTCATGCTACTCGAATGTTTTTTTTTTTTTTATGGCCCCAGTATGGGGGATGATCACCAATTGGGTTTAATATGAAACGAATTTATAAGCTCAAGTGGGCTATGCAATGGATAAAAGCGTATAGGATAGAGAAATGACTGCTCTTCATCATCCTAGGGCACTTTGAATTATCATACGAGTTACAATGCGAAAGCAATACTTGAAGGTTGATGCAAGTGTGAATAAGAAAATTCCTATCACTCATCTCAAATTTTGTCCCAATGTGGGATGATCCTTGACAGGGATGATTTAAAAACTCTTCACGTGTATGGGTTCAAAGGGCTAAACAATTGGTGTACCTGAAGTGTTTTAGGTAGAGGAAAGAACTGCCTCTCATCACTTTGGTTATCGTACCCTTTACGAGATCACCTTTTTCCTTGCAGGCGTGGAAATTTTCATACAACTCACTGAAGATTAGTGTATGGGACAGTGTATGGAGTAAGGTTGCCTTTCATCGTTCCAAAGTATCCCATTTGACACATTCAATCTATCTTACGCAATTCATCACGGAAGAAAAATGCAAGTTTTGCAACAAATTCAAATATTTGAAGCAATTTATTCAACATAGAAATGCTTGCAATTCAAAACATGACATGTCAAAATCTATCACGGGTAATACTTCTTGACAGCATCGGAATTAACTGGATTGGAAAACTCACGACCATCCATTTCTGCCAGGATCAAAGCACCTCCAGGAAGCACTTTCTTCACCACATACGGGCCACCGTAATTTGGAGCAAACTTGCCTCCATGATCTGGAAATATTGGTAACAGCTTCCTTAGAACAAGATCATCTACTTCGAAATGTCTCGGCCGCACTTTCCGGTTGAAAGATCTAGCTACTCTCTGCTGATACGTTTGGCCATGGCAGAGAGCCTTCAATCTTCTTTCGTCAATCAAGTTCAACTGTTCAAATCTTTGCTGCGACCATTCAGCCTCAGACAACTTCACCTGGGATAAAACTCTCAAAGAAGGAATCTCTACTTCGACAGGCAAAACTGCCTCCATACCATACACCAGAGCAAAAGGGGTTGCCCCGGTAGAAGTGCGGATCGATGTTCGGTATGCCATCAATGCAAAGGGCAACCTGTCATGCCAATCTCGATAATTCTCGGCTGTCTTAGCCAAGATCTTCTTAATGTTCTTATTGGCCACTTCAATAGCCCCGTTCATTTGAGGGCGGTAAGGAGACGAATTTAGATGCTTGATCTTGAACTCGCTGAACAACTCATCAACAAGTTTGTTGTTCAAATTTGTCCCGTTATCAGTGATGATCGCTTCAGGAACGCCATAACGAGCGATTATGTCACGCTTAACGAATTTCAGAACATTGCGAGCAGTGACAGTTGCAAAAGATGTAGCTTCAATCCATTTGGAGAAATAGTCTATCGCCACCAAGATGAATCGATGCTCATTTGAAGCTTTAGGGTTGATCGGGCCAATCACATCGATGCCCCACATTGAGAAAGGCCAAGGCTCAGAAAACTGGTGTAGCTCAGTTAGAGGAACATTTATCTTATTTCCATGAATCTGGCAACGGTGACAACTTCGAACATGCTGGATGCAATCACTTTCCAGTGTGAGCCAGTAGTAGCCTAATCTCATGATCTTCTTAGCTAACATGTGTCCATTCATATGAGGCCCACATACTCCTTCGTGCACTTCCTGCATGATTTGAGTGGCCTCGGCTGCATCTATACATCGCAACAAGACCGAATCGTAAGATCTTTTGTACAAATTCTCACCGCTGGCGAAAAAATTTGAAGCCATCTTCGTGATGTACTTCCTGTCAGCCTGAGTGCTTCCCTCGGGGAATTCCTGCTTTTTAATGTAATTCATGATATCGTAATACCATGATTTTCCATCGGGTTCTTCAGCCACAATCATACAATAAGCTGGTTTTGGCAAAACCTCTATTTTTAGTGGCTCGACCTCTAACCCATCAGTCACTTTCAGCATAGAAGACAATGTTGCAAGTGCATCTGCAAATTGATTATGGGACCTCGGCAAGTATTCAAATGAAACTTCCTCGAATTCCTTTATCAAATCTTCTAAATACTTATGATACGGGAGCAATTTGGCATCCTTAGTCTTCCATTCACCTACAGTCTGTAGTATGATCAGCGCCGAATCTCCAAACACTCTCAATTTGGTCACACTCATCTCAATTGCGGCCTGAAGCCCGAGAATGCAAGCTTCATACTCAGCCACATTATTAGTGCATGGGAATATTAATTTTGCAGCTACCGGATGGTGTTGTCCATATGGGGATATCAGAACTGCCCCAATACCATAACCAGATAAGTTCACGGCTCCATCAAAGAACATTGTCCATGAATCTTCACTTACGTTCAAGACACGGTCATCTAGGAAACTGTCTTCATTATTTGAGAGTCCTGAGTTCTCAGTCAATAGATCAGCAATCACTCGACCTTTAATTGACTTTTGCGGCATGAATTGCACATCAAATTCTGAGATCAAAATCTGCCATTTAGCCAACCTACCCACCAAAGCTGGCCGTTCAAGTAAATACTTGATAGGATTATTTTCAGTCACGAGGAACGTTTGGTGATGCAGCATATACTGTCGCAATCTATGCAATACCCACACTAATGCGGCACAAGTCTTTTCCACATTAGAATATTTCAGCTCTGATACCGTGAATTTTTTACTCAGATAATAAATGGCTCGTTCTTTTTTATCGAGAAGACTTTCCTGAGCCAACATTGCACCCAATGACTCACTATGAATAGTGAGATAAAGAATCAAAGGATGCCCCGGCGATGGTGGGACAAGCATTGGTGGATTCATCAAACAATACTTCAATTTGTCGAACGCCTCTCGACACTCATTATCCCAGTTGACTCGTGCATTCTTCCTTAGGAGTTTGAAGAATGGCTTGGCGGTTTCAGAAAGTTGGGAAATGAATCGAGCGATGTAATTCAATCTCCCCAAAAGGCTCCGAACTTCTTTCACTGTTGACGGGGGTCGTAGCTCACAAATGGCCTTAGCTTTAGCCGGGTCGATTTCAATCCCTTTACTGCTCACAATGAATCCAAGTAATTTACCAGATGTTGCTCCGAACACACACTTAGCAGGATTTAGCCGAAGCTTGAACTTGCGGAGTCGATCAAACAACTTCTTCAAGGTCTCGACGTGGCTTTTTCCAGGTCGGGTCTTTGCAATCATGTCATCAACGTAGACCTCAATCTCTTGATGAATCATGTCATGAAACAGTGCTATCATGGCTCGTTGGTAAGTTGCCCCTGCATTTTTTAGTCCGAAAGGCATAACCTTATAATGAAAGGTTCCCCATGGGGTGATAAATGCAGTCTTCTCTTTATCTTCCTCTTTCATCCTTATCTGATTGTACCCAGAAAAACCATCCATAAATGAGAATAGTTCAAATCCGGCAGTACTATCGACAAGAACATCTATGTGAGGTAGTGGGAAATCATCCTTTGGGCTAGCCTTGTTCAGATCCCGATAATCGACACAAACTCAGACTCGACCGTCCTTCTTTAACACCGGTACAATGTTAGCTACCCATTCTGGGTATTGCGAGACTTCAATGAATCCCACCTTCAAAAGCTTCATCACTTCCTCCTCTATCTTCTTTGAGAGTTCGGGCTTAGTTCTCCGGAGCCTCTGCTTCTTAGATGGCACAGCCGGGTTAGTAGGTAGGCAATGCTCCACGATTGACGGGTCTAAACCAGGCATGTCAGCGTAGGTCCATGCAAAGATATCCCGATATTCCTTCAGTAGCTAAATCAGGCGCTTGGCCTCATCTTTGGGGAGACTTGCCCCAATTTTCACCTCTTTGGCTTCTTCAGTGTCACTTAAGTTAATAGTGACGGTTTGCTCGGATGTGGGAGCTCTAGCCTTTTCATGTTGTTCCTAGCTACGTTGAACCTCACTAGAGTCTTCGATTGGATCTTCGGGATCATCATCAGCAGCACTTGCTGTATTAGATTGGATCGTTCTTACGTTCTTACAAGTCAGAATATTGTCCCTGAAACAAGAAGTAAATGAATCAAAAAGACAAATAGGGTAATCTAGATTTCCTTTGTTTGTTGTTTTTGTTAAAGTTTTTTTTTTAAAAAAAAAACAAAAAACTAAATTTTTTTTAACATTTTGACACGAGAAAGCATGATGAAACCTGGTCTCGAATTCTCCTTGGATTTTTCTTTTCTTTTATAAATTTGGATATCATCACCGAGCTGGTTTGGTGTGCCTCATCATGCTCTCAAAATAAGGGTTGTAATTTCATTGAAATTCATCAAGTAATTACAATTTATTGAAGGGAAAATGCAGTTCAAGTCCTAAGAAGAAAACGAAAAAGAAGAAATTGAAAACAATCCCTAGAAAGCAATAAAAATTCCCGCACAGGGGAATATGCGAAAGCAGTAAAAAGTTACTCTTGTGGGCCAAGCCCCATCTCTTCAGGGGATCCTTCATCAATAGCTCCTATGATGAGGTTGTCGAATAAGCCTACAACTCCTTCCAGCTCATCATCAAGACTTTCAGTCTTCAGGGGTGTTGGATCATCCATGCTATTCCATCGATCTGGGACTATCTCACAAGGATCAATGTAATAGCTGGGAGGGGCCGAATACTTCACTAGGTAATCAAACTTGCCACTAGGCTGCCCTAGGGTATCTGCTTCATCCTGCATCATTATGGGAGGACCAGGGAATGTCTCATGGATGCTCGGGGGTAGTGGGTTTTGCCTCCCTCGCCCTTGTCTCTGTCCTCTTAAACTTCTTCCACCTCTTCCATGGTACCCTAAACCAGCAGCACGGGACCTCTGAGGGGCTTCAATGGGGCTTCGAATGCCCTGACCATTCATTCCAAGACCATTGCCAGGAACGAAACCGTTTCCAACCATTACTCTTCCCACCATGAGGGCAGCATCTGAAACTTCAGGAATGGGCAGTGATGAACCTCAAGAAGCATGTATAGTGGATACCAACTCAAATGAGTGGTAACTTGATTCGATTTCAGAATCCGGCTCTATATAGGGGATAGATGTCTCATGATGGATCCGGTGGTCTTCCTCACCATACACGGTGACCAGCTTCATTTTGATCACAAATTTCACAGCTTGATGTAGACTTGAAGGCACTGCTCCAGCAGTATGTATCCAGGGACGACCCAACAGGAAGTTGAATGCGGTAAGGATGTCCAAAACTTGAAAGGGAATATTGAAGAAGACTGGCCCTATCTGTACATCGAGATAGATTTCTCCGAGCACTTCCTTCTTGGTGCCATCAAAAGCTCGTACTGAGGTCATTGCAGCCTGTATCCTTGAGGGGTCTACCTTAAGGCGGTGCAAAGTGGCTAATGGACATATGTTCAGAGCGGACCCATTATCAAGGAGCACTCGAGACACATGAGAAGATTTGTGTTTAACGGATATGTAGAGTGCTTTGTTATGTCCCCGGCCTTCAAGAGGGAATTCTTCATCAGAAAAGGCAATTAAATCCTTAAGAAGGACTGATCCCACAAATTTTTCCAACTTGTCCGCCTCAACTGTCTCTGGCACATGAATTTCACTCAATACCTTCATTAGTGACTTTTGATGTATAGAAGATGTTTGGAGAAGCTCGAGTAAAGAGATCTGAGTAGGCATCTTTCGCAATTGATCAACCACATTATACTCACTTGCTTTAATCACAGCCAGAAATTCCTTAGCCTCTTCATCGGTGACTGGCTTTGCAGGTTGAGCACTGTCTTGACCATAGGTTCGACCAGATCCTGTAACAAGGTCAACATTTAAATCATAAGACCAAGGTACTGCTTTGTCGTTAACATACTCGTACGGCTGAGGTATTTCAATCACTATCTCATCATCAGATGCATCTTCTAACGGTGGCATGTCCGCGAGCGAAGGATCAACTACTTCCTTATCAGCATTGAGCGCAGCTTGCTCCTCCTCCCAATCGATGATGATATGGGAAATAATGGAAACTATGCAGTTATAGTCAGCATATACGATAATGCCGTCATCTACCATTTGAGCAATTCTTTCTTTCATCAGGGATAGAGGAATATTTTCTTGGCCCAGGTAATATCCAGCTCTCAACAGTCCACTATAAGCATCTGCCACATGCACCTTCGAGTCCTTGATTCGACCAACTTCATGTTCCAGGATAGCATTCACCGTACCTTCATGCTCGGGTAGCGGATTTTTTTGGACATTTGGCCGAGCAGTTTGAAACGAAAAGGCTTTCGTGTCTAAGAGGTTTTGGATCATGTGCTTAAGGGTGAAACATTCATCAGTTGAATGCCCCAATTCACCGCTATGGTAGTCACACTTCTTCGATGGGTTATAACTACGATTTCTTTCAACGTTAGGACGCTTTGGTTCACTAGTAAGCAAACCATTCTTTCGGAGGATTATCAACACTTTGGACGGAGACCCAGGGAGAGGAGAGCATTCCCTTCTAATATTTGCTTGGGCAAATGATTGACAGCCTGTAGTTTGTGGCTGTCTTGGATTCATTTGGATAGCCGGGGCACGTTTGATATTTTCTTGATCATAAGCCACATTGACATCCACAGCTGCTTCCTTCTCCTTCTTGGCAAGGAATCTCTTACTAGATGGCTCAGTAAACCATCCTTCCCTTATCCCCATTTCGATTTGTTCCCCTACAGGAATAAGCTGATTGAAACTTTCGACGTACGTACTAGCCATTCGGTTACGAAACTCAGAAGGGAGGGTCTTCACGAACAATTTCATCAGCTCCTTGTTAGCAAGCTCAGGAGTAATTTGAGCCGCCAGGTTTCTCCATCTCACAGCATATTCTTTAAATGACTCACTCCTTTTCTTTTCCATCCGCTCCAGGTCTTCTCGAGAAGGTGCGATGTCCATGTTGAACTTGTACTGTGTGAGGAACGCATCAGCCGCTTCGTTCCAGGTCTCGAGGAGATTCACATTCTTCATCACGTACCAATTTAGTGCGGGTCCAGTCAAACTCGCATGGAACGATTGAATCATGTGGGGCTCATTTTTGACGTGCTGAGCCATGCGCACGTGATACATTTGCAGATGAGACTTTGGGCAGGATGTACCGTCATACTTCTCAAACTCTGGCATTTTGAACTTGCTTGGCACTTTGACTTTTTCGTAGACTGAGAGGTCGAACGGAAGTGAGCTTTGTGATTCATGTAGTTGTCTCACTTTCTCTTCCAGCTTTGCAACACGCTCATCCTGATCTGTCTTAGGAACACTGTCAGGCTTGACTTTTCCAACAAGGACCGAGTCATCGTCCAGCCCGGGCATATCATCATCAATCGCTTCACCTTTGTTTGCTTGCTTCGGGACAACTATTTCGGGAAGAGCAGGTGGAGCTGTGGGATTTACTTGGAGGAATTGAAGTTGATCCGTCACAAGCTGTATAGAGGCGAGTACTTACTGAAGTTGAGTCTCCACAGCGGACATACGATCACACATTTCATTTTGGTCGGCCATTTTAGCCCTTGATCGTGTAATAATAGGCGATCGCGGTGGATCCGTTGTCACCTAAGAAAAATGGATAATGTAAGAACGAATGACAAGACAGGAAAAATGGCCCATGACAAATGGTCTAATCGCCTGATTTTATTCAAAATTCACTTGAAATATAAAGTCAAAGCTTCCTAACAATGAACTAAAAATTGAAATTCAACTCCCTAAACATTGAACTAAAAAATGAAAGCATTAAATTTAAAACATCTCATTTTATATGCTTTCGGGATCCCAACGTCTTTCGAAGCTTCTTATTTTCAGCTTCAAGCATTTCCACTTTCCGCTTAAGATGCTCAATCTGTGCTCGTTGAGTTGGCTTCTCGGTCACATCAGGGACCACTGGGTGTAAGGCATCTGGAATCCGGTGTTGTTGGATGTAGAATGTCGACGCATGGTGGATCTCCTCCTTGCCTTTCAATCTCTTAGGCACCAAAATCTTTTCTAGATGGCATTCATTCCATGCAGCATTAATCATCTGGACCTCGTTGAAATAATCATAGTCCGTACGAACAAAACGAACTTGGAATAACTCTGTCTTGAGGGGTAGAGGAATTTCTTGAAGAGCTCTGTACTGACGGGCTACCCGATATGGGTAATAGGAGGTAGCACCAGAAAGGCCCAGCAACGGAATTGGACTATCATACTTGTGAGAGAAACGAGCCTCCTCAACATGAAGCCATTTGGTATACCATAGGAATGCCTTGGGCCTAGGATTTCTCAAAAAATTAACCCAACGGGCATATTGCTTATTTGGAGAGAATCGTTCCAAAACCGCAAATTTTTGTATGGGATGCCTTAAATTATCAATTTTAAATTGTTTCATAAGGTGCCCAAAACCTTTTATGTGTGAGAAAAACCATATTTGCAAAAATTCAGGGAGGGCACGCATGGTTTTTTCTTCATTTTGTTTGAAACGGTTCAATGACAAGAACGTTTCGGCTAAAACCATATTAACATAATTTAATCTGTTGCAAACACGATTAACCACGGCTGAAATTGAAGGATTAATAGCATTTCTTCGATAAGGAAAAACGATTAGTCCGAAAAATGCTAATATGAAGATCCTAGCTTTTGAAATCGTAGGTTGATTAGCAAAACACTCTTCCAAGAATGAAAATGGGCATGCAAGACAATTAGCTTTGACAACCTTTCTTACTCTTTCTGTTTCGACTTCCAAAAACAGTGATAATTCAGAAATAGAATCTATACCGATAGGCGGTCTAACAAGTTCCTTTTCTAGGGGCATTCCAATGGCAACACTATATTCTTCAAGCGTTGGAGTCAACTCGAACTCACCAAATATGAAGGTGGAAGTTTGTGGACACCAGAAGTGTGGGAGCGCTTGTATCACACCAGAATGGATGTTGATATCTAACAGCGGGAGAAGTCGAGGGATCCTGGCTTTCACATATCTCTGGCCATCTTGATCTAACTGATCCCACCACATCTTGAGTTCTTTTTTGGGAGTGGAAATGAATTGTACGTCGGTTTTCCCCATTGCATATAAAACAAAACTGACGACGAAACCTATTGTCATGGACCAACAAAAATTACAATAAAATAAGTAAATTGCAAAAATTTAGACAACTTACTTTCACCGGAAATAGATGACAATCGCATAGACACTTCGCATGAGACGTGAGGCTCGATTTATATCTAAAAGGCTTAACAAGGTGGAGCTAAGAGGGTGATCTGACCGTTGCAGTCTCGCATTAACGTCAGGTCCCCTTAACTCCGGGTTCAGTTGAATGGAATGTCCAATAATCACGCAGTCTCGCGGATATGGACAAAACACATTTCGACACCATGAAAAACTTTCGGGGAAGAGAAGCTCAACCTTTACATAGCAGTCTCGCTTTGGAGGAAGTGTACTTCTCAACACCATCCTAGAAATCCTATCGCAGCCTAGGTCGGACCGCAGGTTGTGTGTGCAAAAAGTGTGGTGCTAAAGCAATAAAACATGCGCAACAGTTTAAATGCAAACAGCACTTCTAATTGGAAAAATAAATCATTCATCCCACACTCCAACCTGCGAGACAAAGGTTAGCAAAGAGTACTCCCCTTATACCTCCCATCTGCAAGAACATTTAACACCTTAAAATGTTAGGGACATACCTGGGATCCTTGCTGCCAAATAAAAACATTTTTAAAGAACAATTGGCCTAAGTCCACTAAGTGTTTTTAACACAAGTCCCCAGCGGAGTCGCCAAGCTGTCGCGACCCAATTTTCCGGTTTTGCCACCTAAAACTAGGTTGATGGATTACCAAGCCTTTAAGCTTAGCTCGGACTCTCCCAAGCCCATACCAAATCGCGACTTAGGGTTTTAACATGCAAAAGATTATTATCTAGGAGTAGCCACTAATCGGTTTAAGGTAGATCGATTAGACACCTAAGTAAAATAATGGGAGTATTTTTTTACTCCTACGAACCAGAGATTGTGGGTACGGGGACTTGATTACACTAGACTATCCTAGTGCCCTTTTGGTACCATTTTTTTTAATTAAAAAAAATGTTTTGCAGGCAGCTTGATTTGATTTTAATTTACTTCCTAACGTGTGAGGTGATCATACATATGCGCATACCACCAATTTAACACATCAAGAAAGCAATTAAATAATGGAAAACATACCTTAAAACAACGAAAGCATCTGCGTTGTTAGATCAGAATTCATATAGACAATCTTAGATATGATTTCTAATTAACACGCAATTATTTTTTTTATTTTCACTTTATTTAATGAAAATCATGATTTATGCAATGCATGTCACTAACATGAAATGATATGATAACATGACCAAAATTGTATGACGTAAATAAGCATGCAATTTGTCCTAAAGCATGAAATGAATTCATTCTAATTTTTTTATATTTTTCATGAAATTAGAAATTAAAGAGATGCAATAATTAAATATGTAATCTAAATTACCTAAATCTAATTACATGTAATGCAATGCAATAACATACAAAATTATTTAAACTAAAATGACATGCCTCATGCAATTTAATATGCGAACTATATGTCACGTGACATTTATTAAATAACTTAATCTAATGACATGAAAGTTCTAATTAAATGAACTTAATAAAAACTAAATGACGTGCATTTGATGTTTTTATTTTTTTAAAAATGCAATCTATTCTAGATAATGATATTAACTTATGCAAAGACGAATTTTGTATATTTCTTTCATGAAATTCGAATGCATAAATGATCTAATTAGATTAAAAATCTATCTAATTTAAACTAAGGATTTAAGTCATATTAAATCTTAATTTAAACTAAGGCATTATCTTAATCTAAGATGCAATTTATCTAAAAAGATGATTTAAATTTAAAATGAAACATGTATTTCTAATTTAACATGCACAATGATTTTTTTTGTGTTTTTCTTTATGCAATTCAAAATTAAAACTAATTCATAACATGTAATTTTATCTAATATGCAATGACGTGCAGAGCATGCCCTAATTCTATACGACATATGCATGATATTTTTTTACTTTTAACAAAGTTTGAAATTTAAAATTGCCACGTAATTAAACATGCAAACTAAAAACCTAAATGAATGCACCTTTTTTTTTTGTTTTTATATTTTTAAAAACTGAAATCCCTATCCTAGATACGCAAGAAATATTCTAAAAAACAAACTAAATCCTAATTCAAATATCTTTTTGATTTTTTCTTGATTTTCTAAAACAAATATTAAATCTAACAAGCAAGATATTCAACAAAATAAAGGATCAAAATAAATGAAAAAATAACCCGTTATCTCACGGGTCAAATTAACGAATATTTTTAACCCTAAACGTCACGACAAGAAATCAAAATAATTAAAAATCTAATCCGAAATCTTACGGATTAAATTAATAATTAAATTAATTCAATAGTTAATATATATCATAACAAACCCCAAAAATTATCATAATTAAAAAAAATGACCCGACGTCTTACGGGTCAAATTAAATAATTACAATAACCTTAGGGACAAACTCCTATGGATAAACGCCTATAATAATCAATACCTAAAAGTCACCTCACAAAATCTAAACTTAAACAATAATACTAAGACTAACTAAAAGTAAAGTAAAATAATATAAAATAAGAAAAATAAAAATAAGAGAAAAATAAGCAACCTAAAGAAAATGAAGGGCAGCCAATCCGTCGGTCCGGCAAAGGGTTGCCGTCAGTCGGAGCTCCGGCGGGGGGGACCGGCGGAGGTGGGGGGTCTGGCGCGGCTTGGTCGCGGGTTGCTGGGTAATTGGGCAACGGGCACCGGCTGGAGTGGGTCTTCGGGTCTCTCGGGCGGAGGCGAGGCGAGCGTCGAGGGGGCGGTGGTGCGGCGGGACCCGGCGGCCGGAGGAGCGTCGTCACTCGGGCTTCGGGTCTCAGCGTCGAGCGGTGATCTGAGCTGGGGCGCGGCGGCGCGGTCGTCGCGCGGTGGAGGCGTGGGCTGCACGTTGGGGCGACGCGTCGCATTGCGCTTCAGCTGTGGATGGCAGAAGCTCGGAGGCATGCAAAGTTCGGGCAATCACCAATCAAAAGTGCTGGGCGACAAGTGAGCAGATCAAGCATGCAGGGGCTGAGGTGGTAGTGAGACCGAGGATGGCTCGCGATTGGCGTGAGGAGGGCCGAGGGCGGAGATACGCCGGAGGGGATGGCTTGTCGCGAGGCGTGGGTCGGAGCAGCACGTCAGGGGGGCGGATCGCGGAGATCCCTGGCGTGGATCAGCAGCACTCGAAGCAGAAGATCGCGGGTCGCGGCTTGGTGCTTCGTCGGAGTGGGTCTAGGTGGCTGTCGTCGGGGCTCCGAGCTTGAGCAAATCTGGGCAGTGACCGGCGAGGGGCAGGGCCTCACAGATGAAGATTGAGAGTAGGCGGCGTAGAGGCACAGCGGCGCGGGCTGCAGCGGAGCGGGCTGGGGAAGATCGGCGCCGGTGAGTCGCCGGTGATGGCGCTCGGACAGGGGGCCTTCGGAAGAGATGATGAACAGTGCCCCCCTCCTTCCTCTCTCTCTCTGCTGCTCTTTACCTTTTTACCTTTTTCACTTTTTGCTTTTCCCTTTCTTCCACGCACGGATCCTTGCTTCTTTGCTCCCTCCTGTCACTTCCCTCTCTGACTTTCCCTTTCTTTTTGGTTTTCCTTTTTGTTCTTCTCCTAAAGCGAAGAAGAAGCCTCCCCCAAAAAAAAAAACTACGTAACCCCTTTTATAGCAAAACAAAAACATGATCTCAATAGAATATTTCGAAAACTACCCATAACCTCCGAATCACAGAAAACCCTATCTCATCAAATATTCTCATCCGATTTCCTCATCTATAGATAAAAATAAGATTATAATGCGATTTCCTTAATTTTCAAAAATCACATAATATCGCAAAAAATCTTAATTTTTCAATAGATAATTAAAAAATAACGACGGCTTGGGTTAATTTTCTCTTTTCGATTCCTCCCGAAGATTGACTCAACCGCTGAAGGTAATCTAAAATTTTTTTTGTGAAGATTTTCAAAGATAATTCATTCAACCATTAAAGATAGAACTCCATTATCCAACTTTAAAGTCCTTTAAAATCTCCATCCACAACCAAAATATTCTAGATTATCCCTTATCCAATTTTTTTTTTCATTTTCATTTTTTTTGAACAACTTTTAAAGATAAATTAAAATACTATTATTACCTAAATGTAAATGTTATAAAATGCTTTATATGACAAACTATAAAATAGTCAAAAATTAGGTGTCAACAAACTCTTTAGTCCTTCATCAAATAAATCATCTCTACATTCTGTTACGATTTATAAAATCATCATAATCACCTATTCACCCCCCTCTAGGTGCTCGTACTAGTTCTAACAATGGTAACCTATATGGATCCGTATACCCCGTCCTATTTTGTGCATGGTCCAACTAAATTATAAGATCTCTAAGATTAAGACAACGAAAAAACAAGCCGAAAGGCCAACCTCAGCATGCGGATAACTGTTTCCAAAGTCAGCAAACTGCGATTTATGTGGCAGCCCTCTTTTAACCTTGCACCAAACAAATCATGGAATTAAACATTTAGCATAAAAATCAAGAATCATGTTTGAACAAAAATCTAAGATGGCCTTCTAAAATCTATGGTGTTAACAATTTGCAGCTTATGCTTATCACATCAAAGTGCATGGAAGAAGAAGCAATTTGAAAGTGTCATGGGTAGAATCCTAAATTTTCAGATCAAAGGCACATAACATAACTTATAAAGTAATTCCAACTCTAAGTATGTATTACTTCATAGCAAGAACAATTAGAGAAACATGCCATCTTCAGACATTTAGGCCATGTTAGTCACATATTCAATCAAGTGTGAAACAAAAGACACACGTAACAGAGATATGCTCATCTCCCACTATGTTTCTAGATAAAATATCAAGCCTTCAAACAAACTTGTATCAAGAAGATAACCATGCAGCAATCACCTATTCAATTTTCACTAATCGCAAGCAAGCTGATCCAGATTAGGACCTCCTAATGGGTTAGAAAAGAAGATGGTGGGCGGTGGTGTGGCGTACAGAGAAGCGGCATGTCGGGGCAGGGCATCGCGGATGAGCGACGAGGCCACGGCGTCGTCAGGTGAGCAGAGGAGGCATAGTGTCAGGCTTCGGGTGGAGCAGGGACTGGCAAATTGTGGACAGAGCAAGGGAAAAAAAATCATTAATTGCTCAGAAAATAGGTCAATGATGGCATATATAGAACTCCAACTTTAACCGGCAAAGAGACTAACTTTGACTATACTTCCGACATTCCAGCAAGATTCCATAATCTAAAAAGGAATCGTGGGTTAAGCCTCGCCATGCTCACTGGAGTTGCAAGCGTGAGCAGCGAGTAGATGCTCACTGCTTTGCTCGCTCGAGCATGCATAGCAGGGCTCGCTGCTCTGCTCGCTCGAGCGAGCAGAGAAGTGAGTAGACGCTCGCTGCTCTACTCGCTCGAGCGTGCACAACAAGGCTTGCTACTCTACTCGCTCGAGTGTGAGCAGCGAGCAGACGCTCGAGCGAGTAGAGAAGAGGGCTCATTGCTATGCTCACTCGAGCGTGAGCAACGAGCAGACACTCGAGCAAGCAAAGAAGTGAGCGCTCGCTGCTTTACTCGCTCGAGTGTGAGCAGCGAGCAGAGAAGTGAGCAGACGCTCGAGCAAGTAGAGCAGGGCTCGTTGCGACCAGACACTCGAGCATTTCTACTCATCTGGGCGAGCAGATGAGCCACTGCCACAAATCTGGGCAAGCAGACGAGCCGCTGCCGCAAATCTAGGTGAGCAACGCTCAGCTCACCTAGATCTGCGAGACTCTCACTCGAGGCTTGTGCGCAAAGGCTCGCTCGAGCAAGCGTCTCGCAGATCTGGGCAAGCACTGGCTCAAGTGAGCCCTCATGCTCAAGCTCCAAGCAACCATCGCCTAGATCTGCGAGGGGTGGCTCTCGGCGAAGCCCTCATCAATCGGTGAAGGAGGAGCAGCAACCAGTGACAATGGAACTTACCTCAAATCAAAAGGTTCAGCTAGTGAAGGAGCAGTGGCTGTCGACACCGAAGAGGATGACGGTGGAGAAGCCGGATGGTCTCGAGACAGAGTGGGAGGCATCGAAGAAGACGACGGTGGAGAAGCCGAAAGGTCACAGAGAGAAGATGCAGGAGGAGAATGCAGTGTTCGAACTGCTCAAAGAAGAAACAAAAAAGAAACATGTTTTTAATGTTTCTGTTCCTTTTTTGTTCTTAAAAGTTGTTCCAGAAACGTGTTTCTTGTTTCTATTCGAAATGTGTTCTGGAACAAAAAAATAGATTTAAAACAAAAACGCAAACAAACGCGTTTCTATTCTTTTTTTGTTCCCTAGAATAAAAAAAACAAAAATTTTGTTTCTAAACAGAAATAAAGAACGTTAACAAACAGGGCCTAAATCTCTACTTGATTCTAGTTGCCAATGCAACTAGAGTCTTAGTTTTCATAAGTAGATCTTCTCCATTTAAAAAAAAAAAAAACTTGTCTCAAGATTGATTTGCCAATTAATTAAGATTAAGTCAATCAATTCTTTTTAGGTGTGAAATCCAAATTAGATCACTAGCCATTATATTAACCGGACTAGTCGCGTTCTGGACTTGCTCCGTACTAAACTTGTCACATTTTGAACTTGCATCAAGATGGGAATAAGAGTAATTCTCTCAAAACTTAAGTCTGAATATGTTCCGTCTAAAGTAGACTTTACAAAGTGTACTTGAATTTGAGCTACATTGAGATGACTTCATTCCAAGATTATTTTCCTCGATCAACATACTTCAAGACATTTATCAGACTTACTAAATTCTCATGGACAATTTTGTCAACTTCAAAATCTACTAGGAGTTTTTTCACACGAAACAACATATACGAGTTTTCGATTCTTGATTAAAAAAACCATTGAGTCTCTAGTTTTAGCAGTATCCAACATCGATTTGGTTTTTGAAGTTCATTGCGATGCTGTTAGTGCTGTTGCTGCTGTTGTCCTTAATCAAGAAGGCTGAAAGCCGTTGCCTTTTTAATGTGATGAACTAAACAATGCCAAGCTGAGGCATTCAACTTATGATAAGGAGCTTCACGCTGTAGTGCGTGGTCTCAACACCGGAGCCCCAACGCGCTAACGAAAGAGTTTGTTTCGTACTTTGACCATGAGGCACTTACGCACTTGAGCTCTCAACATGAGCTTAGCCGCCGAAATGCAGCCCGAAGTGAATTTCTAGAATCCTTATCGCTTGTCCTCAAACGTAAATGTGATGCTCAAATTCGAGTAGCGGATGTTTTAAGCCGCCGACATACGCCTCTCTCCACTATGCAAATCAAGATTGTTGGATCTGAAGAGATGTATACAGAGAGGATCTGGATTTTTGGGAAATTTGGAAATCAACTCTCGAAATTTCACATGGGCAGCTTCATCGTTAATATGGCTAAGGAAGTCAAGCAGTTACATGAGAAAGTAAGAGACTTTAAAGAGAACGTGCATATATCGCGGTCAAGCAAACAATTATAGAAAACTTGCATATTTTAAGGAAGGCGGTTATTCCTTTGAGGTAAAAATTATTTCCAACCCGTCGTCAAGCCAAGTTATCTCTCTCTCTTTCTTTTTTTTTGTATGATCTCATCATATATCTATTTTACAAGCCACTTGTGTGCTATGTGTTGTGTGCAGGTTATAAAACCTTACTCCTACACTCAGTTTTCTCATTGAGTAAATGGTTCTCTTCAAGTTTTGGAACGCATTAATGATAATGCGAACGTCTCTAAGAATGTGGTGTTTTTGTTACTGTCAGTGTAGTGGATCTATTATCATATCATGAAGAATCAAGAGCTTGATGAAGTTAGCCTTGAGGACAACTCTTCTCTGACCGAGGAAGAATGAAACTTGAAACATATTGAATATTTATTTGAAGATTTTAATATTTTCTCTTCAAATAAATACTCTTTTATTATTGGCAAAAGCTTCCGGTTATTTTGAAGATTTTTTTTCTAGAAAAAAACAGTGATAGAAAATGTTTTTAAAAATTGAAAAGAATAATTAAGGGTCCCAAGCAACCAAGTTGAAAATTCAAATTTTCTAGTTAATTGATTGCCCCTGTGCTTTACTATCAATGTATTAAATTATGCATAAGACACTCACTAACATGATCCAACTAAAAAATTAATGTTATAAGAAAAAACATATTTCTTTTATTGAAAACATAAAAATGATCACTTGCTATAATCAATCATCCCTTTCTTTCTCTATTTACTGGTCCACATTTGAAGAAAATAGTAAAAAAAAAAAAAAAAAAAAGTGAAAAAACCGAGTTTCCCGATTGGACAAGCATATGAGAAGGTCCTGCGTGGATTAGGTTCCCGAAGGAAAGTGCTCCATTGATCATGTTGGGGATTTCTGATTCCCAGAAAACAGATTCAACACTAAACCGAATCGCTAAAACAAAGCGGAAGACGAACCCAAGAACAAACAGTCATGAATCACCGATCGAAAGCATGCCACGGGATCAAGCGTACCTTTTGTCCACAGACTAAACACTGATGTTGCAATTCGAGAAGGAAACCGGACACTGTTCTTCAAAGGAGAATTCTTCTCTTCGAGAAAAGCGACAGGAGAAACGTGAAGACAGAGAGCGTTTTCTCTCGTTTACGTTACTTTCGTTCTGTTTTGTGATAATAATCATTAGATTTTTCTCCTTTATCTATTATAGCTTTTCTCCATGGGCCCTCAATTCACGGCCGGGCCCATGACGGGCCAACTCAAGCTCATCAAAAAGGAAAAAATCTATCATCTCCCACTCGCACATGGTGGGCCAAAACCAACATGGGCGGACAGGCCCTACTGAGGCCCATCAATTGAAAAACCATTAACTCCCACTTTACATGGTGAGCCAAACAGAATTATCTTTTCCTCACTGCAACATTCATACTGGTGAATAGTTCGTGCGACCAGTATACTTTGAGAGCTCGTTGTCATACATCTGTTAGGAATATATAGCAGCTCATAATGCGCATCACATTCCGAGTAAATTTAGTATGCAGTACCCTAGATCGATCGATCACATTTATATCTCTCTTGATCTCTTTTAAACAATGATATATATTTATTGTATTCACAATTATGATTATCCCAAAGACAGTCATAATTGGTCGACCAGTGAATACAAAACTATAATGTGATTCTCCAAATCCGATCTTCCTCTTTCCTTCAAACTCTCAATTTCAGTTCAACTTGCTTTTCTAGAAATGTCCCATTAGATCGAATCAACTCATGACCATTGGCAACATTCTAAGATAGCAAACACTAAATAGAAATCTTGAGAATAAGTAAAAGTCATGAGGGCACTAAAAAAAAATTGATGAACTCTTTTCCTCAAGAGTCTCACATGGCATAAAAGTTGAGATCAAACTTTTGCCACTCTTATTGATCGTCTCATGCATACATAGTATGAAATACGTATTACGGTATTAACTCCTTTCCCATAGAGCGTATGTCTACACCTTCAATACCGTACAGATGATAGTTAAGACATATCTAATGTCTAACTTGAGTTCACATATCTACTCATTCACAAAATTCATCAGAACTCACATCTGGCATCATAGACAGATAAAGTAAAATATGTGGGTTATTTTACTTTCGGACATAGTAAATATCATGTCCTCATCTTAACACTTAGTTAAGGCAACATATAGATTTTAAGCTTGAGCTCTCAATTATCACCTAGATAATAAGCTTAAAAACAGTCTCATCTCTATTTATCACACAGTAAATAGAGGCGATTACCCGTGTGAGTGGGCTAATCTTATATCTGTCCGACATACTTTCTCAACTTAAAGTAATACACTAAGCATTAAGATGCATAAAGATCAAACAAAGATTCATAGGCATTAATGATGAAAAAAACACAAATTCATTAAATGTGAACAACTCAGGGAAATTACAATATCCAAGTACATCGACTCTACGCAATCCTAGAGATTTTACATGACCACAAAACACATCTCTAGGTATTGGCTTTGTCATAGGATCTGCTACCATTCTATGCGTAGATATGTACTGTAAGTTCACATCCTTTCGTGCAACCATATCTTTTACAAAATTATACTTTGTATCTATATATTTGGTCTTGCCATGATATTTTGGATCTTTAGTGTACGCTATAGCTGCTTGGCTATCACAATTAACCAATAATGGATTTGCAGCTTTCTCAATAACACCTAAATGATCCAAAAATCTCTTAAGCCAAACTCCTTCTTATACTGCTGCTGATAATGCCACGAACTCAGCTTCCATCGTGGACAAGGCTATACCTGTTTGCTTCTTACTGCTCCATGATATGGCACCATTGTTCAGTAAGAAAGCAAATCCAGAGGTAGATTTCTTTTCATCTAAATCTCCTCCCCAATCAGCATCTATATAGCCTTCAAGTTGTAGATCCTTTCCTTGGTAATTCAGCTTGTAATCAGCAGTTCCCTTCAGATATCACAGTATTCTTTTAACGGCTTTCCAATGTGCTTGACCTGGATTGGATTGGTATCTACTCACCATTCCAACTGCAAAACATATGTCGGGTCTTGTACACATCATAGCGTACATCAAGCTCCCAACAGCACTAGCATAAGGAACATATTTCATTTGTTCCTTCTCTTGTAGAGTCCTTGGACACAGTCTATGGCTCAATCCTTCACCTTTTGCAATAGGAGTATCAATGGGTTTACAATCTTGCATACGAAATCGTTCAAGAACCTTATTATGTACGTTTCTTGCGAAAGAGATAATGATCTCTTCGAACGATCTCTTGAAATCTTAACTCCAAGGATGTATGCAGCCTCACCCATATCTTTCATCTCAAAGTTGGAAGATAACCTACTCTTAACAGTATTAACAAACTTCATATTGCTTCCAGCAATTAGTATGTCATCAACATATAATGATATGATCACAAATTGATCTTTGGATCTTTTGATATATACACAATGATCCTCATCTATCATTGTAAAATCATATGCCATGATGGCATTATGAAAACGTATATACCATTGTCTCGATGACTGCTTTAGGCCATATATCGATCTCAAAAGTCGACATATTTTTCCTTCTTGGCCTTCCATAATGAAACCAGTAGGTTGTTCCATATATATTTCTTCCTCTAATTCTCCATTGAGGAAAGTAGTTTTACATCCATTTGATGTAATTCAAGATCCATACTAGCCATTATTGCCAGAATAATGCGAATCGAGGTAAATCTCATCACAGGAGAAAATGTTTCTTCATAATCAATTCCTTCCTATTGATTATACCCCTTTGCCACAAGGCGAGCCTTATGCCTTTCTATCGAGCCATCAGTTTTACGCTTTATTTTGAGAACCCACTTATTCCCAATAGCTTTGCGTCCTTTTGGAAGATCAACCAGTTCCCAAACATAGTTTGACTTCATTGATTATATTTCTTCTCTCATTGCATGCATCCATTTTTCCTTACTAGGGCAACTTAGAGCCTCATTTATATTTCTTGGCTCATCCTCATCTTGTGGGGCAATCATAAAAGTTTCCCCTTCAATGTCAAAACGTCGACGGGGAATACTTTTGCGACTTGTTCGCCGTATGGGAGATTGTACACTTTGCACATCATTCCCCATTATGCTCCCACTAGGATTAGATAATGATGATGTCGTCTCATCTTGTGGTTGTAATTGAGAGTGAGTTGAATCAAATTCATTACCTCTCATGTTACTCCCACTTGGACGAACTCTATTATGTTCATTATCTTGATCCAAGGTTTCAAATAGGGAGTATTCTTCACCTATTTCGCCCTTCTTAGGAAATTCATTCTCTAAGAATGTGACGTCCCGTGATTCGAATTCAGTTATACTTCCACTTTCCTTCTCACCTATGAACACATATCCTTTTGAGCGTTCAAAGTATCTTATGAAAATACTCTTCTTTCCTCTGGGACCCAATTTCCCAAACTTGTGAGAGGACTCATGTGTATAGGCAGCACAACCCCATGGCTTAAGAAAACTTAAGTTCGGTTTTCTACCTGTCCATAACTCATATGGAGTGGAAGTAACTGATTTGAAAGGCACCCGGTTAAGTATATAGGCAGCAGTTAACAACGCATCACTTCAAAAAGTGATAGGTAAGTTAGCATGTGCCATCATGGACCTAACCATTTCTAGTAGGGTTCTGTTTCTTCTTTCCGCAACACCATTTTGTTGAGGAGTATATGGAATAGACAACTGTCTTTCTATTCCTTTTTCAACACATAATTTTCTGAACTCATCAGATAAATATTCTCGACCTCGATCGGATCTTAATACTTTTATTTTCTTGTCTAATTGATTTTCTACCAAGTTCATAAACCTTTTGAAACAACTTAATGCTTTAGATTTATGAGAAATCAAATAGACATATCCAAATCGAGTATAATCATCTATAAAAGTGATGAAATAAACAGCCCCATGCCTTCCTCTCACATTCATTGGACCACAGACGTCAGAATGGATTAAATGCAGAGGAAATTCAGCTCTTATACCTTTTCCAAATGGTTTCCTTGTCGTTTTCCCTACCAGGCAATGCTCACATATAGGCAAATCGACTTTTTTAATGTTCTCCAACAAGCTCTATTTGGCTAGTCTATTCATACGTTGTTGGCTAATATGACCAAGTCTAGCATGCCACACATTCACATCATTATCATATGAATTAGGAGACGTGAGAAGGGAAAAACAAACATTTGCATTAACATAGTCAATATCTAATACAATGAAACCATCCAGAAAATAACCACAACCATAGAAATTTGTATCCAAAAACAAATCCACACCTCTATTATGGAAGTTCATATTAAAACCTAGCTTGACCAACAATAAAACAAACACTAAATTTCGACGAATCTCCGGAGCATACAAAACATCATGTAGGAATAAAGTACGTCCACCACGTATGTTCAGTTGGCAGTTGCCAATTCCTTTTACTTCAGCTCTAGAGTTGTTTTCTACATAGATCCACTTAGTTCCAGTTGGTACTCGTCGAAATTCCACGAAGGATTCTCTATCATTCGCTATATGGTCTGTCGCTCATGAATCTACAGTCCACAAAGGATTAGACTCAGTTAAAAATACAGAACTTGACACATAAGCAAAGTTCCAAATAGTATAAGGGGTGTGTACCTTTTTTGGCTCGCGACAATCGCGAGCATAGTGACCCTTTTGGTTACAGTTGTAACACTTCACCCTTGTCAGCTTCTTCATTCGAGGACGTTTTCCTCTGTCATGTTGGTCAACCTTTGGCTTCTTCCCTGAAGGACCTGCTCCATTGCCTTTCCTTTTATCAAACCAGTTAGGACGTTTGCGCTTGGAGCTCGAAGCTCCATGTGAGCTAGAACCAACATGATAAATTTCAGCTTCCGGCTTAGCCGCTAAGAGGCGGTCCTCTTCCAGCTCAAGATGACGCACAGCATCCTCAAAGGTTTTGATATTTTCATTATGGGTCAGGTGCACCTTCATATGCTCCCAACTCTGAGGCAAGGAATGAATCACTGCTTGCACTTGCTACTTATCAGTCAGGACATGGCCAGCATCCTTCAATTCATTTATCATGTTTGACATCTTTCTAAGGTGTTGCTTCATGGTCTGACCATGAGGCTTTTTATAAAAGTCAAACCTAATAGTGAGTTGTCTTAGTTTGGTTACCGAGGTATGACCAAACCTTGCTACCAATGCTTCCCACATATCCTTGGCATTCTCAAAGCGCCTGAACTCTCGCATGACGTCATTTTCCATGCTACTCAGCAACGTAATGCGAGCAAGGGAGTTCTTTTTTTTCCATGCAGCAAAAACATCCTTGTCCCTCTTATGCTGCGCAGTGTTTCCTTCTTCAGGTTCTACCATGGTCAGGTTAAGAGCTTCTAGTGCCTCTTGTTCTTCCAGCACATATTGGATTTTCATGTGCCAGATTTCATAGTTGTCGCCATTGAGCTTTTCACCTTTGTTCAGCTCGGCAGCTATGCTCTTTGTGGCTAAAGCCATTGATTTGAACACATCATACATATATGCACGAATAATGAATGCCTATCACTTATGCATCTATTTTGCACAAACTCATCATATTAATTAATAATTTTAAATTAGGTTTCAGAATCAAAAGGTCACTATATTTTCAATCATCATCCAAAAAATCCTAACTTAAAAATATCATTAATATAATTGTCCATACAAAATAAATTCTGTGAAGCTACAAAAAACTTCTAGAAACTACCCACAGCAGTTAACAACAACAGAAAGCAAATAATATTTGACATCCAACAATGATATAATAATAAAGCTTTCACATAATACAACTTATATATCAGTTGCTACATCAACAATAACCAGGTAGGAAACATTACATAAGATGTCCACAAAGCACACTTAATAAAGACCAGCCAAAAACAACTAACACCACTTCAGCCAGGCACGTGCGTGGCACGCGCCAGGAGCCGAAACGGCGCGCGTGCATCGCACGCACCTGGGCCGAAATGGCACATCCAACGCACCGTTTCGCGCGCGCGTGCGTTGCACGCGCCTGGGCGAAATGGCGCGTTTCGTGCAGGGAACCGAGTCGGTGCGTGCGTTGCACACGCCGATGACCCCCGTGCGTTCCAGCCGTGCGTGGCGGCGCGTCCGACGGCGATCCACGACTCATTTTTCTCATATCGACGAGAGCTTCATCCCTGCACTATCAAAAACAAATTTCGACTTGCAAAAAATGACGAAACACAGCGAACAGTAGGCGGGTGTCGGGTTTTTCCGTCCCCGATCGACCAAAAATGTTTTTTCTCGAATTTTTGACCAAAAATTAATCAAAAGCAATAAAAAGGAGTCGGGAAACATGGACAGGGCTCTTATACCAATGTTGGGGATTTCTGATTCCCAGAAAACAGATTCGACACTAAACCGAATCGCTAAAACAAAGCGGAAGACAAACCCAAGAACAAACAGTCATGAATCACCGATCGAAAGCACGCCACAGGATCGAGCGTACCTTTTGTCCACAGACTAAATACTAATGTTGCAATTCGAGAAGGAAACCGGACACTATTCTTCAAAGGAGAATTCTTCTCTTCGGGAAAAGCGATAGGAGAAACGTGAAGACAGAGAGCGTTTTCTCTCGTTTACGTTACTTTCGTTCTGTTTTGTGATAATAATTATTAGATTTTTCTCCTTTATCTATTATAGCTTTTCTCCATGGGCCCTCAATTCACGGGCCAGGCCCATGACGGGCCAACTCAAGCCCATCAAAAAGGAAAAAATCTATCAGATCACGTAAGATTTACATGATGGATTCGGATCCACATGGACCGATCCAAACAACTATTTGTCCGGGCACATAAGGCCATCCGGTTGTCCTTTAGACCTTGGTTCGCATGACAATGTGGCCCAATTAAAAGTGTCTAGGGGAGAAAGCAAGAGCAAGTGGGGCTAGAATCCATCCAATCATTCTTGGACTTTCTTGCTTGTATGCTAGCTAGGGTTTCAACGTCGACAATGACGAATTTCGCATATTCTCACTTGCTTTTTCTTTTCTTTTCTTTCCTTTCCTTTATTGAACTTTTATTGGATACATCAGTGTTGGGAATCATCATTACACGAACGAGGTGGATGAGGAGATGACAGTAATTTTGGTCAGTCAATTCGTTCCATTAACAGTTGAAAGCATTCGCTTTCCTTGACATTTTATATAAGAAAGTATTTTACATTGGTCGTGTACCTTATATAAATTCTTTTCTTTTTTCAATGAATTAGTGATGCATGAAAAACGGGTTGCTGAATTGTTAATGTGAGGTCGGTTCATCTCCTAGATAAGGACGGCAAGCAAAGTGGAATATTCGAAACCCATCATTGCTAAACGAGTGAATCGCCCAATTACAACAAACACAGTCATGCCATGAAAACTTGTAAAACGTTCAATTGGCATTGTTTCGGATTATGTGCTCAAAATATTCGGATGACCTTACACTCACCTTTGAAGTGGTTAAAAATAGAGAAATGCTGCATTATTATTAAAATTAAGCTATAGAATCCATGTGCTAAATCATATGGCAGATTATTATTAGAAAGTAAATATGACCCACTTATTTAATTGACCGTTTTAATCCGTCACATCATTTGATTACTTTAATATACGACATTTGTAAACCGATGTTAACATACCTAGCATTTCTTTTGAAAAATATTCAGTGAAATCTTGCGACCTCTCAATCGACGAGAGGCCGAGCACAGGCCTCCGGTTTCGGACACTCGTCTCCGCTTTTGTCGTTACGCTGCTGACTCTTGCCAAACCAAAATTCAGTGTAGACGTAGACAACTTGGTATGTGGAGGAGAGTTATCCAAGCTGAAGGGCCCATCTGAATGGGCAATTGGCAGTGTCTAGGGGTGAAAGCTAGGGCAAGTGGGGCTAGAATCCATCTAACCGAGACATTCTTGGGCTTTCTTGCTTGTATAGAAGCTAGGGTTTCAAAGTCGACAATATGTTCGGAAAAAAAAAAAAAGAGTCGACAATGACTAGTTTCGCATATTCTCACTTTTGCTTCTCCAATCTCTATTTCTTGTTTTATGAATTATATTTGGTACACGGTGTTGTAAATTGTCGTTACGGGTGCATGATGACACTAATTTTGGTCACCAAATTCATTCCATCAATAGATATTCATTTTCATGACCTTGTACATGAAAATATTTTACACAGACGAAGTACTTTATGTAAGGCCTTTTTTTTCCTCCAATGAATTAGGAATGCATGAAAAACGAGTCACTAAATTGCTAATGTGAGGCCGATCAGTCTCCTAGATAAGAAAGGGAAGCAAAGTGGAATATTCCAAACTCATCATTGCAAAATGTTCAATTGACCTTGTTTTCGGATGGCCTCACACTCACCTTTGAAGTGGCTACCAACGAGAAGCGCTATACCTATTAAAATAAATTCATAGAATCTATCCTAAAACCATATTGCGAATTGTTTTATGACCTACTTGTTTAATTGATCATTTTCAGTCTACTGTATGACAAATTTGTTTTAACATACAGCTTTTGTGAACTAGTATTAGTATACCTAGCATTGCATTTGAAAAATATTGAGGGAAATCCTCCGACCTCTCAATCGTCAAGAGGCCGAGCACGGGCCTCCTGTTTCGGACACTCGTCTCAGATTTTGTTGCGACGCTGCTGCTCTTGCCAAGCCACACTCCACTGTAGACAATTTGGTATGAACGTCTGTCCAAGCTGAAGGGGCCCATATGAATGGTGCAGGGCAGGCTCTCCTTGTTCCTTTAGTCATCTCCACAGTCCATGTGCCGCGCTTCCAACCCCAGATCCAAGGCTACAGGGACTTCTTTGACAACGTCGTTTTCATTTCCTGGTCCCAAAAATGAGGATTTTTCGTCCCAATAGGAAAAATATCAGTGAGTAAAAACAAAACTGACTTCTTGCCTCTTCCTTTGTTCTTTCCGTTTCCCATTTAGGCAAGGGCGGTGTTGCCCTTTAATCTTGGTAGGAATAAATCGGATTTTTTATTGAGTTGTCAGGCGCTTAGTTTTGTGCAATAATTCCCGTGTTCATGTCACATTGCTGCCCGCTCGTATTAAATTTGAAGGCTATGCCCACCATCCCATTTGTGGAGCCTTACTCGATGCATGTTGACAGGGCGATTTGCGTTTATCAATGGACATTAAATTAATTGCAAGATTCAGATATCTCACGTTACTAAGATAAATGATGGGCGAGGGAAAATGCGGCCCTTATGAGAGTGCTAACTTGATTACCAACCAATACGTGCTTCCAAATCACTTCATTGCAAGAAAAGAATGATGCTCAACCAAAGTATTCATGGATCTCCCATGATTATGCATGATATAATCGCTTTCGCAGTGAGTGAAGCATTGTCATATGTACGCGGAGGTTGCGTCTTATACTCATGCCGAAGATTAATCGGGCCGATGGTTCCAATACTCCATGTCATTGCCAAAAAAAGAATGATTGGTGTGGATAAAACCGAAAGAACTCATAGTTCAGTTTCCATATCGACAACGGGTCAAGGAAAACGCACGTGCACAGAAGCCTTGTCCACTATTTCACGTAACTTGGCGTAGCCCACATCTTTAATGTGAAGTCGATTTTGATGGAATAATTGGACCGCCGACAAGCCAGTTATCATTACAATGGGTGTCAGGTGGAAGTACAACGATCTGAGCAGTCGAGCCATTGCAGATCTTTAGTTTTAGGGTTTCTTCGAATTTGAAAGTTGTCTCTTAGCAAAGCCACACCAAGGCTCAATCCAATTAAGTCTGGAACAACAACTAATTTCTTCATATCTCCTGTTATTTATGCTAAAATCTCGCATTCATTCAGACTTTGCTAATCGATAGGCCCTTAGGCACCAATATACCGTAGAAATCACACTTGGAAAGGTTGAGGAGATGAAATTTCGCCTAATTTAGGTAGCTCGTTATTTTGGGATGCCATATATCATGTAACACCCAATCTCTCACACAAAGTGGAAAGAAGACGATTGAACGATACACAATTAAGTAATAATCAACCCTCACACAATCATGAGTATTCCTTTAAAAAATTTTAATGGAAAAGGCCCATTATAAAGGGAGAATTACATCCCTCCTAAATTAAAAATTAAAAAAAGATTATTGGAATTGTGGCAAGTTTCCCTCTAACGTTTCAATTTTTGCAATTTGCCCCTTAACAGCAGCGTGAACCTAGCGTTGACTCCAGCCAAAAATTCTTTTTCACAAATCTAATTAGGTGACCATACGTGACTACTTATGGAAGGCAAATCAGTCATGTATCATCTATATTAGTGAGAAACATTATTAGGTGACTGTACGTGACTATTAAGGATCATCTAAGGTTCAAGATCTTTGCCAATAAGTAAATTGAATCTTGAGGCTCGTCTAGACGTCACTATTCGAGATCAGCATTTAACTTTTCTACGGTCTGCATACTGAGAAAGAAGAAAGAAAAAAATAAGATTAAATTTACATTCGATAAGCCTTAATTTATCCCTCGACAAGACAGCACCATTACTTTATTTGTATGATGAATAGACCACTAATTTGCCATAGTAGACCCATCAGTTTTCAATGTGCGCAATGTCTAGAGAAACAAATACGATGACGTTACTCAAGAAAAAAGAAATCCATAGGCTAATTTGACTACCAATTTTATAGGGTGGATATTGGTCCAACATTAACAAAAATGATATTCAAGTATATCATAAATAAAGAAAATTAAATATCCTAAACAGATAATATATAGATTACTTAACTATAAATAAATGTATGTTTCCTTTTTCTATATGAAAAATTATCAACCATGTAAGTAGGCAATCACGAGAAAAAGTTACCACATGGAGAATTATTAACACTGATAGGTTAAGTTTTTCAATTGGCCAGAGAAACAATGACCAAGTTACTTCGCATAATTAATTGATACACTTACTTTTTTTTCCATATCATCACTGACTATGTCTGGAGTAACTAGCTATTTCTTGATAGAATGTTTTGAAAAGTTACAAATCCATAGGAAAAGTTAAAAATTAGGTGGAGTTGTTGCAATTTATAGATTTGGTGAAAGTTACCAGCACTTTTCATATAGTAAAATAAGTATCAACATGCCAATAGATTATTAAGTAATGCTTATCGTAGTACCTTTTCATATTGGAGAAGTATATTACTATCACTAGCTTGTAAGTTTTCCATGCGACTTGATTGCACTTACCAGCTACACCTGTCTTCAATTTTTAATTTAATTTACAAAATCTAGAAGAACTCTGAAAAAAAAAAAAAAAAAGTCATAGGAGTTCGGAAGAACTTTGAAAGCTCGTTTTCAAGACGATAAGTAACTTCCAAACGATCTGTAATCAATATTCCACATTGTTAGAAACTATTAATTGGATCGATACATTAAGTGATTACACTGGAAAACTTTTTTACCTATTTAGTAGCATTTCGCATGGAAAATTTATGCGTTATGGATTACGCAACTAGGTAATTTTTGGAGAAATTATCCAATCATTCATAAACGTGTTGTCGAATGTCAATTCAATTTTAAACTTTTCAATTTTGTCAATTTATTCCTAAATTTTTACTCTAAATTCTAATGTGATACTTTCAACGGAATTTTGCAAGAAATTACTGACATAGTGATGTGTCATGTAGAACAGTCGGCAATGATTAGACCACGGTAGCAATTCCTACGAAAATTAGTCGAAATAACTACATTGGAAGTTCAAATAAAATTTTAGGACTAAATAACAAAATTAAAAAGTATAAAACTGAAATGACATATGCACAATAAGTTTAAGACTGATTAAACAATTTTCTCGGTAATTTTTTTATGTGAATAACCTTCCGCCTTTATTTCTCCGTGCCATTATTAATTCATATAAAAACAAAATCTTCGCGTTTAGAAGGTAATGAAGTCACCAGTTTTACCGACCAAATAAAATAAATTAAAATAAAAACAAAACAAAACAAAACAGAACAGACCAGTTCCATATGATTAGTAACCGCTCATGAGAAAATATAACATTCGACCTCACTATAGCTTAGTTGCTTCTTCGCATTAATTTTCATCTGGGAAAGTAAGCGGCCTAAATCTTGGCGAGGGACTGCATGCCCTCGATTGGTAGTGGCCCCTCATCACTAGCCCATGAGAATTGGCCGAACCCCATGGCAATGGCGGTGAGCGGTGGCATTACCACCGCAGAGGGGGCTGCAAATATATCAGCGTTTTTGTTAATTAAATTAGACAAGGCTAATAGAATTAATTGATTATATAAATCAAGAATTTTAAGACTTGATTGCTTCTCATTACAAATTTCAAAATTTTGATTGCACCAATCTCATTTCATGTATGAGTAGCCAGTAATTTCTCCATGGGGTGAGTTTATCTTATTATAGAAAGTAAAAGTTGTATGTGGTTATTTAGTTGTTCATGTGACTAGTAAGTTTTCCATATAAAAGTAAATACTAATTTATGGAGTATTTTAAGCACAAAAATCTATAGTTTCTTTTTTTACATAATCCACATTCACCACCATTGATTTAGATTATTAATCAATCTTTCTAAACACAACCACCCCATGTCAACGGTGATGAAGTTGGGATGTGTGCTGTTGGTTATACGGGTTATATGCCATTGGGAAAACTCCTAATGCATTTTGAATAGCACAAGACATTATATGCGAACTAAGATGAAGTTAAAAACAAGACATCTATGCTTGTGAAAGCTTGCTTAGTTTGTAAATGGAGAACGGGCAACTAAGTTGAAATTATTAGAATTGCACGGGTCTATGGATTTTGGTGAACAAATGAGGGACGTTGGATCGAGAAGGTGCTTGGATGGACAAATAGAAGGGGAACAACTCGATTACATATGTGCATTAACATGCTTGGAAGGACCTAAGTGTAGCAGGTGAGCAGATTGAGATTTAATAAAACCGTCAAGCATAAATGGAACATGTAATATAGGAAGTTCATGATATAATAGTCTATGGGGAAAATACTCCAAGCGCTTGGAAATGAAGATCCAGCGCTCAATGGATATGATTCGATTTTAAGTTGGGTCTTTGGAGCTAATTTCAAGCCTTGAAATCCACAAAGAAACATTCTCGAGATCTCTAGATGGGGTTTACCATTTTTGGCTAAGTAGAGAAAGTGCCGTGGGAGTTAGCAAAAGCAATTTGGTCTATTCCGGATAAAGTTCATAACTAGCTTCAGGTGAACATTAATAGCCTTTGAAATGACTAATTTGACTTATTTGAAGCCTCCAACATGTTGAGAAAACTAAGAGGGCTATACAAATGCATCAAAGTGAGAGTTAAAGGTGACCAAAGAGATCATTTTTTGAGAAAACCCTTGTGATTGTGATCCTATTTATCAGAGAGGGTGTTGGTATCATCATTATAAAGAGTGTATGAGCATAGAGTGAAGTGTATGATCATGCAAAGAGAGCTAAAGTCCCTCATGGAGACGCAACTTCATCCGTAAACGCTGTCAAACATTTTAAGGATTGCGCTAGTAGATTCCAACCTTATTATTGGACTGTTAGAGTTGGAAGAGTGGAGTAGGCCGAATGAAAAGGCCAAATCACTAGTCACTTATTCGTGTAAATTTCACTAGGAAAGTCCTTAGTATATTTATCATTAGTGATATTCAAAGACAATTGGTAAATTTTTCCATGTCATTGACTCACGAAGTAACTTCCCCTATAACCATTGTTGACGACTTTCACGCAAGCGCAGCAACTTCTCTAACAGATCTAATAACTGCAGGTCTTAGTCGATAATTCCGACGTGTGGCATGATTGACTTCTGGTAGAAGACTATAAAAGGTAACTTGTGCTCTTTAAAGCGATGTTTTGTCTGTGATTCTTTACTGGTCGGGCAAGCGATCGCGAAACGGTAACAAGAGAGAGGTACTCATTCAATTCGACAAGATAACAAGCTTTGCAGATAGAGATCTCAGTTCTGCTTTTCACGAATGGTGTAGAGCCCACAAGTCCAATGTAAAGTCTGCCCGAACTCCCGCAATTAGATGGAACAGAGTTAAAGTCATGTAATAACATTAAAAAAAAAAAAAGAACAACAACTCGTGACGTTTAAAAATGTGTCATCTTAAAGTTAAACACCACATTCACAATTGACGGTTGGCCAGTCCATCCGACAGATTGGCCGGTTGATTTTCTACCGCAAGACGTTGAGAATCGCATCAAAGTTTCTCTTTTGAAATGACTTGTTCCTAAAGATTTGTTCAAATTTTATTGTTCGCTGGGCATCGTGCTTGTCGGTGTCAATCTCGTTGTGCCAAATTATCCTTGCGATCCAAATATGTCAGTCGTCATGTTTGTTACACTGTTCCTTATTCACAAGGTCCTATAATGGTGCAAAATCTCTAACTTTAAGATGTTGAATTTCGCCTCGATTAAGTTGTGATTCTTAGATTTTGGCAGACTTTCAATTAGGTTATTCAGTTTGTCCTTGCTGCATGCATATAAACGAGAAAAATGGGGTAGCGCTGTTTTCACGTCCTAAACGGCTAGAGACATGCCTTTTTTATTCAAATGGACTCGATTTCCGTCCAATTAAGAGGCTAAAATCCGTATCTCCATCATATAATAGGAAAAACAATCAAATGATGTTGTATCACCTTTCAATGTTCATTCTTTTATTACATTTACCCTTAAAAGAAAAGCATATCCTTTTTACCTTAACCGTCTTCTCTTTCCCATCAGTTATAGCTTTATCTAACCTCTTCATGACAAACTATGCCCAAAAAATCAAGGCTTTCGTAAAGATTGTAGTTCTCCCAATCAATCAATTCCTACTAAAAAATCGACCGCCAAGTGGGGTGGTGGAACCGATGCAATGAAGGACGATAATAGGGAATTCGATATGTCTTTCATTGGACGCGATTTGAGCTGAAAACATCTTGAAAACATGTCTATATCCAGTGGAGATCCATATCCCAATGGTGCCTCTCAAAATAAGAAGAAACATTCCAATCTTTATTGAAAATCTTGAAAGAAAACCATCTCAATATAAACATTTTTCGAAAAAAATTATCTCACATTTATGTAAAATAAAGTTTGAGAGTGAGTATTAGAGTGGGATTAGCGTAAGACCAACCAAAAAAAAAAAATATATATCACTGAAGAAAGTCATTCACGTGGATCTACTAGGGTTTGAATAGCTTAATCAAGGGGAATCGAGTTAGTTCAAAGTAAGGGGTGCGTCTCCATCCCTTAGGGTGCGGAAATAGCCGGTGGAGATCCATATTCCAAAGATGGCTCTTAAAATAAGAAGAAACATCCAAATCTTGTTTTGAAAATCTTGAAAGAAACCCATCTCGATATAAACATTTCCGAAAAGAAATTATCCCACATTTAAGTAAATTCAAGTATATCGCCAAGGAAAGTCATTCGCGTGGATCCACTGGGGTTTGAATAGCTAAATCAAGTAATCGAGTCGGTTCAAATCAAGGGGTGTGCGTTGCCACCCATTAGGGTGCGAAAATAATTTCCTACCTAAGAAAATTACCGTAAAAGAATGTAACCAGAAGTCTAGGACAACGCCGGTCTGTTACCACCTCCATCAAGAGAATACTCACTTCTATCGTCATACGTTTGACCAACAACTTTTTGAACTTATCTAATGGACCTTTTACATTACGTATGATGCAAATGTTTGATTGGTTCATTAGAGTTTTCTCCATTTTCGGTTTGCCGGACGGGTTCTAATTTGTGAAAACCACGTGATTTCCTGCAATATACAATGAAATCCAAGCTATCTACTTCTCAGCACCAAAGCAGAACATAGCTTTCTAAGGACGAACAAGCTGAAAAGAATGCAAATAAATTCGATTTCTTCATGTTCACTCCATCTATGTGCTGCCCTCATCAAAAAGGATAGATGGGAATTAGTTTCCATATCAATTTCCGACGGATGGCGACCTTAACACACCTTTTAATCTCATCCCTTTGTTCTGACGATAAGGCTGGATGGACGATGAGAAAGAGCAATGAAACTATGTTCATTCATTTTTATTTTTTTTCCTTCCTTATTTGATTTCCTTGGTTGCCATCAAAAAAAAAAAAAAAAAAGGAACCCGACCCTAAGGCGGAGGAGATTTCGGAACAGAAAAAAGTGATTACTTTCCCTATACTGAAAAAGACGCAGTCTTTGTTTGCTCAATTTGAGTTTCATTTGAGCCTCAATCTCACACGCATTTACGCCTCATTTCAGGTCTTTTTAAGGAGTCTTAAGGCTTGCTTCTCGCACTCAGGAACGAAGGTTAGTAGGGTGGCAATCGTAAAGCTTGCTCATTTTACTTTCTCTACACTCCTCAACCTAAAACGCCAATCTCGCTTTAGCCCACCATCAACCCAAGAAAAAGAGAGAAGGAAAGAAGGGAAGCTTAACAACCACCTTAATGGCCCCGGAAGTGCCCGTCGATGTGTTCGCCGGCAACGGGAAGGCGTGCTCGGTCGACGGAGGGTATGCAAGAAGGGGGTACGTGACTTTTTTGGCAGGGACCGGGGACTATGTGAAAGGGGTGGTGGGATTGGCGAAAGGGTTGCGCAAGGTGAAGAGCGCATACCCGCTAGTGGTGGCAATGCTTCCCGATGTGCCGGAGGAGCACCGGGACATACTGAGGGCTCAAGGGTGTATCATCCGCGAGATAGAGCCGATTTACCCTCCCTGAGAATCACATCCAGTTTGCCATGGCTTACTATGTGATCAACTACTCCAAGCTTCGCATATGGAATGTGAGTAAAAACCAAACTCATGAGTCTTGATAGTAGTAGTGAAATAATCTCACGTAGGGAAAAAAAAAAGTCAAATGAAAGCTTTTTCAACTTGGACTTTGCCTAGTGACTAAATTGCTTATTTTGCAGTCTTTAACATGCTAAACCACAACTGGATTTCGGAGTTAGTTCATGAGTTTCAAGTGATTTAATTTTATTATTCTTAATTAGGCAGCTTCCGTTGATAAAAGAATAGATGATCTAAATAAAACGATTATATCAAGATAAAACTCTTATCTGTGGTTGTCAATAATAGCCATTCAAATTTGAGGATGCAAGATGTAATCATCGAGGTGGAATCTGACCCTTTTTTGTTAAGAATCTTTCAGATAAGTTCGATCTGAGTGCGAGGCATGAGTTCTATAAATCAAATCATGTGACTTACTGCGAGCAAATATATAATTACAGTCAAAAATCTATGTTAGCATATGTTGCATTTTTCATATGATTTTTCTTTGATTGATGTGGTTGGCTAGTTTGGGAAAAATCATGGACAATAAATCGTTTTTTCATACCGAAAATCCCCTCTCTTAGGCTATAGGATCGAGAGGTGGCTTGAAAATAGAAGAAGATCGGAATCGTATGCATCGCAAAGGTTGTCTCGATGCACGTCCACCGGACGTGCATGCAACCTTTCCCGCATGCAGGACCACTTGCTATTGAAATCTTATATCCCCTCGAAACGACGATGCGCCGTGCGATCCAATTCAGCGATTTTGATCCGTATCGTCCGCATATCTGCAGTTCTTAGACTTCAGCAAGATGGTGTACCTGGATGCGGATATTCAAGTGTACGACAACATCGACCACCTGCTCGACGACACGGAAGACGGCTACTTCTATGCTGTCATGGACTGTTTCTGCGAGAAGGTTTGGAGCCAATCCCCACAGTACTCAATCGGGTACTGCCAGCAGTGCCCCGAGAAGGTCGCGTGGCCTGCCGAGATGGGCTCGACGCCGCCCTTGTACTTCAACGCCGGCATGTTCGTGTTCGAGCCAAGCCGCTCAACCTACGAGAACCTTCTCCAAACTCTCAGGATGACCCCTCCCACGCCCTTTGCTGAGCAGGTGATTAACTAGAGATAAGAATACTCTGAAGGTTTGTCGCCCTTCAATTTAGCAACGAATGCTCTCTTTTTTTCTCACTTCCTTTTTCCACGATTCTTCATGTACATGGCAGGACTTTTTGAACATGTTCTTCCAGAACATTTACAAGCCCATCCCTATGGCATACAACTTGGTTCTGGCCATGCTCTGGCGCCACCCGGAGAACGTGGGGGAGCTCGAAAAGGCCAAGGTGGTTCACTACTGCGCCGCCGTAAGTAAATCTTCCAGTTGCTTTCATTTCTTATCAAATTTCGATTGTCCAAAAGCATCTGAGTAATGATTCTTCTTCTTCTTTTGTCATTTTAATGGCAACAGGGTTCAAAGCCGTGGAGGTACACTGGCAAGGAAGCTAACATGGACAGAGAGGACATCAAGATGCTGGTGTCCAAATGGTGGGATATCTACAACGACACGTCCTTGGATCTGAGGGCGGAAGACGCCATCATTCAAGCCGAAGATCAGACCATGTCGAGGTCGTCCATCATGGCTTCCATGCCTGACCCCGCTATCTCCTATGTTCCTGCACCCTCTGCCGCGTGAGAAGCTAAGACAGGCCTTTCGAAGAGAGTGTTTAAATTAGTCGGTAGTCGATCTGTCCAAGCTGCAGATCAGACGGTATCAAGGGTATCTGTCACGGCTTCCATGCCTGACCACCGCTATTTTCCTATTTTCCTGCAGCCTCTGCCGCTTGAAGCTAAAGGTCTTTTGGAGTGTCTAAGTTAGTTGGTGTATTCAATCCCTTTACACCCTATTCCAGCTTTGACCCGGTAATTAGTGTTCTAAAATATCTTGGCCTTTCCTTGTTATCTAAAAAGTCACGACGATTACGTAGTGCTTATATAGACATGGTCTAGTTTTATATATGGGACTCTGTTGCGGAAGGATTGATCCCAACATACATTTGCGTTCCCAAACTTGCTTAATTGCTACGTGAGAATCCAGCAAAGATAACCTTCCCAGCGTGAATCGACTAACCACAAATGATCAAGCAATGTTTTCTCTTTCCCGGGAAGATAGGTTACTTCATATAAAGCATGTAACTTGTCAATTCCGGAGTGGAACTTTTCCTTGGCGCAGCAGGTCTATCTTGGACTTGAACCAAAGATCTCGCCCGTGAAGTAAATCATCGCACCTACGTGAATAGATCTGTCATTTCTTGAAATCTCTCTTCTAATTCAAAATCATGGTGTAATGTGTATCACCCCCAAAATACTTGTACAAACCAACGAAGTAATCCCATCTCCAACAGTCCAAAGATTCAAATCTTTGTAATATTCTGAACCATTCATGAACATCACAGCAAATAGAATTAAAACATTTATAGCTCCTACATAAATAAGGAGCTGCGCAGCCGCTACAAAATGGGAGTCTTGATGGCGAATTCATGACCGACTTCATCTTTTTTTCGGGAATAACCTAACGCTTGAAAAGTATCTATCTACATCAACTATATCTAGACAAGTATTTCACCTTCATTGCTTTGGCTTATAGGTCGCTATAATCACGTGGACGGATGAGCTCAAGACATTGCAAGCTGTCGTAGAACCAGCCCCATCATGTGATTATTTAGTGTCGACAGGACCGGTTTTAGACCGTAGCACTTGGAGAGAATATATGAATGGTCCCTCTATGATTAGAATCTATAGGCTCATATCTTCTCTACTTCCAGCCTCTATTTTCGGCTGAACCAGGATGGCAGCTTGTTACTAATTATAAAATGGGAAAAGACAAATCTTCTCTTTCAAATAGTCTACCTAAAATTGCAGACTATACAGGAAGCTCTATAAACGAACATGGAAGGAGCTGAATCTTAGGTACTAGGTGGCGAAAACTTCATTTGACCTTGTTACTAGTTATCAAAATGAGAAAAACCGAATCTTCTCCCTCGATAGTCTACCAAAAATTTCAGACTATATAGGAAGCTCTACAAAATTTCCGAAAGTATAACAACTTTCATTATCCATAAATGGGCGCTGCTGCTTCAGCCGAGACGAGGTCATATTTAACTAATGAGCAAGTGTTTGCCTCCAAATAAATTGGTATGTATGCATCATAGCCTGTGCGGTCATCATCAAGAGGTAAAACCCAGCTAGGGGTCTACCATTTGGCCACAATATATGGAGTGTGATATTCTTGGTATTATATATCTAAAAAGTCATAAGAGTCCTCACCTTCTTCACATTCATCTTCGAAGTCCATTTCCTGAAGACAATCATCTTCGAAAAGAAAAGGAACAGGCTCTTTGCATCTCTCAGGTTTCCTGTCATTCAGCACTATAACCGCATTAATCTTGTCCAGGACACATTCTTCAACTATATCCGCCCCTACTCCCATCTGCAAACCAAGAAGAGAGAGACATTCTCCTTGGAATTCCATCTCATTGGAGGACAAAATAAGACCAGCGAGTGTTCTTGCAAGATCAGGGGCGTGACTCTGTATCTGCAGATGCAACACCAAAAAATTGGTGCTCAGCACAACTGCAGTCTTCCTTGTGACAATGCTTAATTTTTCGTCACGAATAAATACATAGGCAGATACAAAATTTTAGATTGGCCATGTGATGAATAATACTGATTAGCTTGGTCAAGTGATGAATTATATTGAAAGTATTCAATTTTTGCACATTTCTTCTGTACTGAATCTTGTATCTGTCCATTAGCTGACTATATGAGCATTGAGTTGTTGGACTACTTCTGCAAAGCACTATAATAGAATATTTTCTTACAAAATTATGATGCTTCAAAGAACTCAACCATCTCAAGCACCTATCCAAGCAGAGCAGGCAAGCGCATGCCACACACACACACACACACATTTACCTTCAGGGCACGATCACTTAGAAGAATTCCCGAATGTTTCTCCTTCATGTCATCCAATGCTAGTTTAGCTGCTTTCTTCAGAAGAGATCTTTCAGACATGACCTTTAGCTTCGAAGGAGGGCAGTTAACCTTACCAACGAGTCAAGGATTGTGACATAACATATGACGTAGCAAATTATGGTTTGCTAAAGAAATAAATTACTTAATAGAATCGGATATTCTGCTTGATAGCAGTGGAAGATAACATCAATATGAGCATGTGGTGGCAGGTTTTCCCATTCTAGAGAGGCACCACTTCCTTGATCCATGACGTTGCCTAGCGTCAACCCATAACTTTTCCAGTCAATGCTCTTCAATGCAATAAGAGATGACGTGGAAATTGTGGAAGGTAAGAAATCCTTGAAATACAAAACCTGGAGAAAAAGGCACACTTAACACTGGAAATCGGGTTCAACATTAGCGAGACAAAAATAGAACATGACCAACATTAACCCCAGTCACTGGGTGTGGTTCATTGTGAATCAATAAACCATAACTAATGCTCTTGTCTAGTAACAATCTAAACGTAGTTTATTAGGAAAGTAAGCATGCCTAGTGTTGAGCTTACACAGCCATGCAATAATAATTCTGGTTCAGAACAACACTACGGAAAAATATACAGAGGTTCTATACTTATGGTTTGCGGACAATGACAACAATCAATTAATTTCTCTCCCTATGCCATCAGAAAATCTCCACTGATAATGTCAAAATCGACAATGTTCAACTAATAGTTCTGGGTATTAGCTCTTGACCGCGGTCACACGCAACGAACAGAAAATTTGTCACACGGCATGCTAAACTAAAGATGCATGGTGCCAGCACCGTTTCCATGAATAATACTCTAAAGTTGCCAGCAATTCTAGCTTAGACCAGGGAATTAAAGGAAGACAGTTTGATTATTTTAGTGTGCAAGCCTGAGGAATGACAGAACCAGCGGGGGGCATATCACAACACAAATGTTTCAGCACAAGAATCCTGAATTGCATAGACTTCTCTGAGAATGGCATGAAACAAGAATAGCAAACTGGTATTCCACCAAAAAACTGTTGGATCGATGATTTATACAGTAGAAGAAAATGCTTCTAGAAAACCTGTGTCTGGTGACCACACTCCATCGAACAAGGACTTGTTTGATCAGAAAACTCGCTTATGATGATTACTGCATCTACTGTTAATCCCGGATTTTGTCTTTCAGAAATTTTTGAGCTGCATATACTTCCCATTCCAGTCCTCAAATGCTCCCTTGAAGATGTAGACAAACATTAAAGAATTTTCAAAAAATGCTGAAACCGCTTGTTTATGACTTAAACAGTTGGATGCGGCTGCTAACTGGATTTGAATATCGTTACTTAGGCAGTGGATTAAGCAATCCAAGATACTTCAAAAACAGTGAATACCATTGATAAAAAGAACGTGCATCCTCTACTTATTTTTGTCTACTACTCCACTGGATGCAATAGAAGACCAGAAGATAACCTTTCAAATTCATGTGGGAAGAGCACCAAGCAAAATGTTTTTTAAGTGAGCTACTGGAAGTTCCATTAACAGTGGCATTTGTTGACACAGCAGTCTACAGAAACATGCTGAATGAACTAATAATTTATTTCCATTAAATCTATCCGTCAAATGACCACATGATAACACAAAATTATGCCACTTATAGATGTCTTATGAGAGGCCTCAAATACAGCAATGCATTACAGGACAGAAATCCAGTGCTACCTTGCCTAAAAGAACATGCATAAGACATGACAACAGATGATTTCCACTATAATTTGCAATTCACCATTAACATCAATTTTGCTAGCTGGAAAACTTCAATAGGTGAAGCAACTATTTATTCCTGGACATCAAAGCTGGCTATTGGAAACATCAGGAACCTGCATCATCTTTGCATGTAACTTACATGGCATTTGAAGATAGACCAAGGTTGTTATCTAGATTGTTGCGGCGCTTTAAAATATAATCCTCAGAGCCATACTTCAAACGTTCTACGTTTGAAGCTGAAAATGGTGAAGGCATGCTTTTACTTGGCAGGAAAGTGTCCCCATAGCATGATTTATAAACATTCTCATGTTGGACCACCAGTTCAAATGCAATATTCTGCATAAGGATACCAGGATGGTAAGACCTAATGCTAAATATTGTAGAAAAAACCCAGTATAGATATGCCATCACAAGGTGAAGAATTTACAAATTATCATTAGAAACATAAGACGATACTTCTCCTAGGACATATTGTTTCTTTAGAGTGGTCACTGCCAACATCGGTCAAGGGATGCAAGCTACTCTGCTTTCAAACCCTAAAGTTACCAAATATGACTAAAGAAGAATCGATCAGAATTATTTTCATCCGTTTTTCTTAAAAAGAGAAGCAAAAACAATATTTAGGGAAGACTTTAAGAACTAGATACTCAAGAAATAGAGTATTTGGACTAACCGGGATGTTCAAAATCAGCACCTGCAAAAATCCAAGATAAAAATGATTAGACAGAAAGAGGATATTTAATTAACCAGCTTTGAAAAGGAAGAGGCATAGAAGGAATGGATGTGAAGGAGTGAAGTAACAGAAGTTTACCTTGTACAAGATACAAATACTCTTGGTAATATCTTTTCATTACAGGATTGATAATGACAAAATACTAGGCAAGAGTAGTGCCAAGAAGCTGGTGAGTAACTTTGTCGTTCAGACATCATATTAGTACGAGTGGATCATCAAGATCCTATTTGATATATAGATCCGATAAGGTGAACTGTGATCCTCTCATGTTATTAATACATGTATGTGTGATTATATGATGCTTTCCTATAGCAGCATCTCTAGTTATTTAGCCTTTTAGGTTTCGAAGAATCAGAATAATATGCAAATCTTTATCGCACAAGATGACTGAATCCACCTATGCCTTCAAGAAACAAAATACTTTTGTATAGACAAATTGCATGATCCACTAGTAAAAGAACTAGAACTTCTATGGAGCACAACACACCTTCTCAACAAATTGCTTGATCTCACCCAGAAGAACTTCAAATTTCTCAGACACAGATAGACACACTTCAGTCCCACTGAGAAAGAAATACCGAAAAGAGTCTTAGCACCACAACTTTAATGGGCAAGAACACCAGATGCGCTATAACACTACAATTGCGTATAGCATTGCGTGCCTGAATCTCACGCCGTTTTTAGCGATTGAAGGGAGCCTAGTTAGCATATTATCCGTGATACCTTCTTTTAGATTCAAGTTATAGTAATGTACCTCCTCATCAGAAGCACCTGCAGCATCCTCAATTGTAAGTAAGAACACAGATACTTCACAGTGATGGCCTTCCCTTTTGCAATGGTTAAGTAAATAACATAGAAATATTGACATTTCAATGGAAGAATGGCACACTTATTTTTTTTTAAGGAGAAACATTTTATTTGTTAATATACAAAAAGTTGACCAGGCAATGGAAAGAATGAAAAGAACTGAGACCAATACATAAAATGACATCTAGGTCTTTTTTTTTTTTTCCTAAATAAATTTCATGTGTAGTATTATTTAAGTCAACCTCATTTGAGCGTACATAACTTCTGTGAATCACCCACACTTCTTATACAGGGGAATGGACAAATTTCAATAGTTCAACTGAGACAGGAAATTACCAGTAGTTCTCACAGCAAGCGTTCCATCTGCATTGTCCAAAGACCGATTGTGACTAACATTGCACACCTAGTTAAAATCCTCGAATTCAAAACAGCATTCACTCAAGGAAGATGTTTCTTTCTCCCAATCGGCCACATAAATCGGGAACATCGGCACACTCCTTACCCCACTTTTCGTCGAAAATCCGTCGGTCCGCGACTCTTAAGTCCTGAAACTCTTCCAAGCAACAAGCGGTGCCGGTGTCCGAAACTGATTCCAAGGTAAGGTCAATCATCAAGCCGTTTATCTACCGGAAACCATCAAAACGACACTTTCTATTTTCGCGCGTTGCGCGGCTATATCCAGGCTCAAGCTTCGGTAGCATTCGAATCCTTATACAACACAAAACATCTCACGACTACTCCGTGCGAAAAAACAACGCGAAGACAGCAACGAAGCGCGGGACCAAAAAAAGGAGGGACCGCGACGTACCGGAGATCCGGACGACGGGAGAGCCGGCGAGCTGCGAGGCCGCGAGAGCGACGGAGACGCGGCACAGGTCGTCGGAGGCGCGGCATCGCCGGAAAGCAAGCGAGATCAGCTGCGACGGAGGAGGGAAGAGGAGGAGATGGCAGCGTGAACGCGGAGAAACCGAGAAGGGCGAGGGCGGAGGGAGAGAGGAATGCCAGAACCTCCATCGGCGATCGCCGGAGAGACGGAGGCGGAGAGGGAGGGAGAGGAGCGGCGGGAACTCACTCGGCGGCAGAGGTCGGGAATCGTACGGACGGCGTCCATGCCGGCGCCGGAGAGATGGCGCTCCTTCCACTTCGCGCGGGGAAGAAGAAGAAGAAGACGAGCCCGAGAGCGTCGATTCCCTTTTTGAATTTATAACTAATACCGCGAAAAAAACCCATACTAATTTATCTCAAATTAACTTTTTAACCATAAAAAATTCTAAATTGATATATATAATAAATTAATTTTAAATTAATTTTTCTCATAAAAACTCTAAACCGATATACTTGCAATGAAATTTCTTTCTATTAATTTCCGTTAAATTAAATTAATATCATAACGTACCACAAACTCCAAATTGGTACATCTATTAAATTCAAAGTGCTATCCAATTTAAGAATTTAATGGCAAAATGTAATGAAGACTAATAAAAGGTAAATTTATGATAAATATATCAATTTTGGAGCTTTTTCTGTTTTTAATATATTTAAATGTTCTCTAATTAGAAAATAGTATCCGATTGTGATTAACAATACATGTTTATAAATCATCCATTTTCATTAAATAATAATCGTCATGTCTGACTATTAATTATACTTTTTATCTTTTTTTAGTTGAACAATTATACTTTTTATCTTATTTTATTGTTACACGATTCTTTTTCACTTATAAACTATGATATTCTTGGTATGTCGGCTTCACTTAATTCTCGACAAAAACAAATAGGCTAATTCAATATATTGAATTCAAATTAGTTATTGTCTTCAAGATGAATTGTAGTTTTGGGAGAAAAAGCATTAACCACTCAAACAACAACATCAGTTTATATAAATATAGAAAAGTGGAATGAGTTCACAATATAAGAGTAAAATCTTGTGAATTTTAGCACAAGACATTAAAATCTAGATGGATTCGTATACTTTGGTAATTTCATAAATGTATCGCTTTCACTTATAAAATGAGCTTTGAATTAAAAAAAAAAAAAAAAGGAAGAGTGTTTTCTTCTGAGTAATCTTGAAGATAGTTTCAACAAAATCACAATTAATTTGTTGCAAAGTTCAAAGGAGAAGAAAGAAAGGCAAGTTCTTGAATAGAAGAGATTTACGGTCTTTTTTTGCGCCAATTTTTTTCCTCCATTAATCTTAAAGTAGAGAAAGCATAGGCACATCTTCTATATATATAAAAAAACTTCAAGATGATTATGTATGTTTTTTATTCTTGCAATAACTGGTTATATTCAAACTTCTAAACGTATATTAATGTGGAAAAAACCTTTTTTTTTCCTTCGAAAAAAAAAAAACTTTATGTAAACTTAACCGAACAAACTCTTATTTTAACATTTAATTATATATTGGGTTTATCTTCTATATGCCGGAATGAATGAATTGATGTCTAAGCGCTCATTTTTTTTTGTAACAATTGTAAAGTAAACTTAACGCCGGTTATATATATAAATTCAAATTAGTACAATTCTTCGACCAAAAAAAAAAGGACAATTCCAAAATTGGGAGATCAATTATAAAGGATAAAAATTGAAAGATCATTTTCTTTTTGGTGGTGTTGTTGGTGTAACAATTGAGAAGGCACCTTCGTAATTGATATCTCTCCTTACAAAACATTGAGATCTTTCGATTTGAAATAGAAAACGAAAGCATGTCAAAAGTGCGATTACACGTTGGATCAATTTTAACTCACGAAGAACCATTAAAATTTGGATTAATACCACGAAAAATTTTAAATTTGCACATCTATGACAATTTTACGATAAGTTAATTTCTTTATCACGAAAACTCAAAACTAGTATATTTGTGACAAATTTATCCATACTCTATCAAATTGGATTAATACCATAAAACCCTGTAAACTAATTCACTTACGACAAACAAAGGGTGAAACCTCCAACTAGTACACTCGTTAACTACCACGTGTTATCTAACTAATCAATTTGACGGCAAAATTTAACATATATGAGAATAAATTTATCACAGATGTACCAATTGAAGAACTTTTGATGATCCAAAAATTAATTTAGGGTAAATTTATTATAAATATATTAGTTTAGAGTTTTCGTAACGTTGACTCTAAAAATTTTGATCCTGGAAATCTTTTTCTCCCCTTTCATTTAAAAATCAGAATGATCCCTCGAGTAAAAAGTGCAGTTGAGTATGATTGGAAAATGCGCTTCACCATGGTTTTACAAATAACTTACTTTATGAAATTTTTGTGAGGTGGTACGCTTCCTAATTTATAGAAAGATTGATTTACTTATGGTCAGGTGAGCTTGACAAATGTTACCATAAATAAGATTTCTTTTCATCATTTGGATGCCGTAGGTGGATGATCGATACATTCTCATTTATTGTGGATTCACTAAAATAATACGTTCAAAACGAAGGAGACAGAGAATCGCCCAGCAAGCTCCTCGCACAACTATGTGATCAACGACCATGATAAATCAGGTTCATATGGCCTGATCTAGGTGAATTTCGGCCCGATTGAAGATGCATCAATGGCGCAACAAGGACATCGGATTGCGGGTTTCATAGCCCGGTCGAACCGGAGTGCCGACCTTTTCATTCCCACAATCCGACCAAAGTGCACGTATTTCAAATGTGCCTTTCAACCATATAAGCAATTTCAGAGAAAGTAGTCTACTCAACGAGATCCATATTAAACTGCGTACATGAGATATTCTACTAAAACAGTTCCGACGGTGTCAATGACCAGAGCACGGTCGAAAAGCAGAGTCGTTGGAGGGGTCGCCACTGAATAGCAAAGAAGATGGCGGTTGTTGCGGGCCTATGGCCGCCACCGATGGCACCTAACGCCAAGAAAATAAAACTTTCTTCTTCACTAAGTAACACCTCTATCATGGGACAAGTAAGAATAATAGTGTACATATGCACAAAATACCTCAATGGGCTTCAAGAATCCTTTGTTTCACATACATCTAGCTTCACATGCCTGAGACCTTGTCATCAAATTGCCATGAAGGTGTCTTCATAAGAAGCTGTCATCGTGTCTATGGCACTTCGTTACCGGAAACTTCATCACAATCCGGCGAGTTCCATAAGAACAGAGAATTAGAGTGCGACCTATTCCAGACTTCCGGAGATGTGTGAGTGCAACGCCCTTCGAAAGGAAAGTTATGCAACCGCGATGCATTCGAGAAGTTTAAGTAGAGATGGTGTAGTCTGAGCAAAGAAGGCATTTAATACAGAAAATAGATTTCTGTTGACAGATGCAAAACTAATCACCTGAGCATCATTGCCCAGATAGCACCCTTCTATCTCGTTGCTTCATCAACCTCCTCCGCAGGGCCCATCGCTCTTTAATGTCACCCGTCTCCTCAAGTTGCTTATCGAGTGTGTTGTCAGACAACTCATGATTATTACCTGATTTCACAGGATTAAGGCCACCTCTGATTCTTGCTGTTTCAGCAAGCAAATCAGTTATCAGCATCTCAGTGGTCCTGGTAGTGATTCCCCTTAAATACCAAGAAATGGGCGGAGGTGGGACTAGAGCTGGTTGGATCAGCTGGTCTAAGCTCACTTTCGATCCAATCCTTCCTTTTCCTCCGCTACATGAATTATAGTCTTCCCAAGTCTTGGGCTTAAGCGGGTAGCAGAGTTTCTCGTCAACAAACCAAGGTTCTACTCTCCAGCATCCTTCGAATCTTTTCATAAACCCCGTTTTCACTTGCTTGAACTTCATCTGACAAAATAGATAAATAGGAAGAGTTGCATAGTTAAGCCGAGATTATTGCAGGATTAACTCAAAGACCACCTTTCTCCTAGTAAGAGGGATTGGAAAGGCACAGGAATTATAGTAATGGCAACCAGGATAAAGAACAAGTACGTATAATCTGCAACAAGAGCAACGTCTTACCGAGTGATCTGCTCTATTTTGATCCACCAAAACATGTACTGAAATGGTCCCTGACCACCAAAGGAATTTCCACAAGGCCGCTTGCTCCAATTCAACAACTTGTCTTAAACCTTCATCGACCAAAACCCTTCTGGCTATGACTTCCTAAGAGAAAAGTTAAATTTCAAAAATCTCCCAACAAGTTCTCCTCTTTACATACAAGATTGCTAAAATGAACAGGAATAAGTTACGAGGGGGGAAAACAAAATCGCAGGGGATTAACCAGAAAATAACTATTTGATGCTTTATGTGTTACTGGCTGAAATATAGAAGAAATGGTGGAAAAGGAGAATACCTTAATATTCTTGAAAACCCTTTTATTATCAGGATCAGTAACAATGTTATACACAGCATCTGGAGGCAACCCCACATTGACATTTACATTGAGATTGCAAAGAGATCCTTTTGGCACGCTTACCTGCCAAGACTAACATTAGACTCCAATCCTTTTGCAGCGTTCAAGTTTTATGATGAGCAAGGCATTTAAAAGGCAACAAGTCACCAACGAAAGCATCTTCCTTTCATGTAATAAAACCAAGTTACCAGATTGCTGCTTTTCTTGATTTTGGTTGCACTAGAGCAACAGGACAGCAAGCAGAGAATGCCAATTACAATCTATGCACGTCATGCTACATTTTGTTGTTCTAACTTTTCAAGCCCCAAATGGAAATTCATATGGACTAGCATAAACACTTGGGATTTATCTTTATTTTAAGTAATTAATATATTTCACATGTCATGTATTCACCTTTATGTACACTCCCCTGATGTCAACAAGAATCAGTTAGGCGAGCTCCAAGTAACAAGGAAAGAGGCATATACAGTGGATCATTCTATTGTAGCCCTACAAAGTAAGAGAGACACACGACAAAAAGCTTGAAATATGTCAAAAGATAACAGCAACAAACTTATTCATCTTCTCAAATTTTAATAACTAAATCACTTACAGAACCAAAACTCATATCAGAGTCCTAATTTAGGTCAGTTCATTCTGTTATATTGTAAAGATCTGTGGCATGCTTGAGCTAAAACAATCCAAGTGTTAGCTTGTGACTAAACATGTCCATCGATCTTATTTCTCAACAAGTCACTCACCTTTATTTCTGGAGCTTGATCCACCCACACTGGATTTTCATGCCATGCTTGCATTTGCTTCTCCAGATTGACCTCAAAATCAGTCAAGGTTTTACTCAAGTTCCTCAAAGAAGAGCTTCCAGAGTTCGCCCTTTCATTTTCCCTTTTAATCATTTTAAGTGGAAACTATCACAGAAACAGAAACAGAAAGGTAAATGAATTTTTACTTTGACATCGATAACTTTGTAAGCGTCATGACACATCGAGATGAAGTGAACTACCTTGAAGCCATTCCCGAGCTTCTGAGGAAGCTGCTCGAAGAATCTAGAGATTGCAGGATCAAGAACCTTCAGCCTGCTATGTCTTCTGCCATCATTCGAAGCCGTGCTACCCGCATCTTTATCTGTCTCGCCCATTAGAACCTGGACAATTGACGTGCCGAATTTCATTATTCTAAACAAATGCCCATTGCTTGCACAGACCAACATGTGTATTCACACCAGTGGAACTTTCCTCTATTACATACTACGATCTCTACACTCTTCTCTTTTGAATGTACGAATCAATCAAAAGCTTCCTACAGATCCTAACACCAACCAGTCACTTCGCGCAGCAACATCCCCCTGATCTCTATACAGCTAAGAATGGTAGATTTGTCAATGACCCATTAACTGCCCCATCACAAGAACAACCAGTCACTTTGCGCAGCAACATTCCCCTGATCTCTATACAGCTAAATACGGTAGATTCGTCAGTGACCCATTAACTGCCCCCATCATATACCGATGAGCTGATCGCAGAACAAGATAAATACGAAGCAACCAACAAGACCACAATGGACAGTAGCATGCCAAAAGAACACTACAATTCAAGAGCGATTTAGCAACACTAATGAAGTTAAGGACGAGAGACCGAAATCCATGTAAGACCCACAACTCGGAGTGATGCCGGGAAGCGAAACTTTTTCTTTTTCTCTCCTCCAAGGATGGAATCCAAGATTCAGAAAGAAGCAAGGCATGCAAGAGAGAGACAGAGAGAGATCTACTACGGCACCTGACGACGAATTTCTACCGAGTTTCTTCACTCGCAAGCGGACGGATTCATCTTCCGGAAGGCAGATCTCGGTCGACAAGTCACCCCACAACGCAGGCGAGAGACTCTTCTCTCTTCCCCGAGAATTCGGCGTCGTCTTCTCTTCCTTCCTGCAAAGGGGGTCTGGCCTGGATGGGCGAGCCGGAACACGTGGTTCGGTCGGAAGCTCCTCTGGTCCTGGAGAAGTCCACGGGCCATGGTCGGAAGCGCTCGACATTGGGCTTTTTCTTCCTTTTTTCTGGCCCGTGTGCGGACAATCAACTTTCATTCTCACTTTTTTCTTCTTTTTGTGGTTCCGTTTCTTAGCGCAATATGATCTTGGATACATCGGGAAAAACGCGGCATTTCAAAACATTTATTAACGTAAGTCTTTTGATAGAATATTTAAATAATATACTATGCTTTCATCTAATAACGTAAGATTTTATTAAAATAGTTAACTGTGATCCCACAAAATCCCATATTGTATCAGAGTGGAATGTCGTAAGTTCAAATTTTTCTAGATCCTATGTGCCTTCCAGCCTAACTCGAAAGGTCTAATTTTACATTCAAACAACAATATGAGTCTACGGCGACGACCGAATCAAGATAGGAAGAATTTTCGCATGCTAAGGTTTCTTTATTTCACGATTGGAAAATATTTTTCTAAAATTGATTACTTATATCGCATTTTTTTGAAAAATATTTTCTAAATTATTCAATTTTGGCAAAACAATGGAGCCTAATTGGAATTTGATGCACATATCGAAACCAAATATAGACTTTAAAAAATGAAAATACAAATCATTTGACATAAAATGTAAATTTACGTAATTATAAGAAAAGGAGAGTTAGAAGTCATAGGATAAAGTTTGTTAGAGAAGGGGAAAAAGGCTTGGAGCTCTCACTTCTCATCAAAAGATTTGATAATATTAGAAAAGAAAATGATCGAGTTGAATGCACCTTATTACAAATACATCTCGAAAGTGAAATAGAATCATGTTATTAAGTCGCTAAACTTGCTCATAATTTGTGAGAGACCATGGAGAAACAGCAAGGGATTTTACCTTTAAATGCTTTGAGGAAGTATCATGTCGGGCCTCTTAGTAAAGATGAAGAGGAAACGACCGTTGGCAACTTTTGGCTTAGAGCGGGTTTTTGGACCTTTTGAATCTTCCTGGATTTGATGGTGAACTCGCCGAACGCATTTGCACCATCCCTATTGCTTGCGGTTCTAGTTCAGAGGAAGGACCTCGTGGCTTGGAACTTCTCGAGAAATGGCGGGTTTAGAACCGCCAATGCTTATGATATTGTAACTGACGACCGGCACGGTAAGGTTGTTCCTGATGATTGGTCTTGGATTTGGAAGTCAAGAACCATCCCTAGAATCCAATCCTTTATCCGGCTCGTGATCTGCAGTAGAACAACCACCAAAGTATTCCTGCACCAGAAGGGTCTTGTTCCTCGTGACTGCCGGGATACTTATATGAGTGGCAGAGAGGACATCCTCCATATCTTGTGTGAGAAGCCTCGCTTAAGGTCGGTATACCTGAATCTTGTCCGAAAGGTTCCACCTCTTCGTTGGAGGAGTAGGTGAAATTCAACTGTAATGTTTCCAATATCTGAAATACCTTTAGACCTTACTGGCCCTGGAATGTTTGACACAAAGTGGAAAATAGGATGAAGAATAATTTGTATTATGCATATTTCGTTATCTATTTTCAATAGACAGTCCCATATATATAGTACAGAAATGTAAGTAATAAAGGAAAGGGTATTTCCAAAAGAATCAAGAGGAATCAATTCTAATCCTAGATTTACAAATCAATCAATTGCAATCTTAGATTGATTCAAAAAATCAAGCATATCTTCCAACACTCTCCCTCAAGTTGATGGCTTGCATATGTCAAAGACACCTAGCGTGCCTAGTAAATATGTGGGTTGTCTCTAACATATGGGTCTGCAGCTTGCTCTATGGTTCTGATTCCTCTTGTTTCGATTATTTTTTCTTAAATCTTGTCACGAGTGAAGTGACAATCAACTTCTATATGCTTCGTTCTTTCATGTGCTATTGGATTTGCCACAAGTTTAAGAGCAACATCATTGTCACAAAGGTTGGTTCCTTTAACTTGTATGCTAAGGTCTAGAAGTAGCCCTCATATTTACACTATTTCACAAATAGTTTTAACCATCGCTCGATACTCAGCTTCGGCTGATGACATAGATATAGTGGATCATTTCTTTATTTTCCATGAAAGCAAGAATTCCCCACGTTTAATGCGGAAACTAGTGATGGACCCTTGGCTCCTAGGACAATTCGCATAACTCATGTCATAAAAAACTATCATTTCCATGTTGCAACTTCGAGAAAGAAGTATCCCAAGTTCTGGGCATTTTTTCAAGTACTTCACAACTTTAAGAGTGGCATTTATATGGGACTGTTTCAAGCTATGTTTATACTGCATAGCATATGTCCGGCCTCATCATGGTGAGATGAATAAGCTTCCCAACGAGTCTTTGATAGCTTGATGGATCCTTGAGCAATGGATCATTGTCTGGAGATGATAAACCTACATCACAATCAACTGTGATTAACTTCGCATTTTGCTCAATAGGAATAACATATGGTTTGCGCCCCAATAAACTTGTTTCTGATATAATTTCCAATAAAATTTCCTTTGACTAAGGGAGATTCCTTAGTCAAATCGAGCAATTTTAATTTCAAGAAAATATTTGGGTGATCCCAAATCTTTAATGTGAAAGGTGGCATGCAAATATTCCTTAAAATCTTTGATGGCAGACTCATCAATTCCCATAATAAATATGTTATCAACATATATCATTAAATAAATGGATGGCCTACCTTTTATTCATGTGAACAAAGCATAATAATGCTTGCATTGTTTGGATCCCGTAGTAGTGCATTGATAAACTTGGCATACCATTGTCCAGAAGCTTATTTGAGATCATAAAATGATTTTCGGAGACAAGACACCCTAGTGTCCCCCTGTCTCCATAAGCCCCGTGAAAGATCCATATATATTTCCTCGTTCAAATCCCCATGAAGGAAGGCATTGTGGACATCTATTTGGTGTAGTGGCTAATCACGAAATGCGACAATTGACAAGAAGGATCGAACGGTGATGTCCTTCGCTGCTGGAGAGAAGGTTTTGTGATAATCAAAATCAAAACCTTCTCGTTGCATGAAACCTTTGGCTGCTAACCAAGCTTTGTAACATCCAATAGACCCATTTGCTTTGTATTTGATCTTGTATACCCACTTGTAACCAATCCGTTTATGATGAGATGGTAATGGTACGATATCCTATGTCTGATTTTCAATTAAGTCATGTAATTGTGCCTCCATAGCTCGTTGTGAACGTGGCTCTTTCAATGCCTCATTATAATAAGAAGGTTCTCGTTCCTCTGATATCCAGCTAATACAACACATATGTTCTGCTGATAACTGATGAAAAGAAACATAAGAAGAAATAGGATAATGAGAACCTGGTGAATTCAAGATAGCACTAACATAGTCTTTAGTCTAGGTGGGTGGACGAGTGATACGACTGAAGCGTCGAGGTGGATCATGTTAAGGCATAGAAGATGTTTGATTAGTGGAGATATGAGCTGGAGGAATGTCCTTGGTAGGATGATCAGGGATCTCCTCAATTGGCATGATAGGTTCCCCAATCAAATTGTTTGATGATGATGTCTTCTTTGAAATACCATCAGAAATTTATGGCATTGCTTGTGATAATATTGGATCTTCTAAAGACGCAATGGAGATATATTGACGATCATAGGATGAATCCTCATCGATATGATGAGGAGCTGCCCTCGCTTTAGAATTGCTAGCTGAAGATACCTCATCATAGAAAGGAAATTTGTCCTCAAAGAAAATAACATCCCTGCTTATAAAGAAATCACCTACAGATGGTCCATAAAAAAATATCCTTTTTGGAGATTCGGATATCTCATGAATATGCACCGATGGGCACGAGGGGGTCCCACAGTGGTGACATAAAATCAGCATTCAAAAACATGCATGTGATGAAATTCTAGTTTCTTCCCAAAAAGTAGCTCAAATGGAGTTCGGCCGCTAAGAACACGAGTCAACATGTGATTAATTAGGTAAGCAGTAGAGATCACACAATCTCCCCCAAAAAGTTTCAAGAGTATAGGCTTGGAACTTAAGAGCACATGTTACTTCTAACAAATGACGTTTTCGCTTGACTATCCCATTTTACTGAGGAATGTAGGTACAAGAACTTTCATGGAGGATTCATTGGGAAGAAAATGGGGAACTGCATTTACAATTGAAGAATTCTCTTCCATTATTAGTTCTTATCCACCGAGTGGATTTTCCAAACTGATTTTTGGATAGAGAAAGAAACATTTTTAAATGATGGAAGACTTGACTCTTTGATTGCATGAGGAAAACCCATGTAGCACGGGAATAATCGTCTATAATCATAAGGAAAAAATGAGAACCATCACGATGCGGAGTATGATATGGTCCCCAAACATTAGCATGGATTAACGTAAAAATGCTATTAGCACGAGTTTTACTCATTGGAAAAGGAGCACATGATTGCTTCGCTAAAAGACATATATGGTACTGAGGATAAGGAAAAAATAGCACTATGTCCCAATCTTTGATGAGAGATTAAATTCTTATTATTGGTAGCAACATTACACAATGATTTTTTTTATTCAATGAAGCATAAGGTACATCCAAGAAATTTGGGAAACTAGTCCAAAATATAACCGTTGTGAGACACAACTTGAACCCATCAATTTACCAGTCGAAAGGGATCACGAAGGATCATATCTCAGGGCTCATAACATGGCTTTGTAATATTCTTTGGCCAACATTGTATTGGATTGCTTTCTATACTTACTAGTTTTCATTATAGTTCTTGATTTGCGTGTTTTTATTCCTTTATTCAGTAGATTAGTTGAATGATTAGGCCACAAACTAGGACCCTTATGAACATTCAAAAATGAAATCGCATGGATACTCAGTGGATCGAAAATCTTAAAATCCATAATTGGATAAAAGACCGCATGAACCACCAATGGAAGGAAAAGGCATGTGAAAGCTGCATGTTAGGAAAGAATTTTCCTAGTTATAGCACTCGCTTCATTCCTTTCCTCAGCTCATGTAAATAGGGGTGAGCATGGTCCAGGTTGGGCCGGTCCACCCCCTAACCCTAGGACCAACTCGCACAATGCTGGTACTTAATTTTGGAACCGAGGATTGACCCTATTGAGCTTGAAACCGAGGACTAGATCGACTCAATTGGTTTGGTCCGGTTCCAGGGTTAACTCGGGACCAATCGATGATTTTTTATTTCATTTTTTGTATTCCTTAAAAAAGCGATTGAGGATCGGACTGACCTAATAGGTTCGGTCCGATTTCAAGGTCAACACAGGACTAATCAATAATTTTTTATTTCATTTTTTTTACTCCTTAAAATGGCAACCGAGGACCATACCGACCCAATGGATTCGATGATGAGTGAGGTCAGTTAAGAAAAGCAAGCGGTGAGAGTCAAGTGGGGTGAGCGTCGAATAGAATGAGTATCGAACGTCGAGAGGGGAGCAACAAGCCAAGCGAGCATCGAGCGACGAGCGGCACGAGTGACCCAAAGCAAACGAGGCGAGTGTCAAGTGGCGAGAGGAGAAGTTGTTTCTTTCGATTTTGGTAAATTGAAGACTAAGAAGACAAATAAGATAAAAGAAAATGAATACTCGAGGAAGATGTCATAAGGAGTTGTTTATACCTTTTTGGACGTCGTGAGGACTCCTCACAAAAACATTTTACTCATTTGTAAATATGACTGTTGACGCCGTAAAAGACATTAAAAATCGAAGTTATTAAAGAGTAATGTAAAATTATTTGAACTCCTCATTAAATAGTTATTTAATGTTGTTGACATCGTTTATTTTAAGATTTTCTCTATATAAAAAATATATAAATATTCAAGGTTGGTCCGGATTAGACCGACCCACACAATGCTAGTCCAGGAATTCTAGGACCAAAGATCGACCCAATCTCCCTGAGAACCAGACCAGGACCGATAGGGTTGGGCCGGTCCAGGGTCGATCCAGTGTAGACCCTAGACCGATGCTCACCCTTACATGTAACCCAAGAGATAATGATCTTCAGGGTCTCATTATAGATGTTAAAAACAAATTTACCTTGGCTCCTTTCTTTCCAATGATGAAATCCAAATCCCCTGAAACAAAGAGCGACTCCAAGGTCTGAAATCCTTCCTTTTTCTTCTCTATCTTTGCAAACTCTGCAAACTTTTCTAGCGTAAATGGGTAAGCTGCAACGCCATACTCTTTGACGGTTTCAACAACACTGGAATGCATAGTCTTCTCATCAGGACCAATTATGACCAACATGGGTACGGTCGAGAGCTCAATGTATGTAACCAACTTCTCACATTACTTGTCTTTTAATGGTAATGAAAGCCATTGCAAGCTTCCAAAGGTTTGGTTGAATGATGCTTCGTCATCGCCAAGAGGTATCTGAACGATCTCAGAACTCTCCCCTTTGGCCTTCAATTTCTCATAAACCTCTAGTAATTTTGGCGTGAAATCAACGCATGATTTGTTCTTGGATAACGAGAAATATAGACCCACGGTTTTCCCTTCAACCTCGGCAACAAGAACCCAATTTGGCCACATGATTAGATTAGTAAAAAAGAAAACGGAAAACTAGATCATAAGCCCACGCGACCATCAATTTCAAATGCATTGATGATCTTTTTAGGTTTACCTTATTCCTCTTGGAAGTTATGCAATATCAGCCCAAGATTCTGGTTGATTGAATGAATCAATCTAGGATTGAATTTGATTCTTTAGATCAGTCTAGAATATTTTCTTTCTATTTATTATTCATCCTTTGTATTATATAAAGAGCTTTGTACATGTAATTGCCAATTGGAAGATACACAGAAATAAAATAAAAAAATCTTTCTTCATTTCTTTCTGTTCTTCCTCCTCCTCCTTATTTTCTGACATGGTATCAGAGTCATCGATCAAGGGACTCTATACTTCGACTAGGTTTCTTGAAGATTGTCACAATCCTACGGGTGCCGCGCTAACAAATTCCATCCACATCATTGTAGATTGTCGGATCCGCGTGCTGACAGTGTGCGGTTGCTACGCCGTTTTATTCCACCTGCACTGCCCGCCACCACGTTTGTTTCTTGCCATTTTACAACCTTATGGCAAACACAAACTCGACTAGCGATGCTCTTCCCTTGGTAGCACAAAGGGAAACTTCGAATACTGATGCTCTTATTGAGCGCTTAACCTAGGTGCTATCCCAACATAATATCCCAAAATCTCATGTTGAAACTCTGGTCCCCCGATTACTGTCAAGTTAGATGGGAGCAAATATGGTCTTTGGTCCCAAGTTGTCAAGATGTACATCTCTGGCAAATATATTACCCGCGCTCTTCCCTAACCTCTTCCAAATGATCCTGACTTCCAAAAGTGGACATCTGATTACTCAATTGTGAAGGGCTGGCTTATCAATTCCATGGATCCCACACTGATTGGCAACTTCATCCGATACCCCATTGCAAAAGAGGTTTGGGATGTGGTGGCTACGGCATTTTTTTATGGCGCAGACGCCTCCCAAGTGTACAATTTAAAACGATGCTTGACCCGATTGAAGCAGGCGAGCAGACCCATTGAAAAGTATTATGATGATCTTTAAGGACTTTGGCGAGAAGTTGATTTTCACCAGCCTAATCCCATGACTTGCGCTCATAATATTGACAAATATAGCACCTTGGTTCAGGAAGATCGTGTGTACTTATTCTTGGATGGCTTGGATGATCGCCTCAACAAGGTCCGGGTTGATGTATAGTAGATGCAACCATTTCCTATGGTCGAACAAGCCTACGCATGAGTAAGAAGAGAAGACATGCGCTAGGCTGTTATGATGGCACACCCACAGTCTCCCACCACCGCCGCTATGGTGTCACGTGGCCAAAAAAACAGGCTCACAATTTCCAAAATTCAGCCCCAAAAATGCTACTCTACAAATGGTTCCTGGTTCTACTCCGTTCTACTCCGCCTGGGGGAAGGCGCTCTAGCGCTGGTCCAAGAGCTAAGTCGCAGCCGCTAGCAGTAAGGAGTTGCACTCACTGCAGGAATTCCCGACAAACGAAGGAGACCTATTTCAAGTTGCATGTTTATCATTAATAGTGGAAGGAATTACAGGCTAAAACGAAGGCTGACAATCCGACGAGTAGGGGTAGGCTTCCTTGGCCATAGGTGACTCGTCCTTATCTTTGGTGCCGCAAGTAGACTCCACCGCTACACCCAATTCTGATCCTACAGGTAACAAAGGGTTTGTGCTTGTCAGTACTTCTCGGGCTGGAGGTAAATATGGGTGGATGGTTGATTCAGACGCTATTGATCACATCACACCCCCATCTTGATGATCTCCTGCGCCACACCGCTCCGAGGAGACAACATATATAATGCCAATGACCATAGTTTTCCTATGTTGAGGGTTGGTAGTGTTGAACTTTCCCCATCTTTATCATTATCTCACATTTTACTAGTGCTATCCTTATCTAACCGATTGCTCTCTGTGGGACAAATCACTGATGAATTGAATTGTAGCGTACTTATGTATCATTCCTTTTGTTTATTTCAAATATTCTCATGAAGGAGATCATTAGACATGGTATTGAGAGGGACGGACTGTACTTTGTCGATGAATTCACTAAAAGCCAAGCATACCACACCCGCAGTTAATCTACTGCTAAGGAGAAAGAAATTTGGTTATGAACCGTCGCTTAAGACACCCTTCTTTTAGGTTAAAGAAATTATTTCCAGACTTGTTTGGTAGTTTATCGAATTCTAAATTTCACTGTGAGACCTGCATTTTGGCGAAGAGCCATCTTGCTTCTTTTCCATTGAGTTTTAATAAGAGCCCAACTCCTTTTTCATTAACACATTTTGATGTGTGGGGTGCTTCACCAATTGTTACTATGTCTAGCTTCATTGGTTTGTAACTTTTGTGAATGACTATACTAGGATGACCTGGTTATATTTAATGAAACATAAAGATGAAGTAGGGACAATCTTTCATGTATTTCACCGCATGGTCAAGACTCAATTCGGAGCTCAAATCTGTGTCATTCGTAGCGACAACGATATCAAATTTAATAACCGACACCTTACAAGTTATTTTCAAAACCATGGGTTAATTCATGAGACCTCTTGCACTCAGACATCCTAGCAAAATGGTGTTGCCGAACGGAAAAACCGTCATATCCCGAAGATAGCAAAGGCACTCTTGGTGGGTGGGCAGGTTTCGAATAGTTTTTGGGATGCGACTGTGGTTACTACAGTGCATCTGATGAATTTCATGCCCTCCCGCATGTTGGCATTCCAGACCCTACTCCAGGCTAGGGGTGAGCAGTTCCAGGTTCCGGTTAAGTTCTGTTGGAACTGGGAACTTACTCTCGGGTACAAGTTCGTCATTTTTTGGAACCTGGAACCTACCCTGTCACAGGTTCCAAGGTCGGTTCCAGGTTCCAATAGGTTTTTTTTTTTTTTTTTTTTCCATTCCAGATTTGAACTATAACATACGCGCATACTCTATGGTAACTTCCCACATCTTAGCAAACATACTAGCACCAACTGCCAAGAATCTAGACATACACAATAAAAACCAATAAGAAGTTTCCATAGAGGAAAGGAGATGCTTGATTAACTATAATTATTGTGCCCCCATATGTCAATATATGTGCACTAAAGCTTAAATCGTCACATTTGCCATATGCCATATGCCTTATTAGCTGAGTCAAATGAAAATGATGAAGCAAAATATACTAAGGAGATGAAAAACTAGAAGTGCCAACAAGATCTCAAATTTTCATCTACTCCATAGTGTGAACTTTGCAACATTTTCCTGTGATTCCTTTGGCACAGCAAAACCCTGCAAAGACATGGATGAAAATCAAAATCCTAAGTAAATACACAAAAAAAAAAAATCAATATCGATAATACTCCATGAAGCATGCCATTTTGCCCATCTAAAGGCTCCTAAACTCTTTGACAACATAGTTAAAAAATTCAATGTACATAAGAGGAGCTTACATTAAGATTACGACAAACAGAGTTGGTCATCAATCAACTTCTGCACAGTTAAAGCAGCATAAAGCCAAAAAAAAAACCTTGCTTGACTTATCAACCACTGGACCCATTGCAAATGTGACACCACCAACTCTATTTATCGACGATAATCTCCGCATTAAGACCATCCATATCTGAAAAGAAAAAGAAAAAAAAAAGAGATTAAATAAAATATTCACTTATTAGATATACAAAAAGAATTACAATATATAAAGATATAAACATTACTTACCCAACTCAAATTTTTCAGCGTTCTCAATGCACTTTTCAACATCAAGCAGTACATGAACGGCTCTCAGCCAATCTTGAGTGCAAATCAAAGCTTCCACTACTTTGGGAGTTAAAAAACTTCGAAAGCCATCAAGCACACGACCCGATGTACTAAAAGTTGACTCTGAAGCAACGGTAGTTACAGGAATGGACAAAATATCTCGAGCCATAAAAAAAAGGATCTTATATTTTGAGCCATTAGTCTTCCACCAAATCAAAAGGTCAAGATCAAGATCCTTTTCATTTTTTTCTTGAAGATACTCATCAAGCTCGAACTTGTTGTCATCGCACCCCTGTTCATTCAAGTATAAAAACATTTTCCTCCAAGCTTGACCGTCATACTTCTTTATTCCTTCATTACCACCCGTATCGGCATTGGAACCACTACTACTTGCACCCAAATTATGGCCATCAAAATTTTGATTACTTGAAATAAGAGAAGATTGCTCATAAAATTCATACAAATGCTCCAATGTATCATTCATCTTGTAATGCATCTCTTTAATTTTCGATTCATCATCATAAATTTGTTCATACAAGAAACTCACATAATTTAACTTGGCTCTAGGATCTAACACAACTGCAATCAACACCATCATATTCACTTTATCCAAGCTTCCATAATATTTGTCAAATTTTTCTTTCATTTTCACACCCATAGCTTGAAGCTTAGGATTTGAAGCATCAACCGCATCTTTCAAATATCTATACAAAAGAGCTATCATTTTAAAATAATCATTTGAAATAATATATGAACTTCCAGACATCTGATTGGTGGCATCATAGAATACTTTTAGAAATTCCAAAAGAATAATAGCATTTTCCCAATCATCATCACTAGGAATTTCATGATTAAGCTCACTTACAAAAGATGAATTGTCTTCTTTCATCCTTTCGAAAGCTTTTTTGAACTTTATGGTGGTATCTAACATGAGGTAAGTGAAGTTCCATCTAATGGTAACGTCAAAAACTACCGAACCCTTATAAGTGATCCGTTCTCTCTTAATGCAAGATTGAAATCCTTTGGCTCTCGTGGGAGAACTCCTTACATACCTAACCACATTTCAGATACGTGCAATGGAGTCACGTACCGTAGTCAAGCCATCTCTTACAATCAAATTTAATAAATGAGTTGTACACCTCATGTGCAAAACACTACCATCTAATATCAACGACCTTTCTTTTGAAAGGTTTTCCCTCAAATAGCCAATTGCAACATCATTCGAGCTAGCATTATCCACAGTAATTATGGACACCTTTTTTTTTTTTTTTTTTTCTATTCCCCACTCCTCAATGCATTTCTCCACCATTTTCCCAATTTCCCTACCCCTGTGACTATGCATCACCACAAAGTTGATGATTCTTTTATGCAACTTCCAATTTTCATCAATAAAATGTGCAGTGAGACACAAATAATTCAGATTTTGATTGGAACCCCATGTATCAGTCGTGAGTGCGATCCTAGAATTAATCTTTCCAAAATAATTCTTCAAAGAAATTCTTTCACATAAATACAACTTCATGCAATCTTTTGCTACTGTGAAACGTGATAAATGTTTGAAGAGAGGTTGTAACTCAGTAACAAATTCACGAAATCCAACACACTCAACCAATGAAAAAGGTTGCTCATCAAGGATGATGAACCGAGCAAGCATGTGCCTACAATGTTCTTGATTAAATGACCATGTCGATAAAACGCTACCAGTACTAGAATCTCCTCTTGCCTTGCCATCCATGTCAACATTACGTGGTGCAAAGAATTTCTGCCTCTTATCTACATTACAGGGAAACCTCTTGCATGTGGTCAAGTGCTTCCTCATTGCAGAAGTACCGTTAGCAACACGGTACTTAAGCATGGACCCACAATGAATGCACTTCACTTGATATATTTTTCCATCCTTATCACTGATTCTCGAATAATGATTCTAGCATTTGGATGTATATTTCTTATCATGAAGAAGATGAGAACCAGATATCTTATTTGTGGCACTCATGGTAGGGGGTGCCTCTTCTTCAATTTCATCGCCAAAAAACTCAAATTCCGTAATCGGAGTCATCTCTTCACGTCCCTCCACCTCCAATGATGTGTTATCTTGATACATTAACTTCGCACTACACAACAATAATAAATATAATTAGAAATTTCAAAACAAAGAGCAAACTAGAAATGAAACACCACTAGAACAAGAATGTCTAGCATAGAAATGGGACTCCCTTCATGCTAGCAAATCAAGGAAGCAATCGCATAGAAATACGAGCTATACAACATGGAATCGAGGTGGAAGGACATCAAAATATACAAGAAGCTTGGATTGACTATACATCTGTGAAAGACAAACGAAGGAACTGAATTTCTTGGTACAATTTAACATACAAAATATGGTTCTTCTCCAGGGACAGGTGCCTTCGATCCCCAAGAGAACAAAAGTCAGAACTCTATCGTCTTTCTTTTCTCAGTACCATATAAATAAGTACAATATCTACCCTAGCAACAAAGACGGAGTACAGTAGCAGAGCAAAGCATGAAGGACAACGCAGAGCTCATTCATTTCTCCCTGTTCTTCACCCCAAAAATCTTCTCCCCCTTAAATGGAAAATCGTAACTTTCACACAAAGACTAACCCAATTATCTCTATGGGTCAAGGATAATCAAATCATCAATCACCCATAATCTGAAACAATCAGAATCGACCATGTGCAAGATAAGAAACAGAGTGTCCTCTAGATAAAGAGAGAGAAACAATAACAAAACAGAGATAGGGATCTGCCTGCAAGTAGATTGACTTCAAATGTGAAGAAATGATAAGTAAGGACCATCCATGCAATGCAATCTGAAAATTTGAGGTAGACGATTAAATTAACAAAGTAGGGTAGTTCTTATTTCTATGAATTTACAGAATGAAAAAAGTGTGATTTGTTCGCATTGATAATGGCTATGGACCTGCATTCCTACAAAAAGGTTGAATTCATTTTCATTAAGACGTGTGTCTGTTCCAGCTCATTATTCCATTATCTTACTAAACAAAGATATCAAGAAAGTGAAGCTCAGGGTCAATCTGACTCACCAATTCCAGAGACCGATCTTGAAAGGATCGAACTTGTGGTAGGTGCAGGAAGCGAGGTGCTTCAGGGGAGGCTTGGCAAGTGTCGTCAGGGGTGACTGGGTGAGCGGCGTCGAGTTGCCCTAAGCGTGCGGCTGGGCGAGTAGCTTTGGGGAGGCTCGGCCAAGGGCGTCAGGACTCGGGGGTGAGTGGGTGAGCGGCGTCAAGGGTTAGGGCGTCCGGCGGAATCGAACCAGAACCGGGAATCAACGTATCCCCCTCAGGCTTCGCGATAAACGAGTCCAATGACTGGCGGCGTGGCCTGTAGTGTTCGGTGGTGGCGTCGAGGGTGAGCGGCGTCGGCGACGAGCAGAGGTAGAGCACGTGAGAGACTCAGAGATTTGGGCAGCAATTGGTGTCGAGTGGTGAGGGTTCAGGCGAGCGGCATTGGTGACTGGTGTTTAACGACGTTTGGCGGCAGCGGCCTCGAGGGCAAGCGGTGTTCGGCGATGAGACTCAGAGTGGCATCCGATAGCATGATTGTGTGAGGTCTAAATGAAGAGTCGATTTGGGGCTATTTTGCAAAAGATACTCATCAAGATCATCTTCTTCCTTTTGGAGCCTTGACCGGTTCCGGTTTCGTAACAAGTTCCGATTCCTAGAAAAAATGAATCGGGAATCGGAACTGGTCCCCTTAGAACCGGGAACCGCGCTCACCCCTACTCCAGGCTCTTTCAACATATGTCTCACTTTCCTCAGTCTTGATTTTATCTCCCAAGGTGTGTGGGTGTGTGGCCTATGTCCACTTGCATAAGAATCAGCAAACAAAACTCGACCAATGCACTGTCAAGTGTGTATTTCTTGGTTGTGGAACCCACCAAAAGGGATATCGTTACTACAATCTAGACACAAAGAAAACTCATGTCACTATGGATGTCACATTTGTTGAATTTGAATTCTTCTTTCATGCCACCAATATTACCTTTTAGAGAGAGATCCATAGTGAAAGGGTAAATTGGTGGGAAGGTGGCATGATGGCAGGGGTTAGCGATACATCTAACTTACTGATAGTAGGTCCGGCTGTGAATCGGGGCAATGGACAAGAAAACCAACAGCAACTTTTTAATGAAGATGACCAGTAGAGTTTTTTGCTACAAGAGGCAGAAGAACAACTTCAAGAATAGTCCTCTCTTCCTCAAAATATCCCCTCTTTAGTACCCGGCCATTCTCCTGATGATACTCCTAAGGTAAGCTCTCTTGTCACACATGATTCTCTCATTGATACTAATGAGGTTGTTACTTATAAATTGCCTGATAGACACAATCAAGGCAAGACTCCTAAAAGGTACTCACCAGATGTGGAGGAACAAAGGTTGAAGTACCCAATTACCAATTATGTTTCGACAAGGAGATTGTCGAAACATTTGAAGGCATTTGTGGCCAATGTCTCCGCAATTCAAGTTCTTAGTGGAGTACAAGAAGCCTTGAGGGATTCCAAGTGGGTTCAGGCAATGAAAGAGGAGATGGAAGCCTTGTAAAAAAAAATAAGACTTGGAGACTAGTATAGTTGCCGAAGGGGAAGAAGGCAGTAGGGTGCAAGTGGGTTTTTACCGTCAAATACAAAGCAGATGGGTCGGTTGAGAGGTACAAGGCATGGCTGGTAGCAAAGAGATATACCCAGACCTATGGTGTGGACTACCAAGAAACATTCTCTCCCATTGCAAAGCTGGATATTGTACGGGTTTTGATGTCACTTGCAGCAAACTTGGATTGGCCTTTGCACCAATTTGATGTGAAGAACGTGTTTCTTCATAGAGATCTAGAGGAAGAAATATACATGGAAGTCCCACCTAGGTATGTGCGTGCTAATAAGTTAAATGTGGTACGCAAACTCTAGCGGTCATTATATGGGTTAAAGCAATCACCCCACGCATGGTTTGGTCGATTTAGTTCAGCGATGAAGAGATATAGATACACTCAAAGTAATTCTGATCATACATTATTCTTGAAGCGTAGACAGGACAAACTGACAACATTGATCATATACGTGGATGATATGATTATCACCAGGGATGATCTAGAAGAAATTTCAGACCTTTAAGGGCGGCTAGCCAATGAGTTTGAGATGAAAAACTTGGGAGGCCTGAAATATTTCTTGGGAATTGAAGTAGCCAGGTTGAAAGAAGGTAGTTTCTTGTCTCCTCTTACACTCCTTTAGTTCAAAATCATAAATTCCGAGAGTTTCCTGATCAGTGCCTATCAATGAAGACAAATACCAAAGGTTAGTAGGGAGACTAATTTATTTGTCACACACTCGTCCTAATATTGCATATGTTGTTGGTGTTGTGAGCTAATTTATGCATGCTCCAAGTGAAGAACATATGAATGCTGTGGTTCGGATTCTGCATTACTTGAAGTCAACTCCAGGAAAATGGTTGTTCTTTGCTAAGAACGGTCACCTTGAGGTAGAGGGATTTACAAATGCGGATTGGGCAGGTAGTATCTGTGATAGGAGGTCTACGTCAGCCTATTTCACATTTGTGGGAGGAAACTTGGTAACATGGAGGAGCAAGAAGCAAAAAGTTGTAGCCTTATCAAGTGCTGAAGCAAAATTCCGAGGGGTAGCTAAAGGTCTATGCGAGCTACTATGGCTAAAAATGTTGATGACAAAACTTAGTTTCCCATCTCAATTCGAGATGAAACTATATTGTGATAATAAAGCTGCGATTGAAATTTCTCACAATCTAGTTCAACATGACTGTACTAAGCATGTTGAAGTGGATAGGCATTTTGTCAAGCAAAACTTGGATGCTAAGGTGATAAAATTTCCATTTGTTAGATTTGAAGATCAGTTGGTAGACATTCTTATGAAGGCTTTGTTGAGTGGAGCTTTTCACAACTCACTTGTCAAGCTCAGTATCAAAGACATCTTCTCACTAGCATGAAGGGGAGTGTTGAAAGATATGCAATATCGGCCCAAGATTACAATTGATTGAATGAATCAATCTAAGATTGAATTTGATTCCTTAGATCAATCTAGAATATTTTCTTTCTATTTATTATTCATCCTTTGTATTATATAAAGAGCTTTGTACATGTAATTGGAAGATACACTGAAATAAAAAATAAAATATATATATATATATATATATTTCTTCATTTCTTCTATTCTTCCTCCTCCTCCCTATTTTCTGACAATTCCCATCAGATGAAAGTACGAAGCCACGAGATCCATGGACCAAAAGAGAGGTCAATGATTGATTTTTTTCTAGCAGCTTCGTCCCGGTCTTTGAATTCTTTGATGCGTTCAGAGTGAAAGGGTAACCTTCCGCTCCATACTAACGGACGATCTTGTCACGTGTACCGTTGCCATCGAGAATGACAAGGTGGGGTATTCCCCTCACCTTAAACAATTCATCCAAGCTATCACGCTTGTCCAAGTCGGAAAATGGGATTGCAAGCCACGGCATCTTGGAAAAAGTATCCATTGAGGGACCATCATTCTCTGCAGCGATAAAAATAATGATCTCTAGATCACCTTCCGGGGAAAGTTCACTGTACACCTCCCGCCAGAACCGGGGTGAACTAGGGGCACGGACCACACCAGGACGCAGAGAAGTACAAGCCAATCTTCTTGACCTTCGAGCTATCGACTTTAACCTGATTTAGACCAAGAGTTCTAATTTGAGTTCTTTCGTATAGTAATCAGCAAGCAAGGCAGGCCAAATTAATTGACCAGCACGCAAAATCCTAAGAATTCTCAAGGTACACCCCACTAACAACTGGAGGAGCAGTCTCCTCATTAATTTTCTCGCAAAGCAGTCTCACCGACCAAAACAAGTAAACAACATTGAAGGTGTGAGCATTATATACTGAGGGGCATTGCAGTGTAACAGGGTCGAATCCTTGTACAGTGTCCGCGTGACTCTCAAGTACATGCGTTTCTTCGAATAGTAGTAAGACATAATTTACCAGTCATCCAGTTTATGAATGAAACAATTGGACAATACTTGAAGATGATAATCAAAGATCAGACCAAATTAGCTTATCGAGAACTAAATTCGCCAGCTTATCGATCACAATCCGATGGCTTCGTAATCAAAAACTCCCAACAAAGAACAACCAAAAAAACATCGGAATTTAAACTTAATAGGCGCAAGAACCACATCTTCCAATCCGACCACCAATAAAGAATTAGATCAATATTATTTTCAACCATCCCCTAATCTGAAATTTAAAAACTGATCATCAGAACAAGGGAAAATTTACCAAAATAGTCCTAAATCTATTGCAAATTACCAAAACAATCATAAACTTATTACAATTTTTCCAATTCAATCATAAACATTTTTTTTAATCAATTCAATCATAAACCTTTTGCAATCGTACCAATTCAATCTATGTGGCCAAATTTGGCTAACAGGCATGAGCCAACACTAACATGGCATTTTTTTTAATAATATTTTATTTTATTATGTTTTTATTTTTTTTTTCTTTCTTCTTCGTTTGGCTGGTCGCCGACTATAGTTGGCTGTCATGACACTGGGAAAGCTCACCCAACCACAGTGAGGCTCACCCTCGCCCAAATCTAACAAGGGCGAGCCTTGCCCTCACTATCGCGACCCTAGGTGAGACCTCGCCCTCTCGCTCAGTGCCGTGATGGTGAGGCTCGCCCTTGCCAAATCTAGGCAAGGCTCGCCTCGACAGTGAGGGCAAACTTGCCCAGTGCTGCAACAGCGAGGCTCTCCCTCACCAACTGTAGCCTCTGCCGGTTAGATGACCAGCTAGAAGAAGAAGAACAAAGAAAAAAAAATCGAAAAATAAAATATTATTAAAAAATACCACACAGCGTCAACCGATGCTAGCCAGCATCCATGTCAGCGTCAGTCGGCCAAATTTGATCAAATTGACTAAATTGGTATAATTACAAAAGGTTTAGGATTCAATTTGTCAAAAAATAAGATTTATAATTGAATTGGAAAAATTATAATAAGTTCAGAACTGTTTTAGTAATTTTCCCCTATAACCAGAATCATTTGCACGAAATTGGGTAGTTAGTGAAACAAATCACACGAAGACCACAAGAACTTCAATCCAGAGTTCTTTTTTTTCCTTTCAAAAAACAAAAGTAGAGAGAATCGAGTTTTACCTGACCGCCAGTTGTTTCGGATGAGGAAGTTCCTGTTCGGAGAAGATAAGAGGGACTAAACATGGTGAAAAGCAGCCCCCGCATGGACAATGCCAACAGTTCCGATCGGGGAGGTTCCCACCCAATGCACTGATTTTCTATCTTCCTTTTTTCGTAAAATTTATTTTGAATTTGCTTTAAAACATACTTTGTAACGTGGATTGTGCGATTTCCACCCTTTCTATGACTAAATGTGCCCCATTTTCTATAAAAAGACATAGTTACCCTTGATTATTCAATTGCAAATTTTAAAAGAAAGTCCGATCATTTTGTGATTCCAAAGTGACTAATTCCGAACGGAAAACGCCTGGCTCACGGTACCATCAACCAAGGAACAAGACGGTCAAACATCAGCCAAGCATTTTCCATCTCCAAAGTGGGAGACTTGGTTAACAAGTTTTTTGTTTTCATTATATGATAATGCATTTTCCATATAAAAAATTATTTTCTTGTCCTATTTAAAGAAACAAATCAAAATGATACTATTCAAATAATAAGAAATATATGGAGAATTCAATTGCAATTTTTAAAATAGTGTATATTATTCTCTAGTCAAAGAAAATCGACCGAGAATCGTTTTTTTATTTTTTTTAACTTTAGCTTTGATTTATGTGATCCTAAAATTGATTTTGTAATGTTTTAGGTCCATGTACATCTTCATCTGCAAGACTTGGATCAATGGAATAATCATTTTCTCTATTGATTCATTATTCTTATCTTGATTTTTTCTTTACTTCATTTGTTTTATGCATAATCGATATTACTGATCTTAATTTTAGGGAACCAGAAAATCTAATTTAATTTGAACAAAACGAATAAGAAGCCATTTCATTGCACAAGGATTTCGTTATTAGTTACAAAGTCAACGTTTTAAGTGTTGTTTCATCTTTTAAATTTAATAGATTTATATAATAATATTAATTGTCTTTTTCGGTAAATGATAATATTTTTTCTACTTGTAATTATTTATATAATGATATTAATGGGCTTCCGTTTCACAGGCTCCGTCGTCATCTCTCACCCCCCCCCCCCACAACGAGCAGGAGGAAAAGGCCTATAAATTCGACCCGAAAAACCAGATCGACGATCCTCATCCCTACGTCCTCCCTTCCATCTCTCAGCAGTCTCTCTCTCCTTCAAGCCTCAAGGTAATCCGCCGATCCTCCTCTTCGAACATCTCAATCTCGTGCTGTGCTCTTCGCCGTTTCGATTGCATCTTCGTCTCTACGTTCTAGGTCGACAGATTTTTATTTTTATTTTTTTTCTCTCGATTTCTCCGATTGATCGAGGCGGTTTCGTCTGGTTCCGCCTCGATTGTCTCGCTCCGAAGGATGTCTGCCGGATCGTGCGATGATCCGCGCCCGGATCGTCTGATTTCTCGCGCCGGGGGCTTAGGTTTTCGGTTTCTTTCGCGATCGATCGGTGCTTTGTTGGAGCCCGTGGCGATCGGTTTTTGCTTGTGCTGGTTTTCTGCTGATTTCTGTTTTTTTTTTTTCTAACTGCTGATCTTATCTATGAGTTGTGCGGACGTTTATTTGTTTGGAGTGATGAGGACGGAAGAGAAGGTTTCTTTCTTTCCATTCCTGTGGGTTCCCCATGTTACAGAGCTTTTAGCTATCTAGTTTCTGGATGGTTCATAAAGGCGACGATTTGTTTTATCCCAACACTTAACCAATACTTCTGTGATTGCTAATAGTGCCTAAAGTTTTGTTGTGCGAGAGGAATTCCTTGTTCTTGGTTGATCAATTGGTGCCGAACCCTCGATTTAGGGTTTCGCCAGTCTTGGTTTGTCCTCTCAAACGTGTGTTGATGGTCGTGGAGGATCTAGTGAAACGTTCTTGTTGTCTCTCTGTCTCTCTCTTACATAAGCAAATCAAGAATAGAATTTCAACGAGTGAAATAAGCGGTAAAGAGTGTAGAGCTGAATCTAATTTGGCTGGTTTACTTGGTGTTTCTCACAGTCGAGGAGTTGCAATTTTGCTAATATGGTTGTTTGTACTATATATACGTGTTCTAGTTTTATGTCGTCTAATTTCATCCTTTTTCCTGTTTTAATCTTTTAGATGCAGATTTTCGTGAAAACCCTTACTGGCAAGACCATCACCCTTGAGGTCGAAAGCTCAGACACAATCGACAATGTGAAAGCCAAGATCCAAGACAAGGAGGGAATCCCCCCTGACCAGCAGAGGCTTATCTTTGCTGGCAAGCAGCTTGAGGATGGACGCACTTTGGCTGATTATAACATTCAGAAGGAATCCACCCTCCACTTGGTTCTCCGTCTCAGGGGTGGCATGCAGATATTTGTGAAGACCCTCACTGGCAAGACCATTACCCTTGAAGTTGAAAGTTCGGACACCATCGATAATGTGAAGGCAAAAATCCAGGACAAGGAAGGAATTCCCCCGGATCAGCAGAGGTTGATTTTCGCAGGCAAGCAACTTGAGGATGGCAGGACTCTGGCAGACTACAACATTCAGAAGGAATCGACACTCCACTTGGTGCTTCGTCTCAGAGGTGGCATGCAAATCTTTGTGAAGACCCTGACTGGCAAGACCATAACCCTGGAGGTCGAAAGTTCAGACACTATCGATAACGTGAAAGCGAAAATTCAGGACAAGGAGGGAATCCCCCCAGATCAGCAGAGGTTGATTTTTGCTGGCAAGCAACTTGAGGATGGCAGGACACTCGCTGACTACAACATTCAAAAGGAATCCACCCTTCACTTGGTGCTCCGTCTGAGGGGAGGAATGCAAATCTTTGTGAAGACCTTAACTGGGAAGACGATCACTTTGGAAGTTGAAAGTTCTGACACCATTGACAATGTCAAAGCCAAAATCCAGGACAAGGAAGGCATTCCCCCAGATCAGCAAAGGCTTATCTTTGCCGGGAAACAACTTGAGGATGGTAGGACTTTGGCGGATTATAACATCCAGAAGGAGTCCACTCTTCACTTGGTGCTGCGCTTGAGGGGGGGCATGCAGATTTTTGTCAAGACCCTTACTGGGAAGACCATAACTTTGGAAGTCGAGAGCTCGGATACCGTTGATAATGTCAAAGCTAAGATACAGGACAAGGAAGGCATTCCCCCAGATCAGCAGAGGTTGATTTTCGCCGGGAAGCAACTGGAGGATGGCCGGACACTGGCGGATTACAACATTCAAAAGGAGTCGACTCTACATCTTGTGCTTCGCCTCCGCGGTGGAATGCAGATTTTTGTCAAGACTCTGACCGGAAAAACCATCACTCTGGAGGTGGAGAGTTCAGACACCATTGATAATGTGAAGGCAAAGATCCAGGACAAGGAGGGCATCCCTCCGGACCAGCAGAGGCTGATTTTTGCCGGGAAGCAACTGGAAGATGGGAGGACACTGGCCGATTATAACATCCAGAAAGAGTCAACTCTGCACTTGGTCCTTCGCCTTCGCGGCGGCTTTTAAGTCTCTTGTGAGAAGTTTTCATCGAGTCAAGCTCTGTGTTTATCTAGTTTGGTCGGTTCTAATGTTTGGCTTTATGTTTGGGTAATAATGTCTGCTGATGGATGGAATTGGTATGGATAATATGTCAACTTCTTTGGTTTGGTTATCAGTTTGATGGACATGAATTGATCTAGTATTCTCTTATTTGAGGGGTGTGGCTTTTGAGCGTCGTTTCACTAGTTGAACTCGTATATTCCAGTTGGTAGTTTCTCTGTTGCATACATATGTATGAATGTGGCGAAGCAATCGCTTGCATATAGCGAAGCAAAGCTTTGAAAACCCTGCTGAACGACTTTTAGTTGCTTTTGGGAAGGAAAGGCAATATAAATCAGGCTGCATTATCTCTCTAAGGCGAAAGATGAAATATATTGGCATAATAAAGGAAGCAAACATGTGATTCACGTCTTAAATTAGCAGGTTTACCGTAGGATGCCCTACTTTTTTCTCTAATCGCAGTTTAACCTATGTTGCAGCGCTTTTTCGGTTTTCTGGTTTTGCTTTTTCGATCAATCATCAGAAAACCTAGCATCGAGCCAGACTTGGGAGACTTCATCCATCATCACTAATTAAATCAATTTTGATCTGGATCTAGAGTCACCATCCACTGATATAACATGTTCTATAACGTGCAAATCTCAAAGCTGCATCTTCTGAAGGAGAGCCGGAGCTGCTTGGTACAATCAATGCGGATCACAGATTATTGTAGCCTACTGCTCTGTTTGGCACAGGGCTCGTATACGATAAGGATTTTATTTCGACTGCGAATTGTCAAAGTCACATAATAACACCCCAAAGTATGAATGTACATCCCATATACGAACCCTCCGCATATCAAGCTCGAAACACGTCCACCCACATAAAAAAACGAGAAAACTGCTTCAAACGAGTCACAGAAGACAGAACAACTAAGAAGTAACTTTTAGGCTTTGTAGCAGACTTCACCATCACAGACCCATCCTTCGCCGGCTTCTCCTCCTTCCTTTGCCTCCTCCCCAGCTGCTTTATCTTCTTCTTCTTCTTCTTCTTCTTCTTCTTCATCCAGCTCGTTCTTAGTCGACTTCTCCTCAAACTTCTTGAGATGATCGGCAGTAAAAGGATAAGCATCAGCCCCGTGGTCCATTATAAGATCCCTTGCTGTTTTACTCACCGTCCGGCCCGTTGGGCCTATGGCTACAAGTATGGGGATCCCCTTGACTTTGAATTTGCGACTCAAGAATTTCTTCCTCTCATCACCAAAGGGGAGCGCCAGCCATGGCATCTGAGCAAAATAATCGTCGAAGGCAGTTTGGTCCTTGTCGCTGGAGATGAAGATCACCTCAAAGGCATCGTCTGTGGTCTTGATCTTTTCGTATGCCTCGGTAAGCACCGGCAGGAATGCTTGGCAAGGAGGGCACCAGTGTGCCGAGAAGTAAAGGAGGACAGTCTTCCCTACCAAGTCCGATACCGGAATCTGCAATCAAAGTTAAGAAACAACCTTTTAGATGAACCACCAATCAATGGAGAAGGCATAAGAAAACTGCATACATGGAAAGGATTTTCCTAGTTATGGACCTGGTTTCAATCCTTTCCTCAGGTCAAGTAACCGAGGGACAACAATATTTAGGACCTCATTGTAGACATTAAAAATTTCCCCAGTCATTAGCTTCTAGGGGAAAAAACAAATTTACCTTGGTTCCATCCTTTCCAATGACGAAATCCAGATCCCCTGAAACCAAGATCGACTCCAAGGTCTGAGATTCTTCCCTTTTCTTCTCTGTCTCTGCAAGCTCTGCAAACTTTTCTGGAGTGAAGGGGTAAGCTGCGATGCCATGCTCTTCGACAGTTTCGGCAATGTTGGGATGGACAGTCTTCCCATCCTGACCGATAATGACCAGAGTGGGTAGGGTCGACAGCTTAAAGTACCTGACCAAGTTCTTGCATTTCTTGTCTTTGAATGGTAATGAGAGCCATGGCATGCTTCCAAAGGATTGGTTGAATGACGCTTCATCATCATCAAGAGGTATCTGAACGATCTCAAAACTCTCTCCTCTGGCCTTCAATTTCCCATAAACCTCCAGTAACTTAGGCGTGAAATCGACGCAGAGCACGGCCAACGAGAAGTACAGACCCACTGTTTTCCCTTCAAGCTCAGTAACAGGAACCTAGTTTGGCCACATAATTATTAGTAAAAGGAGGATGGAAAACCGAATCATAAGCCCATGCGACCATCAGTTTCAAATGCATCGAAGATCTTTTAAGGTTTACCTGATTCCCATTGGATGAAACTACGAAGTTACGAGATCCATGGACCAAAAGAGAGGTCAATGATTGATTTATCCTAGCAGCTTCTTCCTGGTCTTTCAACTCTTTGATGCGTTCTGGAGTAAAAGGGTGACCTTCCACTCCATACTTGCAGATGATCTCGGTTCCGCTATCTGTTAAGACCACACCTGTGCCATCGAGAATGACAAGGTGGGGTATTCCTCTCACCTTAAACAATTCATCCAAGCTATCGCGTTTGTCCGAGTCGGAAAACGGGATTGCCAGCCACGGCATCTTCGAGAAGTATCCACTGAAGGACTCCTCATCCTTATCTGCTGAGATAAAAATGATTTCCAGGTCACCTCTTGGGGCAAGTTCGTTGTACACCTCCACAAGTGTCGGGTTGAAATATTGGCACGGACCGCACCATGATGCGGAGAAGTACAAGCCAATCTTTTTCCCCATCAAGCTATCGACCCTAACCTGATATAGAACAAAAAGATTCCTAATTTGAGTTCTTTCATACAATGATCAGCGAGCAAGGCACACTAGATCACTTGAACACCACACAAAAATCCTGAAAATCTCAAGATACATCCAAATGCTAACTGGAGAAGCACTTGCCTTAAGCACTACTCATCAAATAACTAGCAAATCAGCAGTCTTATCAGCCAAAGAAGTATACCTTACTGAAGGTGTGAGCATTTACACTAAAGAGCATTACTTCATAGCAATATCGGATCCATATACACTGCGTCCACGTGATCCAAGTAATATATCTTTCTTTAAAAAGTAACGCATCAACTACCAATCATCCAGTTTCTAAAGGAAACAAATGGACAGCACTCGAAACATGATCATCCTAGATCAGACCAATCAACTTAGCTTCTCTTGAACTAAATTCGCCCCCTTAGCCATCACAAACCGACGGCTTCGTCATCACAGACTCCCCCAGTTCGAAATTCAAGAACCGATCAGCAAAACAACCCCACACGAAGACGAAGGCCACGAGAACTTTGACAAGGACGCTGACCCATGATTCTTTTTCTTTCACCTCATCCAGTGAAAGAGCAAGAGTGAAAGAAGAGAACCGAGTTTCACCTGATCCCCGTTGTTCCGGACGAGGAAGTCCCTGTCTGGAGAAGACAGGAGGGACTGAACATCGTGAGAAGAAGCCCCGCCTTCTACAACGTCCGCCATCCTGGTCGCGTTCGTTCCTTGTGTCCTGTTCTGGTGTCCCTGCAGAGAGTCTGCCTGAGAATCCTCCTATGGCGGGCTCCTGCTGCTCTGTTTATATACATAAAGAAAAATCCCGTGCAAGCACATATATTATTTATTTTTATTAATATTATTATTACCATTATTAGCTCTTTAATTTTTCCTTTTTCTATATGTGTGTATATATATATATGAGTTAATACCCTGAAAAACCCCAAACTGGTACACCTGTGACAAATATAACCCAATTGATCATAAAAAACCATAAACTGGTACATTTATCACAAATTTACCCAAAAATAATTTATTCGACCGCAAAAAACTCCAAACTGGTAAATTTGAGACAAATATACTCTTCATTAAATTGGATTAATACCGCAAAAAAAAAAAAAAATCACAAAAATTGTAAACCGTGACAAACAGAGCGTAAAATCTTAAATTGGTATACTAGTTAACTGTCGTGTGTCACTTAACTTAATAATTTGACAGTATAATTTAACGAAAACTAACAGAGGGTAAATTTGTCACAAGTGTACCAGTTTAGGGTAAATTTGTCAAAGGTATATCAGTTTGGGGTTTTTGATGGTAAAAAAAATGGTTTTGGATAAATTTGTCATAGGTGTGCCAGTTTGAAGTTTTTCAGATATTATATATATTTGGATTTCTGGATGCTTCCTTGGACTTTTGGGGATGGCAAGGACGGCAACGATGGTAGGAAACACGTGGACGCATCGAACACGTTAGGAAATCTCAGTCTCCATTTTCTTATTTCATATATATATTTTTAATTTAGTCCCTTTTACCATTCCTTGCTTCTTACTCTCCCAGGAAGCCGTATCATTAGAGTGTGTTTGGTAACCATTATGCTCCGGAGAACAAGTTTTGATGAGAAATGATTTTTTTTGTTCCTGTTCTCGGGAACAATTTCTGAGCAAAAGAACGCGTTTGGTAACTTACCAAAATTTCTATTCTTGGGATAGAAATACGTTTGGTAAAATTCTTAGATTCTTTTTTTATTCTTTTATTATTTTTTATTATTTTTTTCTTTTTCTTTTTCTCTTTGGCCGGTCGCTGGTCACCGCTGTGGTCGGAAACCGGCTGGGCGACGTCCAGCGTGCTCACCGGAGCCTTGCTAGGCCAACGCAAGGCCCGGCGAGGCTTAGCCTCACCTAGGTGGCGTGAGATTGGCCTCATCCTGGCCTAGCGAGGCTCAGCCTTGCGTCAGCTAGGGAGGCGAGCCTCGCCGTGGCTCGGCATCTTCGGGGACCGGTGATGCTCCCGCAAGGTCGTTGGCCCTCGTCTAGCCAGTCAGGCCGGCGACCGGCAAAAGAAGAAGAAGAAGAAGAAGAAGAAGAAGAATAAAGAGAATAAGAAAAGAGAAGAAAAAAGAAGAGAGAGAAAAATTGATTCTAGAAATTGTTCCCAAAAACAAGAAGCTACTTTTCTTTTACTTATTGTTTCTATTCCAAATCTATTCTCGGAAACAAAAAAATAAATTTTTTGTTCCTGGAAATAAAATTTTTACCAAACACGTTTCTATCCTTTTTTGGTTCCTTGGAACAAAAGAATAGAAATTTTTGTTCTGAGGAACATAAATTATTTTTAACAAACAGGCCCTTACTCTCCGATGCATGAAAAAGTACTCCAAAAGAATTTTCATTTCAACCCTCTCAATTTTATATTATAATAAGTTAAATTTTAACTTCTTTCTTTTCAAAATAGTATTTTATTCATGAGCCGGAGAATTTTGCTTTTTTTTGTCAGCACCCTCGCCTCTTTCCCTCCCGTTAGATTTGAGAAATTGCAAAATCATTGTGATTGATCCATTTAATCAAGGAGGAAATCACAGGTAAGAAATTCTAGAAGAATCCAAAAACCGCAGTGATTAGAAGGATGAGACGGATTTGTGAAAAGGGGAAAGCATTAGCTGCCAATAATGTGTAATCCGTTAGTCAAAATGAGAGACTATTGGATATCAATGCTTTTCTTTTTACTTGACTTTTCTAATGGGAAACCAATTAGGATTAATTTCCGGTCATTCTTTTATGATGTGATGCTGTCCATATGTAAAATAAAGAGAAAACCTATAAAAAGAATTGGGATTAAGGGCACATTTGTTTCGAGAAGAATAAATGACTTGAAAAATATATATTTTTAAAATAATTATTTATATCACTTACAAAAATGAATAAATGAAAAGTATCTTCATCGCTTACAAAAATATTTAATTATAAATTATGATTGGTGAAATAGTCTCTATTAATTAATTATTTATATATATATTTTTTTGGTTTCTGGATGCTTCCTTGGACTTTTGGGGACGGCAAGGATGGCAAGGACGGTAGGAAACACGTGGACGCATCGTACATGTTAGCAAATCTCAGTCTCCATTTTCTTATTTTGTATATATTTTTTAATCTTCTCCCTTTTACCATTCCTTCTTCCTACTCCCCAGGAAGCCATATCATTAGGATGCATTTGGTAATCATTATGTCCCAAAGAACAATTTTTGATGAGAAATGATTTCTTTTGTTTCTATTCTCGGGAACAATTTCTAAGAAAAAAGAATGTGTTTGGTAACTTATCAAAATTTATATTCTCAGGATAGAAATACGTTTGATAAAATTCTTAGATTTTTTTATTTCTTTTAATTTTTTAATTCTTTAATTATTTTTCTTATTTTTTTCCTTTTTTCTTTTCCTTTTTCTTTTTCTCTTTGGCTGGTCGCTGGCCACCGTTGTGGTCGGTGATTGGCTGGGCGATGTTCGGCGTGCTCGCCGAAGCCTCGCTAGGCTAGGGTGAGGCTTGGCGAGGCTCAGCCTTGCCTAAGCGGCTCGAGGTCGGCCTCGCCCTGGCCTAGTGAGGCCCAGCCTCACGCCGGCTGGGGAGGCGGAGCCTCGCCGTGGCCACACGAGGCTACAGTGAGCCATGGCGAGGCTCAAGCCGACGAGCCTCGCCGTGGCTCGACGTCTTCGAGGGTTGGCGACCTAGTCAGGCCGATGACCGGCAAAAGGAAGAAGAAAAGAAAGAGAATAAGAAAAGAGAAGAAAAATAAGAGAGAAAATTTGATTCTAAAAATGTCCTACGTGGCCAAACGCTTCTTTCTTTCTCCAGGACATCCAGACCTCCGCCTCTGCCTCCGCCTCCGCCTCCGCCTCCCACCCCAAAAGCCTCTTCGGTCATAGCTGCTCAGATATGCCTCTAGCACGTCACCTCTCTCAAGAGCCCTGCCGGTCGCAGTTGGGTCCTCTCGTCGCCGCCGCCTTCAGTGTTGCCTCTCGGAGCCCCATCGTTGGCTCCAACGAGCTTGAGTTGAACTTTGCGCGGGCTTCGCTCCTCTCTCTCACCTGGAATTTGGGAAATCAAGCGACGAAGAGGAAGCTTTCATTTTTTTTTTCTTTTCCTGGGCGACATTTGTTCTTGTTTTTGCCAAACCCGTATCCCTGTTTCGACACCGCCATGTGAAAAGCTCCTCTGCCGTTGGTAAGCTCAAAATGATCTTGTTCTTTTATTACCACATTCTCTGTTGAAGTTCGTTTCTTTTGAAACTATACAAACACTCTTTTTTTCTTTTCCCTCTCCTTCGCCTGGTTTTGATTTCGAGCTCAAAAACCCCTTATTTTCAAACTTACGTAAGCTCAAGATGCTTTACCTTTGTGAGCTCCGTGGAATGCAATCATGTTATCTGCAATCACAGACATAGGAATGCAAAAAGAAAGAGTAAGTCCATGTAAATCAGAGAGGAGATGGTAGATAAGGGCTTTGCACAGATATAGATGGGCACATGTATGGTGTTTCAGGCTAACCGATCACAATAGTTCGAGGAGTCAGCCATTTTTGTTTCAGATTGCCTGTGTTTGGTGGGATTTCACAAGCTATTTTGCCAAAGAAACAGTTAGGCAAAAATTCACAGAACTGTTGTCCTGGCGTGGTTAATGCACTGGAGGTCCCAAGTCATCCCTTCCAAGAAGCTAAGATGGTTGTTTTTGCATTTACTTCACGATGTCAAATTTGCGCTTGGACATTTGGCTGGTAAGCTGAGACTTGGAGGTATGTTTGTCCCACATCCATGCATTTTTTATTATTGTGATTGATATGGTTAATGGGGTTGCAATACTTGCTTATTCACTCAATTTGAAATAGAGAAAAGGTCATTCGAGAGATCCCTTTCTGAATACTTTGTGGCTAGCTTAGAATATGCTTCTTCTGAAGAGTTCCATAGGCCTTAGATATCGCCAATGCATATGAATCAACTGCTCATAAGTTCTATCCAGTAACGTGAAGGAAGATAACATGGAGATGGATGAGAGGAATACTGTTAATTTTGACGAGATATGTGTTCTATCATCAGTTCCTTTTCACTTGCTGCAACACAGTTTCATGAGAGAATTGAGCCTAAACAAGGATAAAATTCCAGCTCAGGTTTATTAGGCCAGTTCAAAGGATTTTGATGTGACCCGGAAATATGTGGATTGTTTGACTGCACCTGCCATGGGGGTTTCAACTTTTAACATAGATTGGAAATGATTTTTGATAATTTTCTTTTTTAATTTGACTATAGATTCCTGGTGAACCCATTGTTTGTGACTAAAGGTGTCAAAATGGGTCATTAACCCATTTATTGACCCATTTATATTTAAATGGGTCGTTAATGGATTAAGCTTTATTTCCCAAAGCACCCATAATGGGTTTTAAAAATAAAGAGACTGAGATAAATGTGTCTTAAATGGGTCTGCTCTCCACCTATTTAAGACCCATTTATCAACCCATTAAAAATGAACCCATTTACAGGGACACTCTCTCTTCCCTCTTTAATTTTACAAAAATATATATATTTTTTATAAAAATCGAAATTATAATTATTTTTTATTTTAATTTTCTTTTTTTTCTTTTTTTTTTTCCTTTTTTTTTCTTTCTTCTTCCTTCTTCCGGTGGCCGGCACGGCGATGGCTAGTGATCGGCCGGGCGAGCCTCGAGCTCGTCGGATCTAGCGAGGTGGAGGCCTCGCCGACGTTCGGCGAGGCTCGAGCCTCACCAATCTAGCGAGACTCGAGCTCGTTGCGTCGGGCGAGGCTCGAGCCTCGCTGATCTAGTGAGGCAGAGGCCTTGTTGACGTTCGGCGAGACCCGAGCCTCGCTAGATCCGGTGAGGGGTGAGCTCGAGCTCGCCGGCGTTGGTGAGTTGGGCGAGCCAGCTCGCTTGTGGCCGGTCGCCGATTGTCGTTGTGGCCGGCGGTCGGCCAAAGAAGAGGAAGAAGAAAAAGAAAAAGGAAAAAGAAAATTAAAATTTATATTCTTAAAAAATAAAAAATAAAAGAATAATTAAAATTTTAATTTTAAAAAAAATAATTAAAATTTCAATTTAAAAAAAATAATTAAAATTCGATTTTTAAAAAAAATTATAAAAATTGTGCATTAAATTTATGTTGTATAAAACCATGTTAGCAATACCATTATTATTATTATTATTATTATTATTATTATTATTATTATTATTATTATTATTATTATTATTATATATATATATATATATATATATAAGCTTTTTTAGGTTTTGTTAAATGGGTCAGGTATGGGTTGGCTATAGGTCTCGAGTCGGGTATGAGTAAAAAATTTTGTACTATAATAAATGGGTCATAAACGGGTTAAATTGGTCGATTTGGGTCGGACCATTTATGACCCGACTCAAACCCGACTCGACCCACCCGTTTAACGGGTCTATTTGTGACCTATAATTTGCGAAGGCATGAATTGTTGCTTTGATTGGGGTATGTTGAAGTTAAATGCTCTGTGCATATTAAAATGTGTGACCTTACATCTTGACAAATGGTGAAAAAGAAAGTTACATTTCAAATTCCTTTTCTCTAGCTAGACAATAGATTGTAATTAGTTTCATGGTTGTCTGGATGAAGTATAGGCTCCTTTTGACATTAAGTTTTTCTTCGGGTCAAAAGACTTTGCTTCAACAAGATGGTATATAATCAATCTCTAACTGATCTCATAGGCATGGTGACCAGTAAAGTCAATTAGAATCGGCAATCTTTTGGCTTATGTTTCATTTTGTTCTATATCGGGTTCTGTTATTGCATTCTCTAGATCTTCGGAAATTTTTTTACAGAGCATGTTTAGTTTCTAGTCAGTGTTTAAGTTGTCCGTGCTATGACACAGATGACAATACATTCTTTAATCATCTTTCTGGTTTCCAATTAATATTCTCTTTTCCTGATTGAGTTCTCTAGGTAATCTCTTTTATCCTTACTTTTCTTAATTAGTTCATCTATAATTATAGGCACGGACTACCAAGTACTTGAATGTGAGTATGCAAAAGAGGCTCGAACTTTTTTGGCCCCTCTGCTGATGCAGACAAAGCGTGAGGATAAACAAATTGCTTTTGCCAGGAAGAGCTTTACCAAATTTAAGAATCACAATAACCTTGGCAATGAAGGTTTGAGATGAGTGGCTTAGGTCATTTTAAAAGTATGCAAATCTCTACTAAGTTTCATTCTATTTGCTCAGAATATATGTCGTCCTTATGGCTTATCAGGTAAAAAAAAAACAATAGACTATATAGCTGTCACAACCCGATCTCACCGCTCTCGAATCCCTTATCATCACGAGGAGAGAAAAATGGGGAAAGGTCGGGTTTAAGAGTACTTGATAACGAGAATTCCCTCATGGCTCGCGTTCCAAAAGACGTTATCACCTCGCCTTTTGGATCAAGCCTCTCGTGAGTTCCCTTCATGAGATCGTGAGCTCTCTCAAGCTTGTACCCCGCGTGACAGTGGAGTGTCGCGATCCATACGCACACAAGCAACACACCTTAGAAGAAGGTGTGTTTCATTGAAACTCATATCCCGTATCGAGTATGCTAAACCATGGTGAGTTTCATCGAAACTCATATCCCGCGCGACGGGTTTATTTATACGGTCTAGTTATTTATGACAACCTAATAATAAGACGGGAGTCGCCACTAGCCTCATTTTGGGGTTGGCTAGAAAACCCAATTGAGGGTCAGAAGTGTTCCCTCAATTCCTACGCAACCAAATATCTAGGTTTGGGGACTTGGGTTACGCTAATATTTCTATTAGCGCCCTTTTGATATCTAAATAGTATGTTGTGTTTTCCTAATATGTTCATGTGACAAGAGCAATAAATATTGAGTGTAGGAACACACTTTCAAGCAAATTTAATATTGCTTTCTCTGATAAGAATCCACAAGTCAATCTTTTCCTTAGAGAATCCAAGAACGAAAAAACAACAAAAGATCCTTTACCAAAAAAAAAAAAAAACAACAACAAAAGATCATATACAAAAAGGGGGGGAAGAAATGGTGAACTCGTACCGACTCAGGATTGGAAGGAAAAAATACACTTATCGAAGTTAAATCGCCTGGTGCCAATCATGACCACTAGCTCATACAGACAGCTGCATTGTCTATTTTCGACAGCCTTGAAGCAACTTTTTATTAGGGCATCTAAATCTCTATTTCTGCTGGCAACCCATTTCATCAAATACTTTACATGGCCAGCCCGACCACATTGTTTCGCTCCTCTATCCCAAAAAGGAGAGTTGTTTCAGAGCTATTTTTAAGGGCTTATCCCAAAAATGACACGCAATGTAGTGGTTGGGAGGAAGTCAATAAAGATGCAGAAGAAGATAATCAAAATCAAAAGAAAGAAGCATCCCGATAATTATATACCTACTAATCCGATGTCCACCCCGCCTCATATTGTGCCGGAATGGTATTTCCTACCAATCTATGTCGGGGTTTTGCAGAAATCCCAGCAGGCGCAGTTCTTTGAATCGATCAAAATGGTCTTTCTGGAAATAGTCTAATTTGTCTAAATATCGGAGCTGCTAAATAAGATGGGGAGCTTACCTACATCAGTGGAATATTCCGAAAAAAGGGTGCTCTCGTGCCTATCTTGACAAAGGTTTTCGGGGATTCGTGATTTTCTTCTCTAGCAATAGGCTCGACGTGGTAGCGTCTTCCTTTATAATGATCAAGGCTGGTAAGCCCATTGGTCCACACAGTTGTCCATGTACCAGTAGAAGATTTAGCAACTACCGCAACCCCTGCTTCCTCAAGAGGAACTCCAGGTTGAGGAGTTACTCGGAATGCTGCCGAGATATCAGTATCTTTGGTTTCATAGTCAGGAGTATAATAAGTCAGTTTATGGCACTGGCCTGGGAAGAAAGCTTATCATGGTGGGCCCCCAAAGAAAGGAAAAGGGCTGGCACTTACACTCCAAAGACTTAACTTATTAATATAATCGAATTCCTAATGGCTACCACTGACAATCACTCTAGTTTTTATTCTCCCACACATGCCTCCTTTCAGGCAGTTCAGGTTCAGTTCCTTGCCTTACCACATCTATTCATTCAAGTGGGCATTTGTCCTTAAAAAACCCATTCTTCCAAATAAAATGCGTCCTAAGCGGAAATATCACAAGTACTGCCTTGTCTCGAACTGTTGACACATAAATTTTGGCGGCCCATTTAGTCATTAGGGGTTAATTTTATCTTTGGATATACGAGAACGCATCAAAGAGTTGAATCGAATCCAAAAGGAAAGAGGAAAAGAGAAAATTCCTGAAGAAACATGTTCGGTTGTCATAAGAGAAAAGCCAGATCAGATGATGATAGCAAATCCATTAGAATCTTTTCTAAAGGATTTGAGTGTCCAAGGACATCTTGATCCTGTCCACAAAAATGATCAAACTCTTTTTCCAGCAGAACAAACTGATCCTACCACTTCAGATACTGAATCTGATTTAGTATCACCCTCATCCTCTTCATCCTTTTCAGTTACTGAACCAAATCCTCTTCCTATTATACCAGTGACTTCTTCTATATTCATGACTGATCCTCCAGATCAGGAAATGGAGTCAATTTACTCTGACCCAGAGATTGTTAGGGACAATCCTAGAAACCATGTGTCCATGGCGTCAAAGCAGTTTTTCACCATCGATGATATTCCTTACCAAAAGTGGCTAGAAAGACTTGAGGAATTTCATACTTGGTTAAATACCCAGTCCCTCACCAACCATGATATGAATGATGTCCTGTACAACTTTGTTACTAGGTTCACAGGAAGCCTTAAACTTTGGTGGAAATCAGTATCAGAACAAGACCAAATTCATTTTCTGATGTCACCAGATTTTAGCCAAGCCATTACTATCCTGTACCACTTCTTTGTGGGAAAACCCACCAACCTCATAGAGATGAAAAGAAGAGAGTTTTTCGAAAGAAAATGTTGTTCCCTAAAAAAAAAATACCTTGATAAGCATTATCGAATAATGCTCCAACTCTTTTACCAAATTGGAGCGGATTCAAATCTGAAGCATATTTTCTTGACCTTTATCCCCAAAGAACTATCCCAGATGGTCGAAAGATCATTTTTTGGGAGACAGAAGAGAGTTCAGGATATGCCTCTGGGAGAAATACAACAAGAAATCCATCTATGCCTTGAAGAAATATGCCTAAACCGCCAGATGGTCAAATCCTATATCAACAGTGATCCGAGCCTCGAGACAGCCTGTTCTCACCACAAACTGAAGATCAAATGTTCTAAACAAGACTGTGATGGTACTTGTGGAAAGTATTCTCGAAAGAAGAAACATTTCAAGAAGTTCTCAATGAATAAGTCCAAACATGGCCACAAGAACTTTCGAAGAAAGAAGAAATGGCGATACCTACGAAAAAGAAAGGATCACGCGGGCCATAAAAAGTCGGATCGTTGCTACATCAGCAACCAAAAAGGACACTTTGCCAAAAACTGTCCCCAAGCCAGAAAGGGCCAACATCATTTGATACACCAGATTGAGTATGAAACAGGTATCTCTCTTAAAAATGATGATGTAGAATCATTATTCTCTGCTGATGAAGAACAATCTGAACAAACTCTTTGTATCATTCCATATTACAACAATTCCAGTGAAACTAATTCAGATTCAGAATCTGAAGACATTTTTCACATATCACCCACATCTGTAGAACAAAACCCTGACATATTTTCAAGCCAAACCCACTGTCCCCATTTTCCTGTAAAAATCCTCACCTCAAAGTTTGCTAAGCCAATCACTGTCATTGCTCTCATTGATACTGGAGCAAGTTGTTCAATCTTGGATACCAAAGTTCTTCTTGAAGAGTATTGGACTCTTTATGTCCGATATTTCAACTCTGCCTCAGGGGATACCTTCTCCACAAATGTAAGAACTACTCCTGTGACCATTCAGTTTTTCCCTCAGTGCTCAATAACCACAAAAATCTTTGGATCCAATCTTCCCAACAAAGACCTAATCATTGGTTGGGATGTCATGACTCAGATCTCACAACTTCGTATCATTCCTGAAAAATGTCTAAGGTATAAGGACCAATTCTCTGAGTTCGTCAATATTCAGAGACTCTTTTCCATTCAGATGAGCCTATTAGATCCATTGATGCAAAAGCTGTTAGAGTCATGTTCGGAACCCTATGCAGAATTTGCTCAAAAGTGTTCCCATCCTTTATGGGAAAATCCAGAATTCTTTGTTCGCCTTCCTTTCAAGAAAAATGAAGATATAAATCCAACCAAGGCAAGTCACATGGAATGAAGCCAGAACACTTGGCTTTAGCTCAAAGGGAATGCTCAGAACTACTGCAACAAGGCCTTATTGAAATCTCCGACTCTCAATGGGCTTGTGAAGCCTTTTATGTCAATAAGCGCGCTGAGCAGAACAGAGGAAAAATGAGATTGGTAATCAACTATCAACCTCTCAACCTTTTCCTCCAAGATGATAAATTCCCTTTACCATCCAGAGTTTCTCTCTTTACTGGATTAACATAGGCCCATATCTATTCCAAATTCGACCTCAAAGCCGGATTTTGGCAATTGGGCATCCATCCTGAAGACAGATCCAAAACAGGATTCTATATTCCAAACCAGCACTTCCAGTGGAAAGTTCTTCCTTTTGGCCTAAAAGTAGCACCATCCCTTTTCCAAAAGGCCATGTGTCGTATCTTCCAACCAATACTTTCAAGTGCTGCAGCATATATCGATGATATCCTGCTCTACAGCCTTGATGAACAGTCACACTGCCAACTCCTTGAACAGTTTGCAGAAATTGTCAGAAAACATGGCATCATGCTTTCTCAGCGAAAGATGAATATTGCCCAAACAGAAATCGAATTTCTTGGTATGCACCTTAACAATGGTACATACTATCCAGGACCGCATATTGCTCAAGAACTGCTCAAGTTTCTTGAAGAAAATCTCACAAAGAAGGAAGTGCAACAATTCCTTGGGATAATTAATTATCTCAGGGATTTTGTCCCAAATCTTGCAAAACTCCTGATTCCTTTGCAATCCATGCTAAAGAAGAATCCCCTACCTTGAGGAAAAATTCAGACAAAAGCAGTTGCTGAACTTAAGGAGGTTATGCAGAATCTCCCACCACTGAAGATACCATCAACAGGTAAAAGAATTCTTCAAACTGACGCCAGTGACGAATACTGGGCAGCCATTTTACTTGAAGAAATTGATGGTAAGAGACACATTTGTGCTCATAAAAGTGGAAAGTTTTCTCAATCCGAAATGCATTACCATTCCACTTTCAAAGAAATCTTAGCAGTAAAGAATGGAATCAAGAAGTATGGAATCAAGAAGTTTGAATTCCATCTCATCGGCCATCACTTCCTGGTGGAATTAGACATGGCATCTTTTCCTCAGATGACCAAGTTTAAACAAAAGCAGATTCCAAATTCCCAACTGCTTCGATGGGCTGAATGGTTTTCAAAATATTCCTTTGAAACCAAACACATTCCAGGAAAAAAGAATGTTCTTGCTGATTTCTTATCAAGGCCAAAGGCACCGGCCGAAATCAACATGTACATCAAAAGGCCTGCTTTTCACATGCTCAATCATGGCATAAAATACAAGATTGAGAAGATCAAAGATTTGCCAAGCTGGAAATATCCCCAGGAGATTATTGAACAAATCCAGAATGACAATCTCACTGAAAATCTAGAAAACCTCATGTGGCAATGCCATACAGATCTGTTCAGATTCAATGCAGGTTCGATTCTTTATCCTTGTGGATTAAATCCGGATTATCCATTCATACATCCTCTTATCTGGAAAGAAGATGATTTCCCTGATCAGCTCAAGACGATATTATGGTACTTAACCAATAAGTACTTAATAGCCATTGAAATCCCAACCAGAAGATTTGTTGCCAATCTCACCAGGATATTCCTACTCGGAAGAAATATTGAGAGAGAAAGTGACCAAAACCTTCTAGACTTTCTCAATTGGTTCTATCCTCCTACTCACTGGAAACATCTTTTGGAAAAAGAACTAAGAACCACAACACCAAATCCTGAAGTTCATACCATTCTGTTCTTCCGACGTCCATGGCAATTTTGCCGGAATAATGGCAACATCATCAATGCTCCTCTGGAGATAGGAACCACATCCTACAAACCACATTTGGATAGCAGAGAAGCTCGAATTCACAAATCCTATCCAAGATCTGTCATATCTTGCCAACTCCAGTATCGAGAACTCCAGAGAATCTTGTGGAATGGCAGCAAAGATAGCCGTTTGGGGTGGCGGAGGTAAGTATCCAGTTCTTACTGGAGTCGCAAATGGATCAAAAGGTCTGAACCTTCCTTCCTCAAGGAGTTGGATTTGTCTTTTGAGCTTTTCTATCTTCGGTTCTAGGCTCTCTAGATAATGGTAGCCTAGACGTTGCCCTGATTCCAAGGCATTTAGCCTTTTCTGGAATTCAGAAACCATTTTCTTGGTGGTCTCATTATACCTTCGGAGATCTTGTTGCACAATTCCAATCTTGGAATCAATTGCTTTGAAAGCATTGTTTTGTGCTAACAGAGTCTCTGATTGCCAATTTAAGACGGCTTCAGCAGCAGAAGTCTTTTTCTGTCTCCCATGTTCATCCACATCAGTGGGGGTGGGTACTTTATGAACATGGCGGTATCTGCCTTGTGGATCAATGAATTCCTCTAGGGCAGGAAATGAGAGTTTAGAACCTTCTTTGGCAAGAGGGGGAAAGTCAGAATCATGAAACATGGCAATGGATGAAATAGGTGGTGCTTCTGCTGGAGCTTCAAGTGGGTAGGAGTGCTTCTTGGCCCACTTCATGATTGGTTTATAGAACGGAGAGAGAGCTTGTTTTTTTCTAGGGTGGTGATGGTGGAGGTGATCTTGGTGGATCTGGTGACTTTTGGAGTGGACTGTCCTTCAGTGGTGGAGGTGGTGCATAAGATACCATGAATTGGTATTTATCGCATTCACCAAGAGTATCAACTGAGGGGTCTCCGTTTAAGTATCTTTGATACACCTTATCCTTTGGCCTTTTCCTTCGAGGTGGAGGTCTGTCATATGGATTTACCTCATCAGGAGAATTCATACAATAGGAACATTGGCAAAAAGGATCCCAAAAACAATGACCATATTTGTCTTTATAGTAATGGACAGGATGCCCATCACCATTAAAGTGCCGAACAAGTTTTTTTGGATCTGGCTCGGAAATTGACTCAGGAACACATGGTTCGATCATGAAGAGGGTTTGGAAGATAGAAGGACTTTCTTCCTTTTCTTTGCCAAATTTAATGGAAACAGTTCCATCTTTTTTCCGGACGAACTCAAAGTCCGTAGACTGGAAAGGCTTGTTGTGTTGATGTAGCTTTTCGTAGTTGGTAATCCAAGTCTCTGGAAGAAGTTTGGCCAACGTGTCCTTCGGGATCTGCCGAGGAACATGGATGCATGATGCTTGATCATTCTGCATGGAGATAAACAAAGCATCTTCATTACCATTGTTGAAGTTTAGATCAAGAGCATGGTTCTGTACTCGATAAACCATATGGTAATGTAGGGTTGCAGCTACAGAGTCAGCAGTTTGGGGGGCTCCAGTGAGCTAGACTTGAACTTTTAGGAAAGAGAGTAGCTAGGGATCTGATAAGGCGATGTTGAAGTTGGGATACAAAGTTACAAAGACCGTTCCGGCATTCAGAGTAGTCTGAACAGTACCGATACAGGCATGCTGGTATTGCAAAAACCGGGTATCCAACAACGCAATTATGGCCACAACGGGCAAACCTTTTCGGCCATGAAAGGTGAGAGCAAGACGAACAACGCCATAATGAACATGAGTGTATCCCTGTTGAGCCCATTATCTGGGAAATTCTGGAGGGATCTGGAGAGTAACAAAGTACTCCTTTTCAGTTGCAGGAATGGGGTGCTGGTCGAATTTGGAGGACTGGACGTACTCCTTTACTTGCTTAGGAGTTTGGTGAATAAGTTGGCGGATTGAGCGGATGGGTGAAAATGACGAGTTGGGTTTGGCAAAAGCGGAGTAAGGGTTCATCAGAGGAAGCTGGGTTTTGGAAATCTTGGTTTCATCACTAAGAGAGACTTCATATAGATAATCTATCTTAGAAGCATTTGAAACACGAAACTCTGGAGGTGTTGAGGATGATGTAGAAGGGGCAAGAGTGACCGGTGCTTCGAGGATTTCAAGTTCTGTAGACATGATGTAAAGAGATCTTCTCAGCATTGGATTCACCTACTAGGCGCATGGAACGGATAATATTACAAACGAAACCATGGCTCTGATACCATAATGGAACTAGACCGAGAACCAGGGAAGGAAAAGACAATCTTCTGCAGGTATGCCTTCCCACATTGGGCGAACAACCAGTTCAAGCCCTTCAGGGACGGCCTTTTAGCAGAAAACCACTCTGCCCTTTAGTTCAAAGCCTAGGGACACCATGAGAACCAAGATGGAAACGTTTCTAATCTACCCGAGCTGCATTTCCTAGAGGATTCTACCAGGCTGGAGAAGAAGAGGAGTTTAGAAAGCCATAGAGAGGTTTTTACAAAACACTCACTTTACTTCAAGGAACTCTACCCAACACAATACACCCTCCTTGCCTTATATAGACAATAAGAGGTCACAAGCGAACAAGGACCAAGCTAATGGGTCCGGGAACAAACAAAGGCGCCGGAAACTTCCGGGAGGGAATTATTCGCACAATATGAACAGTGACCGTACTGTGAACAGTACTTTCCCTAGCCTAGTGCTACAGTGAAAGTGAACAGTACTATGCTCCAGTGAATCTGTACAGACAGCGGCTTTTCAGCGGTCTCGTCCGTCACAAGCATTGTAGTCATAGTCCGAGTCATCCGAGCTATTTGCTGTGGTTAGAAGATGTGTTTCGTACTTCTGTTCAAGAGCTTCAAGGTCTTCTAGTGAGAGTATTTGTTTTAGATGATGTGATGAGGATGCTTCTTCATGAGCCCGGTGGGATGCTTCTTCTTGAGCCCAGTTTGTATTGTCATCTTCCGTGGTGTTGGCAGGAATGCTTGGCTGAGGCCAATGGGATGGCTGAGAATAGTAGGAAGTGTCTATTTGTGATAAGGACAATGGTTCTTGGTCATAGGGATCTTGGGAAAGAGGACCTCCCCAACGTGCATAGGGGTCCTGGGTAGATTGGACAATGTCATGTGCACTTGTCATTTCATTATCTTGGGATGATTCAGCTTGTCTGAATTGCCTGAGTGCTTCCTTAGCTTCTGGAGCTAGGTCATAATGATCCCATGCAGTAGGTACGTTATAGTTCCATACACCTTCAGGAATGGTTTTGTTTTCTTGGCACAAGATTCTCTGGAGTTCTCGATACTGGAGTTGGCAAGATATGACAGATCTTGGATATGATTTGTGAATTCGAGCTTCTCTGCTATCCAAATGTGGTTTGTAGGATGTGGTTCCTATCTCCAGAGCATAGCATATAGTTTTAAGTGCATTTGTTTTTATTTTACATGTTTTGCATTTTTATTTTTAGGACTGGTGGTGGATGGATTCGAATTAATATTTTCTAAGCTTTAGTTCGGCAAGTCGGGCTAGGCCCACGAAAGAAGATAATTAACCCAAGCCCGTCGTTATTTTTAATTAATTATCTATTGCAAAATTAAGATTTTATGTGATATTATGATGATTTTTGAAAATTAAAGAAATAGCGTTATAATTTTATCTTTATCAATAGATGAGGAAATCGGAGGAGAATATTGATTGAGATTAGGATTTTCGTGATTCGAAGGTTATAGGGAATTTTCGAAATGTTTTATCAAGATCGCATTTTGTTTTGCTATAAAAAGGATGTACGGGTTCGGATTTGAGGGGGTTTTTTCTTCCATTTTGAGTTGGAGGAAAAAGAAATCAAAAAGGTCACAAAAGTAAGAAAGAGAGAAGGAAGAAATCTCTTCCTCACGTTCGTAGAAGAGCCCCAAAGTAATCGATCCTTCTGACAAACGGCAGAAAAAAAAAAGTCAAAAAAAGAAGGAAGAAAGGAGGTTGAATCCGTCCGTGCGTGGAGAAGGAGGAAAAGCAAAGGGGAAAAGCAAAAAGAAAAAAAAAAGTACAAAGAAGTAGCAGAGGAGAGAGAAGAAAAAATTACTGTGCTTCTTCTCCGCGGTGCTCCTCCTTCGACGAGCCCTTCAGCCGCGAGCCCACCGACACCGCGCCGATCTCCCTCGCCGAGCGACGCCGCGCCGAAGCCCCTGCTCTGTCCGCAAGCCCTTCTGCCTGCGACCCACGAAGCCACCGCGCGAGCCGCACCGCCGCTGATCTTGCACGCCACCAGATCTCGAAGCTCAGCCCGACGCTAGCAGCCGTGAGCACTAGCATCCGTTTGCCATCTCCTCCCGCGTTGTGTCCGCACCCCACCGCCTCCGCCTTGCTCGTCGAGCCGCCGCCGCTGCTCGTTGCCTTCGCCCGAGCAACGAATCGAAGCCCCTTGTTCGCGAAGCCACCGGAGCCCCAAATCATTCACACCGCCGCGCCTCCGCTCGCCTGGAAGCCGAAGCTCACCACGATCCAGCCGGCTTGAGCCACAATCGCCGCCCAAGCTGCTCCGAGAGCCGTCGCACCCACTGCCTCTGCCTACACCCGGTGCCCGACGCCCCTGCAGCACCTCCGTCCGCGACCGCCCGGTGTCCGACTCCCCTTTTCCACGATCCACCCACTACCCAACGAGCAGCCGCGCGATGCCCATCTGATCGCCCCGCGCCGACCCACGACTCGTCCGGCCACCATCGCCGGAGTTCTGATGTCGGTGACTCCCCTTGCCGGAAACGAATGTGCTGCCCCTATTTCCCTTAGGTTGTTTTTCTTTTATTTATTTTATTTATTTTATGTTATTTTACTTTACTTTTAGTTAGTTTTATTATTATTGTTTAAGTTGAATATTATGAGGTGACTTTTAGGCTATAATTCTCATAGGCATTATCCATAGGAATTGTCCCTAAAGTTATTGTAATTATTTAATTTGACCCGTAAGACGTCGGTCATTTTTTTAATTATGATAATTTTTGGGGTTTGTTTTTTTAGTATATTAATTATTGAATCAATATATTTATTAATTTGATCCGTAAGATTTCGGATCAGATTTTTAATTATTTTGATTTCTTGTCGATGTTCAGGGTTAAAAGTAATCGTTAATTTGACCCGTGAGACAGGTTATTTTTTCGTTTATTTTAATCATTTATTTGTTGAATATCTTGTTTGTTTAGATTTAATGCTTGTTTTAGAAAATCACTAAGAAAAATAAAAAAGATATTTAAATTAGGATTTCAATTGATTTTAGAATATTTCTTATTATTTTTCATATCTAGAATATAGATTTTATTTTAGATTTTAAAAAATATAAAACAAAAAAATGCATTCATTTAGGATTTTAGTTTTTGTTTAATTTAAGTTGCATGTTTAATTACGTGGCAATTTTAAATTTCAAACATTGTTAAAAAATAAAAAAAATATCATGCATATGTCATGTAGAATTAGGGCATGCTCCGCACGTCATTGCATATTAAATAGATTGCATGTTAGGTTAAGATAATGTCTTAATTTAAAATTAGGATTTAATATGACCTAATCTTTATTTTAAATTAGATAGAATTTTAATCTAGCTAGATCATTTTTGCATTCGAATTTCATGAAAGAAAATACAAAATTTGTCTTTGCATAAGTTAATTTCAATTTTTAGGATATATTGCATTTTCAAAAATAGAAATATCAAATGCACGTCATTTAGTTTTTATTAAGTTCATTTATTTAGAACTTTCATGTCATTAGACTAAGTCATTTAATAAATGTCATGTGACATATAGCTCGCATAATAAATTGCATGTTACATGTCATTTTAGTTGTGATAATTTTGTACGTCATTGCATTGCATGGCATGTCATTAGAATTAAATAATTTAGATTGCATATTTAATTGTTGCATTTCTTTAATTTCCAATTTCATGGAAAATATAAAAGAATTAGAATGAATTCATTTCATGCTTTAGGATAGATTGCATGCTTATTTTTATCATACAATTTTGGTCATGTTATCATATCATTTCATGTTAGAATAGTGACATGCATTGCATAAGTCATGATTTTCATTAAATAAAGTGAAAACAAAAAATTGAAATTACGTGTTAATCAGAAATCATATCTAGGATTATCTATATGAATTATGATCTAACAACGCAGATACTTTCGTTGCTTTAAGGTATGTTTTGCATTATTTAATTGCTTTCTTAAGTGTTAAATTGGTGGTATGCGCATATGTATGATCACCTCACATGTAGGAAGCTAAATTAAAATCAATTCAGTTGCCAAACATTTTCCTAAAATTAAAAAGAAATGGTACCGAAAAGGCACTAGGATAGTCTAATATAACCAAATCCTCGTACCCAAAATCTCTTGTTTGTAGGAGTAAGATAATCCTTCCGTTATTTTACTTAGATGTCTAATCGACCTACCCTAAACTGATTAGTGGCGACTCCTAGATAATAAGCTTTTGCATGTCAAAATCCCTAAGTCGCGATTTGATATGGGCTTGGGAGAGCCGAGCTAAGCTTAAAAACTTAGTAGTCCATCAACCTAGTTTTAGGTGACAAACCCGGAAAATTGGGTCGCGACACGGACCATTGCAAGGAAAACTATAACCGAAATCCCACCCAGTGTCCTCCTCCTTCCCCCTCCACCTTCCAACCCGAGAGAGTATACAATGAGAACTGCTGGAGGTGCAACAGCAAGCACCAGTTTGACTTGGGGAGGTGGTGATTTAGTGGCAGTAGGTGGCAAGGTTGCTTTATTACCTATTCCATTAGGAACCGCCGATTTTTTGGTACATCACATTCATGCATTTACGATTCATGTAACAGTATTGATACTCCTGAAAGGTGTTCTATTTGCTCGTAGCTCTCGTTTGATACCGGATAAAGCGGTATTTGACCAAACAGGATCGTCCAGTTCCTATAGAACCTATCACTAAAATACCCCTAGAAGGGGATAGGGGTTTTATTCTATTTAATAGTTGAATATTTAATAGTTGGAATAATTAATTTCTTATTTAATTTTTTTTTTCAAACCATAAAAAAATAATAATAATAATTGATCTTCTTTAAATATTTCTAACTTCGAATTCTCTTTATTTTTATTCCTATCCATATAAGAAATTTTATAAACTTGGCTAACTTTATAGAATGTCTCTTGAAAGTTGAATTCATCTTTTGTTTTTTCCTTTTCATTCACTCGAATCTCTTCCCTTTCATCGATTTTTTCCGGATCCTCATTTTCTTCCGAAAAAAGAAAAGGATCTTCTTCGATGGATCCCTCTTGTTCCTCTTTAGTCCCCTTCGTTTTGAAAGTTGTTTCTATTTCTACATCTGTTTCTTCCTCGCCTTCTTTGGTGTCAAGGTAAAAGCTATGAATAGTCATCAACTTTCGAGAAAGGGTAGAAGAATGGGACCTGTTCTGGGACATTCAATGCATTACAGACGTATGATCATTACACTTCAACCGGGTTATTCTATTCCACTTCTTAGAAAAAAAACTTAAATCAAAATACTTAATATTAATAGCATGGCGATACATTTATACAAAACTTCTACCCCGAGCACACGCAATGAAACCGTAGACAGTCAAGTGAAATCCAATACACAAAATAATTTGATCTATGGATAGCATCGTTGTAGTAAAGGTTGTAATGCTAGAGGAATCATTACCGCAGAGCATAGAGGGAGAGGTCATAAGCGTCTAACTGTAAAATCGATTTTCAACGGAATGAAAAAAACATATATGGTAGAATCGTAAGCATAGAATACGACCCTAATCGAAATGCATCTATTTGTCTCATACACTATAGGATGGTAAGAAGAGATGTGTTTTACATCCCAGAGGGGCTATAATTGGAGATACCATTGTTTTTGGTACAGAAGTTCCTATAAAAATGGAAAATGCCCTACCTTTGAATGCACTTCCTCGGGAATGAAAAAAAATGGATCTAGTTTCATTTGGCATTTTTGCTTAAATTCTTTGATTCCTCAATACTCAATCAAATCCTCTTTTTTAATGACTGAATGAACCCCCGACATTGTGGTTCGTAGCCACGTGCTATAATCCTCTGAGCTACAGGCCCACCCGTCTCCACTAGATCTATTCCGGGAGTACTCCAAAAAAAAAAAAAAAAAAAAAAAAAAAAAAAAGAACCTTTCCTCTCACTAGCCATTTCGGGTTAAGAAGACGTGAAAGTGTCTTTCTTTCTATAATAAGGGTGCGTTCTAAAGTGTGAAGTGGGAGAGAAGGGATTTCAGAATTGGGGTTTTAAATAATTTCCTTTTTTTTTCTTTTTCAATATATATGAAAAAATAGTAATAAGAACGAGAGTTGTTAAGCTTTTTATCATTCTGGCGTCGAGCTATTTTTCCGCAGGACCTCCCCTACAGTATCGTCGCCGTAGTAGAGTTTAACCACCAAGTTCAGGATCGGAGAAGGACTCTGTTGAACTGGAGGAAGTGCCTAAGGCTTGAGGAAGGCTCGTGGGGAGGTTGATACCAGAGCTTTCTTCTTCTTCATGGCTAGTTGGTTCCCATTGCTCCACGAGGGGATGCAAAATATTGACAGTGTGGCCCATGTCCGGTCTCTGGAACGGTTCCTCAGCAGTGCAATGACCAGCCAGCTCAGCAACTTTGATTATACTCTCTAACGTTTCTTCATCGGGGTCAAGAGTGTGGTCGATAGCTTTCAGGATGTTTTCCTTGTCAATCAGAACTCTACGGAACCAAGTGACCAAGTGCGCCCTCTCATCTGGCATGGTGTTGTCTAATGCTTTTCTACCGGTAATGATCTCCATCAAGACAGCACCAAATGCGTAAACGTCGACCTTTGTAGTTACCCTTCCAGTGGCTGTACGGACAGAAAAAGACCCATACAAAGTTCAATGCAATTTCATCGATAAGGAAAAGAAAAGCCTCTGCTCAGATTTCATGTTAAGAGAAGATAAAAACGCCCCAAGAATGGGTAACATAAAGAAGTCACCCTTGGTTTCTAATCAACAATTTGTAGTCAGGTGATTTCACTATCCCCCCTAGAGTGAATCAGAGCAATTGAATTGACTTAGATATTTTAACAGCAATCACGCACATTTGAGTTAATTAATGCGTGCTGATCAATCTTACCAATATAAGGCTCAATCTGAACAAAACATCCAGCTACAATGAGGTGGAAACATAGATATAAAGTCCACTAGTTCGTCTGCAGGACTCCTATCCATTATTACTACTGAAAGATATCACACTTACGTAATCTCGATGAAAGAAACAATAGAGATCAATTTACCTAATGCATATTCAGGAGCTAAATACCCAAAAGTTCCAGCCAACTGTGTCTCCATGGAATACTTCCCATCAGGAACATTTTTAACCAAACCAAAGTCAGCAACTTTGGCTCTCATGTCATCTCCCAGCAGTATGTTTACTGGCTTCAAATCCCTATGGATAAATTTTTGTTGGGCTAAACTGTGCAGGTATTCCACTCCTCTAGCAACATCCAAAGCAATGGTCACCCTTTGCTTCCAAGTCAGAGGTGCATACCCCTTCTCTTGCCACTCGAACAAATGTTGCGCGAGAGTCCCTTGTGGCATATATTCATACACTAATAGCCTCTCATCACCTTTGATACAATATCCTAAAAGCATGACTAAATGCCTATGCCTCACTTTTGTAAGTACTGCAATCTCAGCTTGGAATCCCTTCATTCTCTTGGTGCCCACTGCCTCAGAATTCATTCTTTTAGCAGCAATTTTGGTGCCATCGTGCAACTCCCCTTTGTAAACAACACCAAAACCACCTCTTCCTAAAATGTTCTCTTCACTAAAATTACAAGTCGCTTGTCTAAGGACTTCAATTGAAATTTTAACATTTCCTCCTTTAAAAACAGGAAAATCACCATGGTCCCCACTGCTTTGGCTATGCAATTCACTTGGAAGCCCACCATAACCATTCATACCATTCCCGGTCCCATTCTTAGCTACTTCCATCCCGATTTCCTTATTGTATACACTATTAAATTTCCTGTGTCGTCGGATGATGTAACAGAATTTGTACAAGACAAGCAACACCACCACGATGAAAATAAGAACACCTACGACAACAGCAGCAATTACACCACCTGAAAGTGAAGAACCATTTGACGATCCAGGTGAGCCACCATCAGTCGAATTCGTCCCTGAACCACCGCTGCCTCCGCCACCAGTGTCCGTTTTACCAATTAATGGATTACCAATAGTAGTCAACTTCACTGAGGCTGGGAAAACCGGTATCGGCCCATTGAGATTATTGTTCGACACATCAAGAACCTGAAGCTGAGTCAGCGTAGTCAAGCTTTCCGGAATAGACCCAGTAAGATTATTATCGTTCAACAGCAACGTGCGGAGCGAGGTGAGATTCGCAAATTCAGGCGAGATGGTCCCACTAAACCCCCGCTTCGAGAAAGTAACAGCAGTCACATTCTTCCCCTGGCAAGAAATGGCACTCCAGCCGCCCTGGCAAGCATCATTCCCAGTCCAAGAATCCGCCAGCGTGATCGGATACCCCAACGCACCGGCCACCTCAAGCAACGTAGTAACCTGTGGGTCGCAAGGGCCCGGCGCACTGTTGCAAAAGCTATTACCCCCATAGGTAACGCGAATTCCACTGCTATTACTAGGGACGGGACCCTGCAACTTATTGTTATCCAAGGACACATTCTTCAAGCCGGGGAGCGCCAACAGCGAGGCGGGCACAACCCCAGTGAACTGGTTGTCCATAAGCTGGAGATCGAACAAATTAGTGCATTGCGAGAGATCGGGGATCGGACCTGTGAACTGGTTGTTCTGGAGCCAGACCTGGCGCAGCTGGGTCATCCCGGCCAACACGCTGATGCCGCCGGAAAGCCCCATCGTCTGGTTGTTGAGCCAGAGGTCCTGGATCGATGAAGTGCCGAAGGAGGAGGGGAGGGGCCCGGTGAGGTTGTTGTAGGAGAGCCTCAGACTCGTCAGGCTAGGGAGGGTTCCGAGGAAGTCCGGGATCGTGCCGGTGATGTTGGTGTTGTCGGCGTAGAGGGTAGTCAGGGACATCGAGGCGTTGAGCTCGGCCGGGATCTGCCAGGAGGGGAGGTCGAGATTTTGGCTGAGGCTGAGGGTCTGGAGGCTGGTGAGGCCCTGGAAGGCGCCGGAGGTGATGGAGGCGAAGTTGTTGCTGTCGAGGTAGATGGACTGGAGGGAGGCGAGGCCGGCGAAGGAAGGGACGGCGCCGGAGAGGGAGTTACTCTGGAGGGAGAGGCTTTGGAGCTGGGAGAGGGAGGAAAGATCTGAGGGGAGGGGGAGGGCGCCGGAGAGGGAGGAGGAAGAGAGGTTTATGACGGTGACCCGGTTGGAGGAGTCGCAGCTGACGCCTGTCCATTTGCAGTAGGTCTGGCTCGAGGACCAGCCCGACGGGTTGAGGGCGGCGAGGATCTCGGCCATGACGGCGGAGTCGTCGGCGGAGGCGGCGGAGGCGGCGAGAGGAGGAGGAGGAGGAAGGAGGCCGGAGAGCGGAGGCTCCCGGCGGCCATTGTCGACGGCGTTGCTGTGGGTCTAGAGAGAGAGAGAGAGAGAGAGAAGGGCGGAGAAAGAGCTGAGTGCCGAGGGAGAGAGTGAGGAGCAGGTCTTACGAACAGGCGCTGTCGCAGCAAACGGTGAGAAGGACGCGAGGGAGAGCGGCATCACCGGGGAAATTGGGGTCCAAAGTAGGAAACACGTGGACGCATCGTACACGTCAGGAAATCTCAGTCTCCATTTTTCTTATTATATATATTCGGTAATTGATATATATTTTTTAATTTACCCCCTTTTACCATTCCTTGCTCCCTACTCCGCCGAGAAGCCGCATCTTTACCCTCCGATGCTTGAAGAAGTACTCAACAAGAATTTTGATTTCAACCTTCTCAATATTATATTATAACAAGTTATATCTTAATTTTTCTCAAAACAGTATTTTATTGATGAGCTTGAGAATTTTGCCTTTTTGTAGGCACCCTTGCCTCTCTCTCTCCCGTTAAATTTGAGAAATTGAGGAAACAAAAGAGGAAATCACTGGTAAGAAATTCTAGAAGAATCCCAAATCCGCAATGATTAGGAGGATGAGACGAATTTGCAAGTAATGTGGAAAGGGCGAAGTATAATGCGAAACTCAGTAGCCAAGAATGTGTTGTCTGTTAGTCAAAATAAGAGAATATTCGATTTCGATGCTTTTCTTTTTTCTTGACTTTGCTAATGGGAAATCAATTAGGATTAATTTTCAGTCATTCTTTTATGATGTGATACTGTTTGTTTGTTAAATAAATAGAAAATCCAAGAAAAAAATTGAAATTAAGGGTGTTTATGTTTCAAAAAGAATATCACTTGAAGAAATATTTTCTTAAAAATAACCATTTGTATCACTTACGATAATGAATAAGCGAAAAGTATCTTCATTATCCATGAAAATGTTTAGTTATAAATTATTATCAATTTAACTAATAACTTCAAGAGATATAAGCGATCATTTTTAAGAAAATATTTTTTAAATCATTTATTTTTAGTAAAATAAATTGAATTTTAGGTTGCATCTTATTAGTTATGGAATTTAACTTGTGACCAAAAAAAAAGAAAGCTCATGAATAATCCTATTTCATATGGTTTAATATTCATCATGCATGCCGTCTAGCGCTGACAGAGGGACGCGCAGGAAAGATTGGGATAGCCGGGACACGTCAGCAAGTCGGCTTTATCTTCTCATTTTATTTGTTATTTGACCCCTTGACCGTTGCTTGCTTCCTCCACAAGAAGTTCATCTCGAAAAATTAAAGCTTGACAAAATTTCGTTTTTTTACCCTCTCAATTTTTATATAAGTTAGATTTTAAAAGCTTGAAAAAATTTCCTTTTTTTTTTACCCTCTCAATTTGTATATAATTATATTTTAATTTTTTAAGAGCTAAATTGCATTTTTGCCTTTTTATTTGCGCGTGGGTTGGTGTTATGTGAGAAATTAAAGGTATGATTGCTCAGGTCAATTTTTAATTATAATTTAGATTTTTAAGTTTTTAAGAATTTCAGATTTACCCCTTAAATTTTGGTTGGTTGCCAAAAAAAAAAAAAGTTGATGCGCCTAACAATAAAATAGGGTATGAAAAATGGTAAATCTATTGCTACGAATCTATCTAATGAAGAACTAATTCCCTATAAAAGAAAAATCTCAACGTTAGGTCTAGTTCCAATTCTCTCTTAATTTTTTTGTCTAGAAAAAAATCTAAAACTTTAGATCCGGTCCAAATTTGTCCCCAAGTTTTATTTGACTTAAAAAACTCAACTTTAAATTCAATCTCAAGTCTATTTCAAACTTTTTATCTTTATCTAAGAGAAAAATCATCAATCTTGACTTTAGTTTCAAATTTGCCTCCATTAGTCCTCTATTCAAAAATCATCGTTAGTTGTCCGTAATTTTCGTATTCTATAATAGTTTTATTTTGGAGATAACTTTTCATGTCACCTTCCTAACGTGGATCTCTTATCAATGTGTAAATGCCATGTTATATAGGAATTGCACCACGACCCTAGATTTGAAAATAAATTGAAAGTTGGTGATTTTTTTAGACAAAACAAATTTTGGGTTTTGGGGTATTTTCTTAGACAAAAAAATCGAGGAAAATTCTGGACTGAATCTAAAGTTTGGGTTTTTTTTTAGACAAAAAAAATTGGAACAAAATTAAGATTAGACTTAAAGTTGGAAATTTTTTAGGAAATTAGATCATTTAATCAAGAGAAAAATCATAGACAAGAAAAAGATGAAGGAAGAACGTGATGGAGGGGTTGGAAAATGACCGTGCGCTTGACGTGTCCGCGCTGTTGGTCACAAGCACGTGTTATTGCTAGTCAAGATTAAGGTGATTGTCGTACAAAAAGCAAGGGGGGATTCCATGTCAGTGTTTCTTTTTCTTGGAAATTTGGTGTTTGATCTCATCCTTTTGGTATTCACACTCTTTTGGTCAAGCTCCTAAACAGGAACAAGGACAAAAAGCAACATGAAATTGGAGATCAAACTAAATTTTGAAGAAGGGAGGAGGAGATCGAAAACTCATAGAATTTGCAATTAAGGTTTCCCTTTTATCTATTTTGCAAAAAAAAAACAAATAATTTGAAAAAACAATGAGAACAAGAAATATTTTCATTGCCCAAAAATAAAATTAGATATGAATAATTATCGATAATGAAAATATATTTTATTAGCTAATTATTTTGAGTGCTCGATTTTAGGAATGTGTGTTTTGAATCATTCATTTTTCACAAATAAAAGAATCCTATAGACATCTAAGGACAAATCATACTCATCTCATCCTAGCATAACCTGTGAGCACTTTAGGTGTATTTGTTTTTGGATGTTTTTCAGAAAATCATTTTTTACAAAATTTTTTTACCTTTCCAAGTTAGAGAATTTATTTCCTAACTTTGAGCACATGCATTTTTTTTTTTTTATTGTAAATGGTTTTCGATCAACTAATCATTTTCAATAAATTAGATATATGAAAGTTTAAAGAATTAATTCGTAAGAAAATTTAAACATATACTCATTGATGTCCTTTCCTGATGGAGCTCTGCACAACTAGCTGCGTTGCCTATTTTTCCAATTCAGTGGCGACCCATTAATATTTTAATATGCATTAGCTCGAGATTTTCACCAATTAATATACAACTCCCTGAAAAGAAATATTACTTTCTACGAAAGAAATATTGGCCTTAATCCCAAACATCAATTCATCATGGGGGCATTCGTATGGTGTTGAAGAACGAATCTCCAGATCGCAATTTATCGTAATTATTTATTATTCTTTCATAATTTTTACACAAGATATTGAAACACGCCAAAAATTTAAAAGGGTTAATGATCGATGGTGAAAATCACTCCTTTCTGTCCTATGGCCATCATTGGATTTGCTTCCCAAGAATCTTTCGAAACCTCTTTCATTATAAACCAAAATCCATATGCCTAACTAGCATTTGGAACAGATTTTCGATAACAACTTTAGTTGCGAAAAAATATTCTAACTAGAGATGAGCATGGTCCGAATAGTCAATTCCTACTTTTGAATCAGAAACTGTCCACTAAAAACCAATTTTGAAAAACTTGGAACGAGGAACCGCTCGTTAATTCCATAGATCCACCCAAGATCTGATTCCCAATCCCTACAAAGTTGCCTTTATTAATTTATATCATGATGAATTTAGTTTCTATTTAGAGCACCAAAGCTTGTTTGGCTTTAAATTCAGGTTGAATTGCGAGCTATTGATTTTGAGTAGGGATTGAGAAATATAGAGCGGAACCAATAGACAATACTCATTAAGTAGGAACTCAATGTCATTAAAGGTCAAGATGTGGTCCTCTTAGGGTTTCCTGACATCGAGAACATGTGGAGAATTAGACTCTACGTTAGAAGTCCTAACCTCCAAAGAAATTAAAACATTAATCGCTTGATCCATTTTTTTTCAACATCAACTAATTTAATCAAGGGAATGGCTAATGAGAGACCTAATTATGCTCTTAAAATGAGCCATTGAATTTCATATTATGACAATAAAGCACCACAACATTTATGGACATCTCCAACCGATTCTCTCCTTCCTCTTCATTTGTCTATTTTGTTTTGGCTAAGAAAGTAAGTAAATAGATTATTAGAATGAAGAAAAAAAGTAAGAGGTTAATCCTATTACACAGTCAAAAGATAAATTTAGTCAATAATATCCAATATATATATATATATATTGGTTAAAAAAAGTACAAAATAATTAAGTAATCGAGAACCAAATCGATACTCACTTGTTTTATTAAATTGGAACCAGGAGCCGGACTAGTTCCCACAGGAACTACCAGTTGCATGCTAGTCTAGTTCGGTTTCATGTGATTCTGAAGTCCTTTGATCCGTCTATTTTCAACGTCAACTAATTTAATTATACTCTTAAAATGAGCCATTGGCTCTTAATTTTGTATCATGACAACGAAGTGCCAACAATATTTATGAACATCTTCAACAGGTCCTCTCCTTCCTCTTTGTTTGTTTGTTTTGTTTTTGCTAAGAAAGTAAGTAAATAGATTATTAGAATGAAAAAATATATATATGTGGTACATACTTGAGAGACTTGGTAAAAAACTACAAAATAATTAAATAATAAAAAAAATTAAAAAAATTTATATATACTTGTCAAGTCAATAGAGAATTAGATTGATACTCATCGATTTCATTAAATTGAAATTAGGACCTAGATCAGTCCTCATGGAAACTGCTAGTTTTGTACTAGTGCAGCTTGATTTTGTGCTGTTTAGATGATTTCCGATTTCTTAACACACCTCTAATTGTGACTTTTATAAAGTATATTGTAAATACCTCACGGTTATGGCTACTTTAAAATTTCAGCAGCCTTTGATGACTTTCTAGGAAGCCACCGCAGCCAACATTGAAGTGCTACAATTTATAAAATATGCATTTCATAACCACAAAAAGCCACGTCATCTTATGCATTTTTACCAAACTGGCTCTACTAATTTTGAAAGGGGAAGACCAAAAACAGAGAGTCAACGTCGAGTCTTCGGGCATTAATTATTGCCGACGATACCTAATCCACGGCAGGTCGTCCCGGTAAAGCAGACTAGAAAAACTCACTCTTTGCACGGATATTGTGAAAAAGCAGAATATAACACGTGTTTTTCATTTTTATCTTTTGTACAATTTATTTTCGATTTGCTTTTAATCCGACTTTTATATGGATATTTCCTTTTTACTTTCTCTTGTTCATTAAATTTTGGCATCGAGTACATAAATACTGATGCATACCTGTATTTTTCAATCTTTTTTCATTTCAAATTTTTTTCATTTACCTTGCTTGAAAATTTTTTTGCAACTTTACTGTGACGTTCTAAATTTATATATGTTAATATTTTTATTTAGACTCTTTTATATCGTTGCATCAATTTTATTGGGAAACTATTTTGGTCATGTCCTTACTTTTGTTATCAATGTAAGTACAGTGTCAATAAGGTTATGAAATTTTAGCAAAATAAAAAGGTAAAGTGAAAGTTTATGCAACCATGGAGTTATGGTTTTAAAAGGAGAAACAATAAATGCAAATGGATTCATTTTGAATATTGATTATAGTAAAAAAATTTGTGCTTCAAGTGGTAAGATTTGCCACACTCAACTTGAACTATGGCCAAGTGAGAAACTTGAACCAGATAAAGAAGCTTAGTATACCCAAAGCTTATTTTTTTTTTTTTTAGAGCGATACAAGTATTCGTTTTAAGGAAAAATATTGTACAAATCATTTCTTTTTACGAAACAAACATAGTTTAAATAGACTTAAAAAATCATAATCATCTTATCTTGGCATAATTTCTTCTCTATTATAACACTATGACCTTAAAAATAAAAATACAACTATAATAGTTCAATATCAATGGACATCCATCCACATCATGCTCTCCAAAAGAGTGATCTACAACATTTTGAAAAGACACAAGATTCCGACACAATCGATATTTATTATAAGACAAATAATAATGATTTGAATACCGAATAATAGATATTTTGATAACTTGAAAAGATTGATATGAACGTCATCCTATTCCGTAATATATCTTATTAGTTCTACAATTATTCTACTTCTGCACGTCAAATTGTATTTTGGATTCTTATTAAAAATTATTCAAATCGAACTTTTCCTTCCATGTTAATTTTTTTTTTCATTTTTTTACATATTAGTTGGTGGCCTTTTGGTTAATAGACAAAAGCTCATCAATATCCTTTCCTGATGTAACTCTGCCCAACTAGCTTGCTGCGTTGCCAATTTTCCAATTGAAGCGACCCTTTGATATTTTAATATGCATTAGCTTGATATTTTCACCAATTAATATACAAATCCTGACATAAATCAAAAAGAAAATTGGGCACAGATTGCAATTTATTGAAATTATTTTTTCCATTATTTTTATTTAAAATATTGTAACACACAAAAATTTGAAATGGTTTGTGATTATTGGCGAGATTTACTCTCTTTTCTCTCCAACCCCATGAAAAATTAGGGATATGCTTTCGAAGAATCTTTAGAAACCCCTTGTTACAATCCAAAATGCATATGCCCATTATCCTTGTGAACAGCTTTCCTATAGTAATTTCAGCTGTTGAAAGGAGCATTGCGACTTTCGTAAATTTTTTGGTCAACACCTCACAGCTACAGCTATGACTACTTTAAAATTTCAGCAGCTTATAATAACTTTATAGGAATTATGAAGCTACTAAAATTTATAAAAAATGCATTTCAAAAACAAAAAAGCCACCTCATTTTATAACACACCATAACTACGTTTGTATCATTATGCCTCTACTAATCTTGAAAGAGAAAGCCCAAAAACAGAGAGTCAACCTCTAGTCTTCGGGTATTAATTATTCCTGACTGAGCTTGGACCACGAATTGCAAAATGAAGCTGGCTCATCCCAGTTTTGCGCGTCTGATAAACAAGCTAGCAGATTAGGTGGTAAAAGCCCCATGAAAAAAAGAATTCCCCCGGAATTGGCTATTTCATCCGTGGGAACTTATGTTGGATAATTTATATTGGGTAAAAGTCACCAATAACATATTTATTCTAAATTTTTCTTTTTTGTGAAACAAAAAACTCCAAACTAAACTAATATGACACATTTATCCCAAACTTATACAGTATGGCATCTTTACCCCAAATTTATTTTTCAAACCTTTCTTAGTTTGGTTTGGCTTTTTTGACTATTTTGTCTTTGGATGGTTTCTTCTTGCTTTTATGTTTCCCAACTAGAGGTATGCACATCGATTGCATTGTCGATTTCTGCTTCACATATTTCGAAGCCAATACCCTCTCGGAATAGTGTTCACGGTTCCCACGATCACCCTAGCTGTGTTCGCCATTGCCTACTGTCTTGGCCAGTTTTGCAATCAACGGTTGGGCAACAGCAATTCTTCGTCGAAACAAGACCATCAGCTTTGTCCAAGAGAAGAGAACATCGAGCTTGGATTCAATGGAAGAACTCCAAATGCTGCTAAGGCGATGCCGACAATAATGGAGGATCCATGACAAGGATAAGGCAAATTTACGTGAAGGCTTTCACACCTAGACTATTGAGGAGAAACGATAAGAATGTTCTGCTTATACTTGTTTAGGATCAATATCTTTTCCATAACTCCAATAGCAGCCAGTCACAACATTCTAGGAACATCAACCCCGAAGCAGTAGATATAGAGTAAAAATTTAAAGTAAGATAGAAACAACACCCACATATTTTACATGAAAAATCCAATGCAAGAAAAATTACAGAGCAGCTAAAAAAACTTCCACTAATCACTGAGAATAGCAAAATACGCAATAGTTCATCTCTATTCACACAGCTAGAAGCTATTCACATTAGCAAAATAGCAATAAAGGTGGATTAACACAAAGAAGCAAGAAAGATTTAACCTCTGCTAGAGAAATTGATAGACAATTTGGAGAAGAATTTCAACAAACAAAATCAGCTAATTTATAAATTTTGGACTCATGAGCAGCAAACTGAAATTTCGGCAAATTTCGACTAAGTTTCATTGTCAAATCTGGACTGCCTCTTCTCCTCTTCATAGTAACATCTTTGCCTCTTTTTCCATGCTACAACAAATTGCTCTTTCTCTCTCTTTTTAAATCAAGAACATTCAGCCCTATCTTTTTCTTTTTCTTTTTTTTTTTCTTTATTTAAAATGATGAGCTGAGACCCATAAGAGGCCGACCAAACCCAAGTCTTCTCCTTCTCCCCACGAGGTAAGCTCCACCATGCCCGCTTTATCTCTACAAAGATGAAGTTCATCATAGGGAAGGTTTTAGTTATCATATCGGATCCATAGTCATCGATATGTATTTTGTTGAGTAGGAAAAGCTTCTCTTTCAATTTCTCTCGAATCCAATAATATTTCATATCGATATACTTTGATCTTGAATGCAACACCAGATCTTTGCTAAGATAGATAGCATTCATGCTACCACAATACAAAACAAAATTTCTTTTGCTTCAAACCCAACTCTTGTAGGAATTTCTACATCCACAAGAATTATTTACCTCCTTTAGTAACAGCAACATACTCTACTTCACTAGTAGACAAATCAACACAATTTTTCTATCTCGATTGTCACGAAACTACTCCCATGTGGACTTTCTAAAGTCATTGTCATCGGCGTAATTTGCATCTAGGTAACCCCTCAACTCTGGCTATCCATTTTGATAACACAAGTATAACCTAAAAGTGGCTCTAAAATATCTTAAAATCCATTGCAAGAGCCTAATACTTTGTACCTGGATTTGAAAGAAACCTGTTCACAGCACCAAATGCATGTGCAATATCTAATCTTGTACTAATCATGTCATACATCAAACTACCCAAATTGATGTAGAATGAATTTTCATCATCTCTTCGGTCTCTTCTTACTTGAAGAAAATTCTTTACTACTCAACTTGAAATGGCCAGTAAGTGAAGTACAACTAGTTTGCATTTACTCACGTTGAATCTCTCTGGCACTTTTTCAATGTACTAATCTTGAGATAGCCAAATTTTCATGTTCCTTCCTACCTCCTCCCTTCCATCTCTCAGCACTCTCTCTCTCTCTCTCCTTCAAGCCTCAAGGTAATCCGCCGATCCTCCTCTTCGAAGATCTCAATCTCGTGCTGTGCTCTTCGCCGTTTCGATTGCATCTTCGTCTCTACGTTCTAGGTCGACAGATTCTTTTTTTCTTTTTTTCTCTCGATTTCTCCGATTGATCGAGGCTGTTTCGTCTGGTTCCGCCTCGATTGTCTCGCTCCTAAGGATGTCTGCCGGATCTTGCGATGATCCGCGCGCGGATCGTCTGATTTCTCGCGCCGGGGGCTTAGGTTTTCGGTTTCTTTCGCGATCGATCGGTGCTTTGTTGGAGCCCGTGGCGATCGGTTTTTGCTTGTGCTGGTTTTCTGTTTTTTTTTTTTTTTTTCTAACTGCTGATCTTATCTATGAGTTGTGCGGACGTTTGTATGTTTGGAGTGATGAGGATGGAAGAGAAGGTTTCTTTCTTTCCATTCCTGTGGGTTCCCCATGTTACAGAGCTTTTAGCTATCTAGTTTCTGGATGGTTCATAAAGGCGACGATTTGTTTTATCCCAACACTTAACCAATGCTCCTGTGATTGCTAATAGTGCCTAAAGTTTTGTCGTGCGAGAGGAATTCCTTGTTCTTGGTTGATCGATTGGTGCCGAACCTTCGATTTAGGGTTTCGCCGGTCTTGGTTTGTCCTCGCAAACGTGTGTTGATGGTCGTGGAGGATCTAGTGAAACGTTCTTGTTGTCTCTCTGTCTCTCTCTTACATAAGCAAATCAAGAAGAGAATTTCAACGAGTGAAATAAGCCGAAAAGAGTGTATAGCTGAATCTAATCTGGCTGGTTTACTTGGTGTTTCTCACAGTCGAGGAGTTGCAATTTTGCTAGTATGGTTGTTTGTACTATATATACGTGTTCTAGTTTCATGTCGTCTAATTTCATCCTTTTTCCTGTTCGAATCTTTTAGATGCAGATTTTCGTGAAAACCCTTACTGGCAAGACCATCACTCTTGAGGTCGAAAGTTCGGACACGGTTGACAATGTGAAAGCCAAGATCCAAGACAAGGAGGGAATCCCCCCTGACCAGCAGAGGCTTATCTTTGCTGGCAAGCAGCTTGAGGATGGACGCACTTTGGCTGATTATAACATTCAGAAGGAATCCACCCTCCACTTGGTTCTCCGTCTCAGGGGTGGCATGCAGATATTTGTGAAGACCCTCACTGGCAAGACCATTACCCTTGAAGTTGAAAGTTCGGACACCATCGATAATGTGAAGGCAAAAATCCAGGACAAGGAAGGAATTCCCCCGGATCAGCAGAGGTTGATTTTCGCAGGCAAGCAACTTGAGGATGGCAGGACTCTGGCAGACTACAACATCCAGAAGGAATCGACACTCCACTTGGTGCTTCGTCTCAGAGGTGGCATGCAAATCTTTGTGAAGACCCTGACTGGCAAGACCATAACCCTGGAGGTCGAAAGTTCAGACACTATCGATAACGTGAAAGCGAAAATTCAGGACAAGGAGGGAATCCCCCCAGATCAGCAGAGGTTGATTTTTGCTGGCAAGCAACTTGAGGATGGCAGGACACTCGCTGACTACAACATTCAAAAGGAATCCACCCTTCACTTGGTGCTCCGTCTGAGGGGAGGAATGCAAATCTTTGTGAAGACCTTAACTGGGAAGACGATCACTTTGGAAGTTGAAAGTTCCGACACCATTGACAATGTCAAAGCCAAAATCCAGGACAAGGAAGGCATTCCCCCAGATCAGCAAAGGCTTATCTTTGCCGGGAAACAACTTGAGGATGGTAGGACTTTGGCGGATTATAACATCCAGAAGGAATCCACTCTTCACTTGGTGCTGCGATTGAGGGGGGGCATGCAGATTTTTGTCAAGACCCTTACTGGGAAGACCATAACTTTGGAAGTCGAGAGCTCGGATACCGTTGATAATGTCAAAGCTAAGATACAGGACAAGGAAGGCATTCCCCCAGATCAGCAGAGGTTGATTTTCGCCGGGAAGCAACTGGAGGATGGCCGGACACTGGCGGATTACAACATTCAAAAGGAGTCGACTCTACATCTTGTGCTTCGCCTCCGCGGTGGAATGCAGATTTTTGTCAAGACTCTGACCGGAAAAACCATCACTCTGGAGGTGGAGAGTTCAGACACCATTGACAATGTGAAGGCGAAGATCCAGGACAAGGAGGGCATCCCTCCGGACCAGCAGAGGCTGATTTTTGCCGGGAAGCAACTGGAAGATGGGAGGACACTGGCCGATTATAACATCCAGAAAGAGTCAACTCTGCACTTGGTCCTTCGCCTTCGCGGCGGCTTTTAAGTCTCTTGTGAGAAGTTTTCATCGAGTCAAGCTGTGTTTATCTAGTTTGGTCGGTTCTAATGTTTGGCTTTATGTTTGGGTAATAATGTCTGCTGATGGATGGAATTGGTATGGATAATATGTCAACTTCTCTGGTTTGATTATCAGTTTGATGGACATGAGTTGATCTAGTATTCTCTTATCTGAGGGTTGTGGCTTTTGAGCGTTGTTTCACTAGTTGAACTCGTATGTTCCAGTTGTGAGTTTCTCTGTTGCATACATATGTATGAATGTGGCTAAGCAATTGCTTGTATATGGCGAAGCAAAGCGTTGAAAACCCGGGTGAACGACTTTTAGTTGCTTTTGGGAAGGAAAAGTGATATAAATCAGGCTGCATTATCTCTCTTAGGCGAAAGATGAAACATATTGGCATAATACAGGAAGCAAATATATGATTCATGTCTTAAATTACCAGATTTACCATAAGATGCCTTATTTTTTTTCTCTAATCGCAGTTGGACTTCTTTTGCAGCGCTTTTTCGGTTTTCTGGTTTTGCTTTTTCGATCAATCATTAGAAAAAGTAGCATTGAGCCAGACTTGGGAGACTTGATCCATTATCACTAATTCAATCAATTGATCTGGATCTAGAGTCACCATCTACTGATATAACATGTTCTATAACGTGCGAATCTCAAAGCTGCATCTTTTGAGGGAGAGCCGGAGCTGCTTGGTACAATCAATGCCAATCACAGATAATTGGAGCCTACTGCTCTGCTTGGCACACGGCTCACGATAAAGATTTTATTACGACAGCGAATTGTCAAAGTCACATTATAACACACCCAAGGTCTGAATCTACATCCCATATACGAACCCTCCGCAGATCAAAGCTCGAAATACATCCACCCACATAATAAAACAAGGAGAAAACTGCTTCGAACGAGTCATAGAAGACAGAACTAAGAAGTAACTTTTAGGCTTTGTAACAGACTTCGCCATCACAGACCCATCCTCCTCCTTCCTTTGCCTCCTCCCCAGCTGCTTTATCGTCTTCTTCATCATCATCTTCTTCTTCTTCTTCTTCATTCAGCTCGTTCTTAGTTGACTTCTCCTCCAACTTCTTGAGATGTTCAGCAGTAAAAGGATAAGCATCGGCTCCGTGCTCTGATATAAGATCCCTTGCTTCTTTAGTCAGTGTCCGGCCTGTCGGGCCAATGGCTATGAGCGTGGGGATCCCATTGACCTTGAATTTGCGATTCAGGGATTTCTTCCTCTCGTCACCAAAGGGGAGCGCCAGCCACGGCATTTGAGCAAAGTAATCGTCGAAGGCAGCTTGGTCCTTGTCGCTGGAGATGAAGATCAGCTCAAGGCCATTGTTTTTGGCCTTGATCTTTTCGTATGCCTCTGTGAGCACAGGCAGGAAAGCACGGCAAGGAGGGCACCAGTGTGCTGAGAAGTAAAGGAGGACAGTCTTCCCTAGCAAGTCCGATACAGGAATCTGCAACCCAAGTTAAGAAACGACCTTATGAATCACGAATCGATGGAAAAGGCACGCAAAACTGCATATATGGAAATGATTTTCCTAGTTATAAACCTGGTTTCAACCTTTCCTCACCTCAAGTAACCCAAGGGATAACGAAATTTAGGGCTATAAAAATTTCCAAGTCAGAAGTTTCTTGGAAAGAAAAACAAATTTACCTTGGTTCCATCATTTCCAACGACGAAATCTCGATCCCCTGAAACCAAGATTGACTCCAAGGTCTGAGATTCTTCAAGCTCTGCAAGCTTTTCTGGAGTGAATGGGTAAGCTTCAACCCCATGCTCTTCGACGGTTTCAGCAACATTGGAACGGAGAGTCTTCCCATCAGGACCGATCATGACCAGAGTGGGTAGGGTCGAGAGCTCGAAATACCTAATCAATTTCTCACATTTTTTGTCTTTCAATGGTAATGAAAGCCAAGGCATGCTTCCAAAGGCTTGGTTGAATGACTCTTCGTCATCATCTAGAGGTATTTGAACGATCTCAAATCTCTCTCCTCTGGCCTTCAGCTTCTCATGAACGTCCAGTAAAATTGGCGTGAAATCAACGCATGATTTGTACATGGACAACGAGAAATATAGACCCACGGTTTTCCCTTCAAGCTCAGCAACAGGAACCTAGTTTGACCACATGACTAGATTAGTAAAAGAGGACGGAACACCGAATCATGAGCACACGCGACCATCAGTTCCAACCGCATCGAAGATCTTTCTAGCTTACCTTCTTCCCATCGGATGAAACTACGAAGTCACGAGACCCATCGACCAAAAGAGAGGTCACTGACTGGTTTCTCTTAGCAGCTTCTTCCTGGTCTTTCAATTCTTTGATGCGTTCTGCAGTGAAAGGGTGACCTCTTACTCCAAACTCGCGAACAACCTCCACCCCGCTATCCGTCGAGACTGTACCAGTGCCATCCAGAAACACGAGGTGGGGTATTCCCTCCACCTCAAACAACTCATCCAAGCTATCGCGCTTCTCCGAGTCGGAGAACGGGACCGCAAGCCACGGCATCTTGGAAAAGTATCCACCGAAGGACTCCTCATCCTCATCTGCAGAGACGTAAATGATCTCCAGATCACCTTGTGGGGAAAGTTCATTGTACACCTCCGCCAGAGTCGGAGTGAACCGCTGGCACGGACCGCACCACGACGCGGAGAAGTACAGGCCGATCTTCTTCCCCTTCAAGCTGGCGACCTCAACCTGATACAAGACAAAAGGATTCCTAATTTGAGTTCTTTCGTAACGGTACTCAGCAAGCAAGGCACGCTAATGTTAATTGCCCACCTCACAAAATCCTTAAATTGCTCATGATACACCCCAGTAACCGGAGAAGCACCTCAGTTAAAGCGCTCCCCATTAATTCAATCGCAAATTCGCAGTCTCATCGACCAAAATAAGTAAACCGCATTGAAGACGGGAGCATTCATACTAAATTGAATCCATATATACCGTGTCCAAATGACCCTAAAGATTCGTTCGTGCCGTGGAAAATATCTCATTTCTAGAAAATGTAATCCAAGAAGTCATTTTCCAAGAAAATGATTATATTTTCCGATGTTCGGCTAAAATTTGAAATATGGGTAAAAAATATTTTCCATTGTTCATTATCTAACTTCATTTTTAAAGAAAAATAACCCAAAAAATTGAATTTTAATATTTTTAATTCACCAAAAAAATTAATTTGAACTTATATATTTAAAAAAAAATTGAATTTTTACTTATTTTTATTTTAAAAAATTGAATTTTTATTATTTTTAATTTTTTTTTCTTTTTCTTTTTCTTTTCCTTCCTCCTTCCTCTTCCTTCCTTGCCGCCACATGCCTCGATGATGGCCATGGCAATAGCCAACACAAACACGCAAATCACCAAATTCAACGAGTTCGAGACTCCGCCGATCTAGGCAAGCCGTGAGCTCATCAACCGGCGAATATGGCTTGCCTAGATTGGGTCAGTGAGTAGACTGATTTAGGCAAGCTCAAGCTTGTGACTCAGTTGACCTAGACACGGATCACCAGATCCACCAAGCTCAAGGCTCGGCCAATCTAGGCAAGTCGCAAGCTTGTCGATTGGTGAGACACGGCTCGCCTAGATCGAGTAAGCCAACCGGATCCAAGTGAGTCCGAGTTTTGTCGAGGCTAGCGAGCTCATGGGTTGCTAGATCTGATGAGCTCAAGCCTTGCCCTCACCGGGTCAGGCCTTGGGCAAGGCTGGAGTTGGCCTACGACTGGTCACTAGGTCGTGGCCAGCGACTGGCCAAGAAAGAAAAAAAAGGAAGAGAAAAAGAATTAAAAATTCAATTTCTAAAAAAATAAAAAATAAAAATAAAAGGAAAATGTGTTCAACGAAAGAACGAGAGATGGAAGAAGTTATGGAAAATGTTTTTATTTTTCAAAAAAATATATTTTCCCCACCTTTGAAGGATTTTTTTTTCAATAACAGAAAATGTTTTCCTTGACCAGTTCATTTTTCATAAAACGAACGCTGGAAAAATTCAATACACGTTTTTTCAAAAATTATTTTCTGTGAAACAAATGGAGTTTAAGTATAAATCTTTCTTCAAAAGGTCATAAATCAATTACAAATCATCCAGTTTATGAAGAAAACAGATGGCTAGAAGTCATCTCGAACTGAACTCGCTTACCTTGAACTAAGTTCGCTAGCTTAGCCATCACAAACCCACGGCTTCGCAATCCCGAACTCCCGGCAAAGAACAACCAAAAAGAACATCGGAATTCGAAGTGAATAGGGGCAAGAGCCCGCATCATCTTCCGATCCGACACCAAGACAATCGCCCACAAAGAATCAGAGCAACAATTTCTCAACCCTCCAGCTAACTTCCTTTTTCAAAACGGGCGCCTACCCAAGATTCTCTTTCCCTCCTTTTCGCGAAAGAGCAAAAGAACAGAGAAAAAGGAAAGAACCGAGCCTTGCCTGATCGCCGTTGTTCCGGATGAGGAAGTCCCTGTCCGGAGACGACAAGAGGGACTGGACATCGTGAGAAGAAGCCGCTCCTCCGACAACATCCGCCATCCTCGTCGCTCGAACTCCGGTGCGATTCAGGTGTTTGCCTGTTGAACGTGTTCTCGTTAGAATTCTTCGAGAATTATATATAGGTAGGGACTTTTAAAGTTTTTTCAATATCCAAAAGAAATGGGAATCATAACTTTCGCACCGGCATATATATATATATATATATAGACGCGAAAGATGAAGAAACTTCTCTAGGACGCGGATAATTTTCTTGATTTTTTACTGGCACTCTTTAATTTTTTTTTTCCTTTTCTTTTTATATTTTTCTTCTTCAGATGCTCCTTGGGATTTTCGGGGCCGCAAAAAAGGCATATCGGGAAGTGGGGTCCAACGTGGGAAAGTCGCCGGATGCCTTGGACACGTCAGCAGATCAATGCCTTCGTTTTTTCTTATTTTAGATTTTCTTTTTCACCATTCCTTACTTCCCTTCTAAGAGTCCACGTGTCCAGCATCTGAGGTCGAAGTTTCCAGAGAATTTTTCTGTCTCGCCCTCTTGATTTCATGATAAAGGTGTAAGGATATTGAAAATCATAAAATTTATTACGATAGCATAATTTAGTGTTGAAATTTTCGAAAAGTGCAATTAAATCTTTGTTGCGAAAGTACATTTTAGTTTTGAAATTTTCAAAAAACCCTATTAAATTGGTTTAATCAAATCTTTCTGATAATTACATTTAAAAAAAAAGACTTATTTAAATTTTTGTGACAAGTTTCAAGATTTGATAATACTTTTTGGAAGTTCTATTGCTCTATTGTATCCTCTTAACAAATTTTGAGGATTTCATTGCATTTTTTTAGAATTTTAAAACTTAATTGTACTTTCCTAACAAATTTTATGATTTTCAATGTACTTATCCCTATAATAAAAGTTAAAAACTTTAAGTAATTCTAAAATGTTATGTTTTATTTAACAAACTTACGTTTTGTCTTTTCTGTTAGCACGTGGGGCATCGATTGAAAAATTAAAAGGGTAAGACTATTCAACTAGAGTAAATAAGCCTGAGGGTGTCAATTTGCTTTTGCCTCGGACAAGTTTTTTTTTTTTTTGTCGAATGCCTCGGACAAGTTAATTGGTGCTTTTCTAACCCGAGTCAAAAACAAATAATAAATTGAACATTAAAATGTCCAAATACTAAATAGAACATTAAAAAAAATGGTGAAAAGTCATCACCTGGTAGTGAAAAGATAATGTTATTTATTTCTTTTCACTAATTTTTTTCTCACGGTGATATTAAGAAGTATTATGCAAAAACTCGATGGCCATGAATGTGGTAGATAAGTCAAACGGGGGGCAAAGAAGAAAAGCACAAAAAGAAAGATTGAAGAACGTCCGTTGACAGGGGAAAGGACGAATCGGATGACGTCATCAGAGGTCGGATGGTGACGTGTGACGCGATGGCTCCTCGTTGCGGCCAGGCCCGTACATACGGTATTGAGAATATTCCATAGTTGACGCTTCTTCTCTTCTTGGGGCGTGGGTAGAAAACATTAATGCAATTGCGTACAAGTACATTCTCTAACCTTGAAAAAGGAAATGGTAATATAAATTTAGGATCGGACTAAATTTTTTAAAAAAACAACTTTTTAAAGGAAAAAAAGAACTTAAAAAATGCTTGAAAACTCCATTCATTATAAAAATTTAATATTCATATGCTCACTTTCCATTAACGCGGTTTTCTCGCGGCCATTCAACTATGAAAATGAGTTATGCAACTTTCATAAAATAATATGTAAATATATTACAATAGCAGTTTTTTGAAATTACGGCAGCTTACAATTGCTTTTTAATAAGCTTCTTCACTCGATTACAATAGCTTTTTATTAAGCTTCTTCACTCAATATCAAGATGTATAGTTTTACAAAAAGGATCCATGGGACAAAAAATCTTAAGTTAATACATTCATGATTTATTTATCTCAAAATAATTTTTGCACCACCAAAGAAAAGGGCAACGCTCTTTTTAGTCCTTTTCTGTGGTCATTTAACTATACTATCCAATGTGAAGCGCATCACTTTTAAAACAATTTTACAAAAGTGATATTTTTATTATTATTTGGTAATGCTTTGTATTTTGTTTCTTCTTTTTTTTTCCTTTTTTTATGGGCAAGTCCCACTTTCTTTTCACGCCTCTAACGTCTAAGTTCTCTATTCTCGCAATCGTCTCTCTATTTTCTCTTTTGCAAGCCATTTTCTGCTTTTATGGCCTCCCATTCCTTCTTCTTTCACAAATCTCTCTTACAACTACAATCTCACAAGAACTGCTTCCTTCAATACTTAGACATGACACTCAAAACTACAATCAAATTTGATCATTAATTTGAATCTCGCTTCATATTACCTAAAAGAACACGACTCACCTATTGCTCTCAATTTTTATGCCTACATATGGTGAAGACACCATTTTTCTCAACACCTTTTATTTCTCTAGACACTCATATGTGCAAAAAGAGGAGAGAAATATATTTAAAAAAAAAGGAAAAGGAAAAGAGAGAAGCAATTCTTTTCAATACTACCTTTCATTGTGCAATAAGAGCGTGTGTATGGCGGAGAAAAAGGGATTGTTGGAGTGGTCACTAGTGAACCCAATGTTGACACTAGTGAAAGTGTAGAGGATAATGAGCTTGTCATAGATTGAAAACAAAGGACAATGGGGTTCATGCAAGAAGAAATAGAAGGAAGAGTGGGAGGCGTAAAAAGAAAAGAATGACCAATAAGAAAGAAAATAAAGAGATGATTTATAAAAGCGGATACTAAGATGTCAAAGGCGTGAAAAAAAGGAAAAGAGGGAAAATGGGATCCGCAAGGGAAAAAAAAAGAAGAAACAAAACTAAAAACATTCACCAAATAATAGAAAATGATAACTTTTATAAAGTTGTACGAGAAGTGATAGTTTTCACAAGAGATGATATAGTCAAAATACAAAATATTTGAATTTTTATAACAGGAAAATGAAATTTAGAAAATGGTAAACACGACACATAATTTTTAGAGGTATTAATAATTGACATGTCACGTCATGCCACCGAAAACATTTGATACCAAAATGGCTTTTCAAGAATTTCGAAAAGGCCCGAGGAGAGAGTCTACGCCAAACGTCTTCGCGAATTAATAATTGCCGACAGTACTGATACGGGGCGGGTGGTCCTGGGAAGAGTAGAATATGAAAGCTCAATCGTGCACGAACATTCAGGAAAAAAACGAGAATATAATCATTCACCTTTTCTTGCAATGTTCGGATTCCCCACTTCACTGCCACGTGTCCTTCATTTTTTCCTTTTTTTTTTCTTGCATTTGCTTGGTAAATGTAAGTACATAATTATTGCTGTTAATACTTACCTGCAATTTTTCAATTTTTCAATTTTTCTTATTCAATTTTTTTTTCTTTTAATTTGACGAGTGTTCTGGAAGACCTTTTTGTTTCACTTAAATCCATCGATTGAGTATATAAATTCATTTATATTCCGAGAAGCCCTCATCATACCTAGACTTTACCCAATCTTCTAATGAATATTAAAGACTTAGTTTCCTCAAAAAATTCCAAACTTTAAGGATATATTCATTTCGATGAAAATTTCATTATGAAGGAAAATATTTTCTATAAAAAATATTTTCAATTTTTCATTTGTTTAATACTTTAGAGAAAATTTTTTTTTGTTAAAATATGATGAGTTGTTTTCATCAAATCTAAACTTGTTGTTTTTTTGTCAATGGAAAATGCTTTTCATAAATCATTTAATTTTTGCCATCTAAAACACTGCAAAATTGGATAATAATTTTCTATATATATTCAAGCAAACCGACCCTAAGTTCAATCTCAAATTTGCTCCGAACCCTTTTTTCCTAAAAAAAATTACTAACTTTTACTTTAATTCCAAATCTGCTCCCATTAACACTCTATCCAAATATTGCTCATGGTTTCTTTAAAATCATTGACATCATAAGGCTGTAATTATTCTATATGAAGGTGAGGATAGTGATAATGAACATTTAAGTGACCTTGGTATCAATAATTTGAAGGAAACTAGTAGCATTTTTTTTATGCCTAGGCAATTTATGATAAAGCTAAAATGACGTCATTTGGGTCCAAATTTAATTTTTTTAATTTAAATGTTATTTAAAATTTCAAGTGCATTTATCCCATAAAGAGAAAAGTAAAACCTTAAGAGCGCATTTGGTAACGATTTTATTCACGATAACAGATTCTAATCGAAATGATTATTTTTATTCTATTCAGGGACAATTTCTAAGTAAAAAGAACGTGTTTGGAAGCGTACAAAATTTCGATTCGGAATAGAAAAAAAAAAAACAGAAATGCATTTGGCAACTAAATAAAATTTCTATTCCAATTCTAAAATTTTATCAAATTATAGAAATTCTATTGATTAATTATATTTATACTAAGTAATAAACATATTAACTAATCATTTTGTTTATTAAATAGTAAATAATAAACTATAGTATAAACTATAAATATAAATACTAAATAATAAATTAAAATACAAAATTAAATATGTATTCTATAAATAGAAAAATTTCAATTCATACTTCAAATCATTTTTTATTTTTTAAATAATTTTATTAATTTTTCCTTTTTTTCCTTTCTTCCTCCCCTTCTTCTTCTTCTTCTTCTTCTTCAAGGTGGCCAGGCAGGCCTCACCCAGCTCACGGACCTCACCCCGGCCTAGCGAGCTCGCCGGACTGTTGCGGCGACGGTGGCGGTGGGTGGCGGATGGCGGATGGCGGCGGTGGGCGGCGGACGGCAACTGCGGTGGCAGCAGACGGCAACCGCGGCGGTGGCAGTAGATGAATAAGAAGAAAAGGGAAGAAGAAGAAGAATAAGAAAATGGCTTGATTTTGTTCTTGGGAACAATAATCAACTTTTTTTTATTCTTGATTACGTTTCCAAATCTTACGGGAAAAAAAATAGAAATTTGTTTCTGGGAACAAAATTTTTACCAAATACAATTCTGTTCCAAAATTACTCCCGGGAACAAAAAATCAGAATCAAGGCCTGTTTAGATGGTTACCAAACAGGCCCTTAAGCATGACCAATCTTTAAAATTGTGATGGAGTCATGTTTCCAAATGGATAAACTTCAACCACAGCTTCATTTTCTTGATTTAAAGATTTGCGACCTATGATTCAGCCACGAAAAATCACATGGGTCTCCGAACATTTCTAGACATTCTAGACTTGATCACAATCCATAGATTTAGGTTTAGTCTTGAATCGCGGTTAATGCCAACATTTCTTTGTCCTTGCAGAAAAAGAATTCGACCAAAAAAATAAGTGTGGAAATGTTGAAATTGAAAGGATATGGTGTCTTTGAATGTACCAAGTTCCTTTTTCAGCTAAAGAAGGAAAGAACATTCGTCCATTCTATTTTGCAAATTCAACCTCTTCAACGAAGTTGAAGATATATGAACATCGAGTCTCATGCTCTTGACATTTACATTTAAGTTTGGTATAAGGACAAGTTGAATTAATCTATTTACATTTAAGTTTGATACGAGGGGAAGTTGAATTAATCTATCTTCTTTCCCCGAGGACTAGACATTGCTGACAGAGGCTCTTTCATAAACTTGAGCTGCACAATTCGGCCTAGAAAAGCTGACAGTTCTTGCAAACCGAACTGCTTTATAAGCATGTAATATCATTATAGAGTATCAGCAAGGAATGAACTTCATTTGCAGCACTTCTTCCGTCTTGTTTTTTCCGATCGCTCTTCCTTAAGGAGACTAGCGACACGCATTCGGGAGCATAGGATTATCATGCAAGACTGGGAAGACTTAATGCAGGGCCGATTAACTTTTCATTGTCACAAATTATATCAGCATATCCAGATGTAGAGTCACCATCTACTGATATAACAGAGGACCTCAACATTATAACCATAAATAGGACAAGAACTAACCACAAGGACTTTAGAGAAATCCATACAAATTGTATTGATTGAGCATGTTCTATTAAGTCCAGTGTGCATGCAAATCTCAAAGCTGCATCATCAAAAGGGTAGATGGAGCCGCTTGTACACAACTGCAGATCACAGACTATTCGAGCCTACTACTCTGTGTGGCACACGGCTAGTCGACTATAAACATTATATTATGACAGCAAATTGTCAAAGTCATAATACACACCATATATCTCACATACAAACACTTTGCAGATCAAGCTCGGAAACATCCTCGTAGTCATATATAACAAAACTACGAGGAAGTAATCTCTAGGCTTTATAACAGACCTCACCATCACAGACTCATCCTTCTTTGGCATCTTCTCCTTCCTTTGCTTCCTTGCCAGTTGCTTCATCGTCTTCATCTAACTCGTTTTTAGTCACTTTCTCTTCTTTAACAGCACATTTTGGGTGGAGATCAAAGTCACACTCCTCGCAATAATACGACCACCCCTCCCCTGCCTCATTGCAGCCATCACAATTGTACCCTCTCCTCTGAGCAGGAACGAGCTCGTGCTCTTCATGCAAAGGATGCTTCAACTTCTCTGGCCAGCCTTTTATACTTTCCTTGAACTTTTCCTCAAGCTTCTTGAGATGTTCGGCAGTAAAAGGATATGCATCAGCCCCGTGCTCCATTATTAGATCCCTTGCATTTTTACTCACCGTCCGGCCCGTTGGGCCTATGGCTACAAGCATGGGGATCCCCTTGACCTTGAATTTGCGACTCAGGAATTTCTTCCTCTCATCACCAAAGGGGAGCGCCAACCATGGCATCTGAGCAAAATAATCGTCGAAGGCAATTTGGTCCTTGTCGCTGGAGATGAAAATCACCTCAAAGGCATCGTCTGTGGCCTTGATCTTTTCATATGCCTCCGTAAGCACTGGCAGAAATGCTCGGCAAGGAGGGCACCAGTATGCCGAGAAGTAAAGGAGGACAGTCTTCCCTACCAAGTCCGATACCGGAATCTGCAACCAGAGTTAAGAAACAACGTCTTAGATGAACCACCAATCAATGGAGAAGGCATGTGAAAACTGCATACATGGAAAGGATTTTCCTGGTTAAGGACCTGGTTTCAATCCTTTCTTCAGGTCAAGTAACCGAGGGACAACAATATTTAGGACCTCATTGTAGACATTTAAAATTTCCCAGTCATTAGCTTATAGGAGAAAAAACAAATTTACCTTGGTTCCATCCTTTTCAGTGACGAAATCCAGATCTCCTGAAACCAAGATCGACTCCAAGGTCTGAGATTCTTCCCTTTTCTTCTCTATCTCTGCGAGCTCTGCAAACTTTTCTGGAGTGAAGGGGTAAGCTGCGATGCCATGCTCTTCAACGGTTTTCGCAACATTGGAATGGACAGTCTTCCCATCCTGACCGATAATGACCAGGGTGGGTAGGGTCGACAGCTCAAAGTACCTGACCAACTTCTCGCATTTCTTGTCTTTGAATGGTAATGAAAGCCATGGCATGCCTCCAAAGGATTTATTGAATGACGCTTCATCATCATCGAGAGGTATCTGAACCATCTCAAAACTCTCTCCTCTGGCCTTCAATTTCTCATAAACCTCCAGTAACTTGGGCGTGAAATCGACGCATGCTCTGTGCACGGACAACGAGAAGTACAGACCCACAGTTTTCCCTTCAAGCTCAGTAACAGGAACCTAGTTTTTGCCACATAACTAGATTAGTAAAAGGAGGATGGAAAACTAAATCATAAGCACATGCGACCATCAGTTTCAAATGCATTGAAGATCTTTTAAGGTTTACCTGGTTCCTACTGAACGAAACTACGAAGTTACGAGATCCATGGACCAAAAGAGAGGTCAATGATTGATTTATCCTGGCAGCTTCTTCCTGGTCTTTCAACTCTTTGATACGTTCTGGAGTGAAAGGGTGACCTTCCACTCCATACTCGCGGACGATCTCGACTCCGCTATCTGTTAAGACCGTACCTGTGCCATCGAGAATGACAAGGTGGGGTATTCCTCTCACCTTAAACAATTCATCCAAGCTATCGCGCTTGTCCGAGTCAGAAAACGGGATTGCCAGCCACGGCATCTCAGAAAAGTATCCACTGAAGGACTCCTCATCCTCATCTGCTGAGATAAAAATGATTTCCAGGTCACCCCTTGGGGCAAGTTCATCGTACACCTCCACAAGAGTCGGGGTGAACCAGTGGCACGGACCGCACCACGATGCGGAGAAGTACAAGCCAATCTTCTTCCCCTTCAAGCTATCGACCTTAACCTGATATTGAACGAAAAGATTCCTAATTTCAGTTCTTTCATACGGTGATCAGCGAGCAAGGCACACTACATCATTTGACCACCACAAAAAAAGTCCTGAAAATGCTCAAGATATATCCAAATGCCGACTGGAGAAGCACTTCCCTTAAGCACACTACTCATTAAGGCCACGTTTGGTAACGTTTCCAAAAAAAGTTTCTGTTATTTTGTTCTCAGGAGTAGAAATAAAATAGAATAAAAATGCATTTAGTAAGTTTTTTTGTTTCTGAGAACAAATTTGTTCCCGAAAACAGATTTGGAACAGAAACAAAAAACAAAAGAAAGTTGCTTCTTATTTTGGGAACAACTCAAGAAACAAAAATCAAGAAGCTCTTTTTCCTTTTTTTTTCTTCATTTTTTTCCCTTTCTCTTCCTCCGTTCTTCTCCTAGCCGGTCGCCGATCTCGGCGCCGATTGGGGATTGGTCAGGCCTCGTCCGACGACCTTGTCGGAGCTTTGTCGGCCCCCAGCGAGGACTACCCGAGCTCGCTGGCCACCAGTGAGGTGCCCTCTTGCTCGGCCACCGTGAACCTTGCCATGGCGGGCAAGGCTCGATCTCGCCCGAATTTGGCGAGGCCAAGCCTCACCTGGCCACCGCAAGGGTGAGGCTTGGCCTCGCCTTGGCCGGGTGAGGTCGCCTCCCTTGAGGCTGACCTTGCCGGCCTTTATCTGGCTAGTCATCAGCAGGCGAATGGCTAGATGAAGGAGAAGGAAAAGAAGAAAAGAAAAAAAAAATGTAATAAAATTAAAAGAAATTTTAAGTCATGAAAATATATGGGATCGTATCAAATGTATTTCTCTTCGAAGAATGGAAATTTTGTGAAGTTACCAAATGCGTTTAAATGCTTAGAAACTCTTCCCGAGGACAGAAACAGATAAAAGTGTTCTAAAAAAAAATTATTTCCTCCAATAGAAACGTTACCAAACGCATCCCCGATAGCTAGCAAATCAGCAGTCTTATTGGTCATTACAAGAATACCACATTGAAGGTGTGAGCATTTACACCCGCGAAGGCCACGAGAACTTCGACAAGGACGCCGACCCACAATTCTTTTTCTATCACCTCTTCCAGTGGAAGAGCAAAAGTGAAAGAAGAGAACCGAGTTTCACCTGATCGCCGTTGTTCCGGACGAGGAAGTCCCTGTCCGGAGAAGACAGGAGGGACTGAACATCGTGAGAAGAGGCCCCGCCTTCGACAACGTCCGCCATCCTCGTCGTGTTCGCTCCTTGTGTTCTGTTCTGCTGGAATCGTCGCAGAGACTGCCTGAGAACTCCGATGGCGGGCTCCTGCTCCCCCGTTTATATACATAGAGAAAAATCGTGCACGCAGATATATTATTTTTTATTATTATTACGATTATAAGGTTCCTAATTTTTGTTTTTTTTTTTTTTTTTTTTGGGGTGGGTGTTTCTGGATGCTTCCTTGGACTTTCGGCAGCTGCAAGGAAGGCATCTCGGGGAAGTGGGGTCCAACGTAGGAAACACGTGGACGCCTCATACACGTCAGCAAATTATATATATATAAAATTTTCATCTCAACCCAAGAGGCCGCGTCTTCACTCTCCGATGCTTGAAGAAGTGGTCAAAAGGAATTTTCATTTCAACCCTCTCAATTTTATATTATAACAAGTTAAATCTTAATTTGTTTTTTCAAAACAGTATTTTATGCATGAGCTTGAGAACTTTGCCATTTTCATTGGCACCCTCGCCTCTCTCCCTCCCGTTAAATTTGAGAAATTACGAAATTGTTGTGATTAATCTATTTAATCAAAGAGGAAATCACAGGTAACAAATTTTAGAGGAATTCGAAATCTGCAATTATTAGAAGGATGAGACGGATTTGTGACAAGAGGGAAAGTATTAGGTGAAACTTAAGTGGCCAAGAATGTGTTATCCATTAGTCAAAACAAGAGAACATTCGACATTGATGCTTTTCTTTTTTCTTGACTTTGCTAATGGAAAATCAATTAGGATTAATTTGTGCCATCCATATGTTAAATAAAGAGAAAACTTGGAAAAAGAATTGGGATTAAGGGCGCTTTTGTTTCGATAAGAATAAATGACTTGAAAATAAAAATAATCATTTGTCTCACTCACAAAGATAATAAATGAAAAGTATCTTCATTGTTTACGAAAATATTTAATTATAAATTATTATTGGTGAAATAATTTTTACTAAATTATTAATATAAGTAATCATTTTTAGGAAAATATTGTTTAATCCATTTATTTTTCACGAACCAATGGAGTTTTAGGTTGAAACTTATTAGTTATAGAATTTAACTCATGACCAAAAGAAAAAAATCATGACTAATCCTATTTCGTATGGTTGAATATTCATCGTGCATGTCGTCTAGCGCTTAGGGACCCGCAGGAAAGACCGGGATGGCCAGGACACGTCAGCAAGTCCATGGCTTTATCTTCTCTTTTTATTTGTTATTTGACACCTTGACCGTTCCTTGCTTCCTCCCCAAGAAGTCCATCTCGAAAAATTAAAGCTTGGCATAATTTCATTTTTTTATCCTCTCAATTTTCATATGAGTTAGATAAATTTTTTAAGAGCTAAATTGCATCTTTGCCTTTTTGTTCGCATGTGGGTCCACGTTAAGTGAGGAATTAAAGGTATGATTGCTCGAGCCAATTTTTTAATATAAGTTAGATTTTTAAAATTTTTAAGATTTTATTTTTTATGTTTTTAAAGAATTTCAGATTTACCCCTTAAATTTTGGTTGTTTCCCAAAAAAAAAAAAAGTGTCGATGGGCCTTCTTGACCCTAGTCCAAATAATAATAAAATAGGGTATGAAAAATGGTAAACCTATCCTTACAGATCTATCTAATTAAGACCTAATTCTCTAAAATATTCCTAACTTTAGGTGTAGTTCTAATTCCATCTCGAATCTTTTTTGCCTAGAAAAAAATCCCAAACTTTAGGTGCAATCCAAATATGTCCCTAGCTTTTACTTGACTAAAAAAACCCAACTTTAAATTCAGTCATAAATCTATTCCAAACTTTTTATCTTTATTCTAGTCTCAAATCTGCCCCCAATTAGCCCTCTATTCAAAAATTGTTGTTACTCATCCTTTATATTCATATTCTATAATAGTTTTATTTAAGAGATAACTTTTCACGTCACCTTCCTAATGCGGATCTCTTATCGATGTGTAAATGCTATGTCAATTAGGGATTGCACCACGGGGCTAGATTTGAAAATAAACTGAAATTTGGCAATTTTTTTAGACAAAACATAATTCAGGGTAAATTTAGAATTGGATCTAAAGTTTGGGGTTACTTTCTTAGACAAAAAAAAAAATTCAAGGCAAATTTTGGACTGAATGTAAAACTTGGGGTTTTTCTCGGACAAAGGAAAAATTTGGAACAAAATTAGAGTAGACTTAAAGTTGTGAATTTTTTAGGGATTAGGCCATTTAATCAAGAAAAAAAATCATAGACAAGAAAAGGTGAATACGAATTCGCTGAGCAGATAGGGATAGTTAAAGAAAAGAATGCAATTGTAAAAATGGAAATTCTATGAAATGTAATTAGGAGGATAAGACTGAATTACAAAGATAAGACTGATTCCTTTGCTTAATCACGCCGACCAACCCAAATTCTTTTGCTCTCTCGTAGCATCTGGAGCTCCATTTTGGTTGATTTTTGCCAAAGTTTACTAATTTGCAATTATTTCACATATAATATCAATAAGGACCATGGTTAACAATAATAACGAGCAGCAAAACGGCCCTGTAGCTTTTTCCTAAGTGAATCCTATAATTGTTCAATTCTTAATAAAATTTCATGTTCACTTTATTCTCTTTAAGTTTCAATACTCGGAATTAAATCCTATAGCGTTTATGAAGCAAAAATTACCGAATTAAATCCTAAATTTGCTGTACATATGCCACTCGCTCATAAATTTTCTAATTTTCTCAATTCACTTCGAATCATAATTTTGAAAATTGAACATTGTATAAAAATCCAAAATTCGCAATAATTAGGAGGGCGAGACTGATTTGCAGGGAGGTGAAAAAGGAAGAAATTGAAAAGTATTATGCGAAACTTTGTGGCCAAGGATGTGTTTATCTCCTTGGTCAAAAAGGAGATAAAGAAGGAAGAACGCGGAGGAGCGGTTGGAAAATGACTCTGCGCTTGTGCTTGACCTGTCCGTCTTGTTGGTCACAAGGACGTGTCCTCGCTAGTCAAAATTCAGGTGATCGTCGTACAAAAACAAGGCAAGATTCTTCTTTTTCTTGGAAATTGGTGTTTCATCTCATCCTTCCAGTGTTCCACACTCTTTTGGTCAAGCTCCTAAATAGGAAAAAGGAAAAAAAAGCGACATGAAATTGGAGATAACTAAATTTTGAAGAAGGGAGGAGATCGGAAATTCATAGTACTTGCAATTAAAGTTTCCTATTTATTTGTTTGCGAAAAATGAGTGATTTGGAAAAAAAAAAAAACAAACAAAGAAGAAATATTTTCATCACTCACAAATATAATTAGATATAAATTATTATTGATAATGAAAATATTTTTTATTGGCTGATTATTTTGAGCACTTGGTTTTAGGAATATGTTTTTGAATCGTTCATTTTTAAAAAATAAAAGGATCCTCGATGGACATCCAAAGACAAATCATAATCATCTTATCCTAGCATAACTTGTAAACTGATGTCGTACTTTGGGTGTATTTGTTTCTGGAAAAATTTCATGATAAATGAAAATGTTATTAAGAAAATCATTTTTTAGGAAAATATTTTTCCCTTTTCAAATTAGAGAATTTATTTTCCTAACTTTGAGCACAAGTATTTTTTTCACTGTAAGTTGTTTTCTATCAACTAATTATTTTCAACAAATTAAACACATGAAAATCAAAAAAATTAATTCGTAAAAAAAATTAAATAAATACTCATTAATGTCCTTTCCTGATGTACCTCTGCACAACTAGCTAGCTGCATTGCCTATTTTTCCAATTCAGTGGCGACCCATTAATATTTTAATGTGCATTAGCTTGAGATTTTCACCAATTAATATGCAACTCCCTGGAAAGAATTATTACATTCCACAAAAGACATATTGGCCCTAATCCGACACGCAGTTCATTATGGGGGCACTTGCATGATGTCGAAGGACGAATCTCTGGATCGCAATTTATCGCAATTAATCATTATTCTTTTATAATTTTTACACAAGATATTGAAACACGCAAAAAATTTAGAAGGGTTTACGATCGATGGTGAAAATCACTCCTCTCTATCCTATGGCAAATCATTGGTTGGATCTGCTTCCCAAGAATCTTTCAAAGCCCCTTTCATTATAAACCAAATTTCATACGCCTACTATCATTTGGAACAGACTTCTAACAACTACTTTAGTCGTGAAAAAGAATGTTTTGACTATGGATGAACATGGTTTGAATGGCGGATTCCCACCTTAAAATCAGAAACCGCCTACTAAAGATCATTTTTGAAAAACTTGAAATAGGAAACTACCCGTTGATTCCATGGATCCACCTGGGAACCAATTCCCAATCCTTATAAAATTGCGTTCATCAATTTATATCATATCAAACCTAATTTTTATTTGGAGCACCAAAGCTTGCTTAGCTTTAAATTAAGGTTGAATTGCGAGCCATTGATTTTCATTAGAGATTGAAAAACATAGAATAGAACCAATAGACAATACTCATTAGTTAAGAACTTAATTTTTTCAAATGTCATGATGTGGTCCTCTTAGGGTTTTCCGATATCAAGAACATATGGAGAATTAGACTCTATGTTAGAAGTCCTAACCTTCAAAGAAATTAAAACATTAATAACTGGATTCATTTTTTTTTTCTATGTAAACTAATTTAATCACGGGCATAGCTAAGAAGAAACCTAATTATGCTCTTAATATGAGCCATTGACTCTTAATTTTGTATCATGACAAAAAAGTGCCACAACATTTAGGGATATCTCTAACCAGTCCTCTCCTTTCTCTTTGTTTGTCTATTTTGTTTTGGCTAAGAAAGTAAGTAAATAGATTATTAGAATGAAAAAAAAAAAAAAAGAAAAGGTAGGGGATTAATCCTATTACACACTCAAAGAACAAAATTAGTCAATAATGTCCAATAAATAAATATATATATTGGTAAAAAAACTACAAAATAATTAAGTAATCAAAATAGAATTTATATATATAGTGGTCTAATCTAGTTGGGCGATTCCACACCTAGAATCGGGAACCGAATTGATACTCACCTGTTCCACCAAATTGGAATTAAGAATCATATTAGTCCCCATGAAAATTGCCAATTTTGTCCAATTTAATGTGATTCTCGGTTCCTTTGATCCATCTTTTTTTAACTTCAACTAATAATTTAATCATGGAGATGGTTAAAGAGAGACCTTATTATGCTCTTAAAATGAGCCATTGACTATTAATTTTATATCACAACAACAAAGCGCTACAATATTTATGAACATCTCCAATAGGTTCTCTCTTTCCTCTTTGTTTATTTTGTTTTGGCTAAGAAAGTGAGTAAATAAATTATTAGAATGGGATTAATCCTACTACACACTGGAAGGACAAAATTTGTCATAATGTCCAATAACTACAAACATATATTTTGGTAAAAAAACTACAAAATAATTAAGTAATAAAAATAGAATTTAAAAAAAATATATATATACTGAGAATCAGACTGGTACTTACCAGTTCATTAAATTAGAATCGAGACCTGGACTAGTCCTCATAGGAGTCATCGATTTTGTGCTGGTTTCGGCCGGATTCTATGCAATTCAAGCGATTCTCGATTCCTTGGCATTGTTACGGCTACTTCAAAATTTCAGCAGCCTTTGATAACTTTCTAGGAAGCTACCGCACCCGACATTGGAGTGCTACAATTTATAAAATATGCATTTCATAATCACAAAAGCCACATCATCTTATACATTTTTACCAAACTGGCTCTACTAATTTTGAAAGGGAAAGACCAAGAACAGGGAGTCAACGTCAAGTCTTTGGGCATTATACATCGCCCACAATACCTAATCCATAATATTCGGTGGTTGCCAACTGCCACGTCAATTGTTGACGTGGCGTGCGTTTTTTACTTATGCCCAATAATAAATCGACAAGTGTCAGCTGAGGTGGAATTAAAAAAATGAAAAATTGTTTTTCTTTACTTCCTCCTTTCTTTGCCGATCTAGTTGTCCTCCATGGCCGCCGGCGCTTCCCCCTCCATCACAAAGCACCGCCCTGTTCAGCTAGCATCCCCACTGCTTTCGACGTCACATGCAATCGACCCAAGCTATCCCTTCGTCATACTTGCAGTTGGCTCAGTCCTTGCCCGTTCAGATATGGACTGGAGTCATGCCTCCAGATCTGCAAGCCTAGCTCGTCCATGGCTCACAAGGCTTGTCCACGGCCGTGAACCTCGATGGCAAGCTGGAGGTCCAGACAACCATGAACTGCACTCGGTCGTCAGTGGGGCTTCAAATCTGGATTGATTGGTTCATCCTCGAGAAGAAAGAATGGCTTCTGCTCCCTCTGCTTCAGATCTGAACTGAAGTCGTGCTTTCTTCAACAATGGATGTGGTGGCACTAAAGGCATGGCTCCTAGATCTAAAGCCGCCTTCAGATTTGGCCATGTCTGCTCGTCCATGGCTGTCATGGGCAGGGTCGAGATCCCAACGGCCATGTACGGAGCTCACATATCAAGAAGAAAAGCAGAGGAAGTAAGCATCCATGGCCGTCGGGCGATAGACGGAGCTTACATATCCCGACAGCCATGGACGCCTGAACGTGTTTGACCATGGATGGACCAGTGCCAATGATTTCGGCCATGGACGGGCCAGATTCGAGATCTGGAGAACGACAAGATGAAGACCAAATTTGAGATCTGGAGAACGACGAGACAGAGAAAATAGGTTCAGCTCGAATGCAATGGTGGTTGGCCTGGTGGCAACGGCCGAGGAGGAGTGGAGGTTGGCGGTTATGGATGGAGGTGGAAGAGACCAGAGGTAAAGGAGAGAGAAGTCCACGTCAATCGCTGACGTGGATACATGAACACATGTCAAGATATCATTGGATGCGAGTGAAAAAAATATATGCCACGTGAGATGTTGACATGGCGATACCAAACCAATGAATATTTTCTCCTAATCCAGGGCAGGTCGTCCTTGTAAAGCAAACCAGGAAAACTCACTCTTTGCACGGACATTGTGAAAAAGACAGAATATAAGACGTGTTTTTCATTTTCATTTTTATTTACAATTTATTTTCGATTTGCTTTTAATCTGACTTTTATATGGATATTTCCTTTTTACTTTCTCTTGTTCGTTAAATTTTTGTATCAAGTACATAAATATTGATACGTACCTGTATTTTTCAATCTTTTTTCATTTCAAATTCTTTTCATTTACCTTGTTTGAAATTTTTTTTGGCAACTTTACCATGACTTTCTAAATTTACATATGTTAATATTTTTATATAGACTCTTTTATATCATTGTATCGACTTCACCGAGGCACTATTTTGGTTTTGTTTTTACTTTTTGATGGGTTTTTATATTTGATGGGCCAACTTAAGCCCATCTGCTCATGTTGGGCCAAAATCCGGTCCATGAGTGAAAGAGTACAGTTAATGTAATATATAAAATAAAAAGGGGATATTAGAATAGTTATCGTTTATCTGTTTTCCCTCCTTTAAAGTAGTACACGCTCTCTCGATGAATGGACTCTAGGCTTCAAAGAATTCCTCAAAACTGCGACGGTACTTAATCTATGCCAATCAAGGTATGTCCGACTCCATGATATGCCTTCAATCGGTGTTATATGTTACAAGGCACGTTTCCGCGTTCGTTTTCAGTATTCGATCGTTTGAGTATTGGATCGATTTTTTAGGAATTTGTTTCCTTACACTTTTGTTATCAATGTAAGTACGGTCTCAATAGGGTTATGAAATTTTAGCAAAATAAAAAGGTAAAGTGAAAGTCTATGCAACCATGGAGTTATGGTTTTAAAAGGAGAAACAAAAAATGCAAATCGATTCGTTTTGAATATTGATTATAGTAAATTTTTTTGTACTTCAAGTGATATTAAATAAGATTTGGCACACTCGACTTGAACTATGGCCAAGTGAGAAACTTGAACCAGATAGAGAAGCTTACTATCCCCAAAGCTTAATTTTTTTATTAGAGCGATACAAGTATTCTTCTTAAGGAAAAATGTTGTAGAAATTATTTATTTTTTACAAAACAAACATAGTTTAAATAGACTTAAAAAATCATAATCATCTTATCCTAGCATAATTTCTTCTCTATTATAACACTATGACCTTAAAAATAAAAATACAACTATAATAATTCAATATCAATGGACATCTATCCACATCATGCTCTCCAAAAGAGTGATGTACAACCTTTTGAAATGACAGAAGACTCCGACACTATCGATATTTATTATAAGACAAATAATAATAGGTATTTTGATAACTTGAAAAGATTGATATAAACGTCATCTTATTCTGTAATATATCTTATCGGTTCTATAATTATTATACTTTTGCATGTCAAATTGTATTTTGGATTCTTATTAAAAATTATTCAAATCGCACTTTTCCTTCCGTATTATTATTATTATTATTATTTTTTTGATATTTTTACATATTAGTTGGTGGCCTTTTTGTTAATAGACAAAAGCTCATCAATATCCTTTCCTGATGTAACTCTGCCCAACTAGCTTGCTGCGTTGCCAATTTTCCAATTGAAGTGACCCTTTGATATTTAATATGCATTAGATTGATATTTTCACCAATTAATATACAAATCCTGAAAAAAGAAAATTTTATTTTCTAGAAAAAGACAAGTTGGACCTAAATCAACAAAGAAAAAGATACTATTATAAATGTCAATTCATTTTTGGGCACTTGTATGGTTTCGAAGGATGAAACTCTGTATTGCAATTTATTGAAACTATTTTTTTTTCATTATTTTTATTTAAAATATTGTAACACACAAAAATTTTAAATGGTTTACTATTAATGGCGAGATTTACTCACTTTTCTCTCTAACCCCATCAAGGATTAGGGATATGCTTTCGAAGAATCTTTAGAAACCCCTTGTTACAATCCAAAATGCATTTGCCTATTATCCTTGCGAATAGCTTTCCTATAGTAATTTCAGCTGTTGAAAGGAGCATTGCGACTTTCGTAAATTTTTTGGTCAACACCTCACAGCTACAGCTATGACTACTTTAAAATTTCAGCAGCTTATAATAACTTTATAGGAATTACAAAGCTACTACAATTTATAAAATATGCATTTCAAAAACATAAAAGCCACCTCATTTTATAACACACCATAACTACGTTTATACCAATTTGGCTCTACTAATTTTGAAAAAGAAAGCCAAAAAACAGAGAGTCAACGTCTAGTCTTCGGGTATTAATTATTACTGACTGGGCATGGATCACGGATTGCAAAATGAAGCTCTCTCATCCCAGTTTTGCACGTCTGATAAACAAGCTAACAGATTGGGTGGTAAAAGCCCCATGAAAAAAAAAAATCCCCCAGAATTGGCTATTTCATCCTCGGGAACTTATGTTGGATAATTTATATTGGGTAAAAGTCACCAATAACATATTTATTCTAAACTTCTTCCTTTTTGTGAAACAAAAAACTCCAAACTAAACTAATATAACACATTTATCCCAAACTTATACAGTGTGGCATCTTTACCCCAAATTTATTTTTCAAACCTTTCTTAGTTTGGTTTGGCTTTTTTGGCTATTTTGTCTTTGGATGGTTTCTTCTTGCTTTTATGTTTCCCAACTAGAGGTATGCACATTGATTGCATTGTCGATTTGCTGCTTCACATATTTCGAAGCCGATACCCTCCGGGATAGTGTTCACAGTTCCCACGATCGTCCTAACTATGTTCGCCATTGCCTGCTGTCTCGGCTAGTTTTGCAATCGACGGTTGGGCAACAGCAATTCTTCGTCGAAACAAAACCACCGGCTTTGTCCAAGAGAAGAGAACATCGAGCTTAGATTCAATGGAAGAACTCGAAATGCTGCTAAGGCGATGGCGACAATAATGGAGGATCCATGACAAGGATAAGGCAAATTTACGTGAAGGCTTTCACACCTAGACTATTGAGGAGAAACAACAAGAATGTTTTGCTTATACTTGTTCAAGATCAATATCTTTTCCAGAACTCCAATAGCAACCAGTCACAACGTTCTAGCAACATCAACCCCGAAGTAGTAGATATAGAGCAAAAATATAAAGTAAGATAGAAACAACACCCACATATTTTACGTGAAAAATCCAACACGAGAAAAATTCTGGAGCTGCTCAAAAAACTTCCACCAATCATTGAGAATAGCGAAATACACAATAGTTCATCTCTGGTCACACAGCTAGAAGCTCTTCACATTAGCAAAATAGCAATAAAGGTGGATTAACACAAAGAAGCAATAAAGATTTAACCTCTGCTAGAGAAATTGATAGACAATTTGGAGAAGAATTTCAACAAACAAAATAACCTAATTTATAAATTTTGGACTCATGAGCAGCAAACTGAAATTTCGGCAAATTTCGACTAAGTTTCATTATCAAATTCGGACTGACCCTTCTCCTCTTCAAAGTAACATCTTTGCCTCTTTTTCTATGCTACAACAAATTGCTCTTTCTCTCTTTTTAAATCAAGAACATTCAGCCCTATCTTTTTCTTTTTTTCTTTTTTTAATTTAAAATGATGAGCTGAGACCCATAAGAGGCCGACCAAGCCCAAGTCTCCTCCTCCTCCTCACGAGGTAAGCTCCACCATGCCCGCTTTATCTCTACAAAAATGAAGTTTATCATAGGGAATGTTTTAGTTATCATATCCGATCCATTGTCATCGATATGTATTTTGTTGAGTAGGAAAAGCTTTTCTTCCAATTTCTCTCAAATCCAATAATATTTCATATAGGAATACTTTGATCTTGAATGCAACACCAGATTTTGGCTAATATAGATAGCATTCATGCTATCACAATACAAAACAATTTTTTTTTTTTTTTTTTGCTTCAAACCCAACTCTTGTAGGAATTTTTACATCCACAAGAGCTCCTTACCTCCTTTGGTAACATCAACTTACTCTACTTCAATGGTAGACAAATCAACACATTTTTTTTTTTTTTTTATCTCGATTGTCACGATATTGCTCCCATGTGGACTTTCTAAAGTCATTGTCATCGGCATAATTTGCATCTGGCCAACCCCTCAACTAAGGCTATCCATTTTGATAACACAAATATAACCTAAAAGTGGCTTTAAAATACCTTAAAATCCATTGCAGCGGCCTAGTACTTTGTACTTGGATTTGAAAGAAATCTGCTCACAACACCAAATGCATGTGCAATATATAATCTTGTATCGATTATGTCATACATCAAACTACCCAAACTGACGTAGAATGAATTTTCATCATCTCTTCAATCTCTTCTCACTTAAAGGAAATTCTTTACTACTCAAACTTGAAGTGGCTAGCAAATGAAATACAACTAGTTTGCATTTACTCATGTTGAATCTCTCTATCACTTTTTCAATGTACTAATCTCGAGATAGCCAAAGTTTCATATTCTTTCGTGTCAGGAGTAATTGTCATGCCCTAAATCTTTCATTGCAAAAGCTTTATTTGACTCATTTTTCAAGTTTTTAATTTTCTGAGCATTATGATCAACTATTAACATGTCATCCACATATAGTAGACGGATATAAAATTATTACTAAGAATTTTTTCATAAAAATGCAAGAATTAGAGTTTGTTTTATTATATCATTGATTTTTCATGAATGATTGAAACTTTATGTACCATTGCCTTGGCACTTGCTTAAGGCCGTATAAGCTTTTTCTTAACTTGCATACATGATGCTCATTGCCTTTAGCTTTAAAACCTTATGGCTACTTTATATATTTCTTCTTAAGAGGAATTTCATGACTCACTATCTAGGAGCTATCTTCTCTAGTTGTGAAGTTTACTTTTCTTAGAGTTGTTGGGAGCACATAGTAAAAGTCTGATAACTCCATCCGAGGAGATTGTCACAAGGGAGCTCAAGTCCGAGTTTGCCAACATATGCAATTGAACTCACCTTAACTCAAAAGCTTAAGCCATTAAGTTATGGACCAACTATGATATATATTAATTGTTCCGCACCACACTAATCTCTAATATGGGATTTCTCTAACATTATCATATGTGCATCATAACAATCTCCTTAGGTCCGCTACCCCTTAACCCAGGGATCTTCTACATCAAGATATCTCATCTTGAATCTCCATCAACCTTCTGTTGGAGAAAACTCCTTTATTGTTTTGAAACTGACAAAACGTTCCCAATAGTCTAGACTGAAGACTTCTAGACTCGAGTATAATCGTCTAAAGAACTCCAGACTCTACCGTCGCTAGACTCAAGATTCAAAGTCTGCTCACACTGACAGTTTCTAGACGAAGAACGAAGACTTATCCAGATGCGGGATTATCTTCAAGGATTCGTTTCGTATGGTTTTTGGAAGACCTTATGGATATAGTATCTACTTGATTGATTGTTCTTATTGGAATTTATTTCGATATGAAGATCTTTTGATAGACAAGCAAACTTGGAAGGTTCTACTTATGGAAACCAAAGATCCTGATTGTATGGGCGAGCAAGATTGACGAGCTTTTATCATATCTCATCTAATGACTAAAGATCACCTTGATTGATTATGTCCAATGGGTAGATTGGTCGAATTCCTTTGGAAAGTGTCAACGGTTGTGAAGGCATGAAGGAGTATATAAGGAGAACTCACTAGTAAATCGAGAGTGCGAAAAAGAAGAATTTCAAAGTCTGAATCTCCATAGTTCCTTGTTCTTTCATTTGTCAAACTCAAGTTGTAGACAAAAGAGAGAAACTCTTGTGAGACGTAGTGAGAGACCAATAGAGTCTTTCTTTTGAGAAGTCTAGATCACACTGTTGTAAAATCTCTTTTGATTCATAGTGAAATCAAGCCAATAGGCTGTCAACACGGGAGAGTGAATGTAGGCTTGATCTAAGCCGAACCACTATAAACCTTGTGTCTTAATTCTCTTTCCTTGAACTACTTACTTTATTCATAGTTATACTCAATTGCTCAAAATTGAAATACAATTACGGTCGGTTATCTTATATAGGCAATTTATTTCTACTAAGTCTTGTTAAATTTTTATTTACACCTATTCACCCCCTTTTAGGTGTTTACACTAGCCATTTCAATTGGTATCAGAGCTTGTGTGCTTATTTATTGAAGTATTTTTACTTCTTAAGCTAAAGATCTATGACTAGTATTTTGGCTCCAGGTTTGGTTGAAGGCCAAAACAACACCAGACCTCCTTACTTTGATGGGAAGGAGTACAATGTGTGGAAAAACAAGATGAATGCGTTCCTAAAATCGAAGGATCCCCTAGAATGGGATGTAGTAGAAAAAGAATTATTCCTAAAGCTACATCAACCTCAGAAAGAGGAAAGGAAGTTGCAGATGTTGACGAGATGACACAAGCTGAAATAACCAAGAGACAAGCTCTTGATGCTAAAGCTATCTACTATTTATACTGTGCTTTATCTCCTGCTGAGTATAATATAATTTCATCTTGTGAAACAGTAAAAGAAGTCTGGGATAGATTGTATGTCACTTATAAAGGAACTGATCGAGTCAAAGAAACAAAAATCAATATTTTACTCGGACGGTATGAAGCCTTCAAGATGAAGCCAGGAGAATCCATCACTAATATGTTCAGTCACTTCACAGAAATTGTAAATAGCTTGGCATACCAAGGACAGCCAATCTCAGGACCAATGAAGGTCAATAAATTGCTGCGTGGACTCTCCAAAGAATGGAATCACGTGAAGACTTCAATTAGAGAAACCTAGAGAATCGCACCTCTTTCAGTAGATGAACTTGTTGGCACACTTCAATCATATGAAGTGGAACAAATCAATGAAGAAGAAGATCTTAAAGGTAAGAAGTCAATTGCTTTAAAGTTTAACGTTGATTCTGGTGATACAAATTTGAAGATGACACGAATGATGAAGAACTAGCTCTCATGATAAGGAAGTTTAGAAAGCTGAAAAGGAAGGGAAAAAGATTCAACTGGAAGAAGCAAAGGACTCAACGATTTCAAAAGAATCTAACTGAGGACTATGAAAACAACAAAGTTGTGATTTGCTTTGAATGCAAGAAAAAGGGGCACATTAGACCCAATTGCCCTCTATTGAAGAAAAAGAAAGAAAAAACAAAGAAATACAAAAAAAGCTCTCAAAACAGAGACATGAAGTGATACAGAATGCGAAAAAAGTGATGAAGAATATTATGAGAGCTAGACTCTGAAACAAACTTAAATATTATGTTTAATGGCAAATTTAAATCAAACTCAGACTCTGAAACAAACTTAGACTCAGACAGGGAAGTCGAGGTTAGTAATTGAAAAATTCCTATTAAAGTCTCAAAATATATAGATGAACTTTGTCTTTATCTCAAAACATCTCTTAAAAGGATTTCCGAGCTTAAAAGAGAGAATTCTAAACTGAAGCAACATAAAATTTCTTGAAAAGAAAAATTTGAAAATCTAGACAAAAGCTTTGTTGATTTAAAGGATAATGTAGATTCTCTTTCAAAAGAAAATACTTTTTTGAAAGAAGACATTTCAAATATCACAAAAAAGTTTTCAAAAGGATCTGAAAAATTGGAGAGGATTATTTTAGTACAAAGACCTTATTTTAACAAATCCGGTTTAGGTATGACACCTGAAATTGTTCTTTTAATTGATTTTCCTAAGGTAAAAGAAAGAATCAAACAAAGACCTACAAAAATATTTTACAGAATTCATTTTCAAAAAACTTTTGTAAAACCTGTTGGCCGAAGTACTCTCAAATGTTCAAAGTGTAACAGCTTAGAACATTTCGAGATGGAATGTCCCAAAGTTTGGAGACCTGTTAAAAGGGATTAGGCAAAGACTGATTATTGTACTAACTCCCCTGTACCCAAGAAAATGTGGATACCAAAGAAAGCTTGAGTTCTTTTTATAATTATAGGTTATTATCAAGAAGAAGATCAAATGGTATTTAGATAGTGGTTGTTCAAGACACATGACAGGAGATTCAAGTTGTTTTATAAAATTTGTTCAAGTAAATGGTGGAAAAGTTTCCTTTGTAGGAAATAGCAAATGAAGAATTGTTAGTTGCGGAAATGTGAAGATTAGAAGTCTCACAATTAATAATGTTTCCTTGGTGGATGGCTTGAATTACAATTTACTCAGTATAAGTCAACTGTGCGATATTGAATTCAAAATCAATTTTCAAGAAGGCATTTGTTCGGAAACTAGTAAAGATTTCTCTCAGTCATTTATTGGACAAAGACATGGGAATATTTACATTCTAGATATAAAACCAGAAAGTTCTCAATGTCTAATTTCCATTCAAGATGAAGCAAATCTCTAGTATCGAAAGCTTGGTCATGTTAACATGAAGCAGATTGCTAAGATTTCTTCTAAGAAGCTTGTTCGTGGACTTCCCAATTTGGCTATCAAAAGTCTAAATTATACACGCCATGTGTTTTGGGAAAACAGGTCAGAAGTTCTTTTAAACCTATAAATCAAATTTCTACTAATCAAGTTTTGTAGCTTCTACATATTGACATCTTTGGACCAACTAGAACTCAAAGCATTGGTGGAAAGAGATTTTATCTAGTAATCATGAATGATTACTCTCGCTTTACTTAGGTATCTTTCTTGACAAGTAAGTCTAAAGCATTCTCTTACTTTTCTAAATTTGCCAAGAAGGTTCAGAATGAAAAAATGATATGTTATATCAAGCATACGAACAGATCATGGAGGTGAGTTTGAAAATTAAGATTTTGCAATTTTTTGTGATAAATTTGGTTTGCAACATGTTTTCTCTTCTCCATACACTCCAGAACAAAATGGAGTTGTGGAAAGAAAGAATAGTTCATTGTAGGAGATGGCGAGAACCTTCTTAATTGAGAGTAATATTACCTCTCATTTTTTGGCCGAAACGGTTTCTACATCTTGCTATATCATTAACAAAGTATTCTTAAGACCTATTCTAAAGAAAACTCCTTATAAAATATTTAAAGGGAAGAAGCCAAATGTTTCTTATTTTCATGTGTTTAGTTGTAAGTGTTTTGTTTTGAAAAATGCAAATGTTCGAATTGGTAAGTTTAAAGAAAAATCAGACGAAGGAATTTTTCTTGACTACTCAACCTCAAACAAAGCCTACAGAGTATTCAACAAAAAGACTCAGTCTGTGGAAGAATCTATGAATGTCAAGTTTCAAGACTCTATGCAAAATCAAGTGGACCAGATTCAACATGAAGAGTTTGAACTTGCTCTAAACTTTATAAAGTCTACTTCCCCGAAGCGGTTCATACTTCTGAAGTTCAACAACAAGAAAACCAGAAATCTCAACTGAAGCAGAGGTTCAAGAGACTCATAAATCAACCAATAACTGGAAGCATAAGTCAAGTCATCCCAAAGAACTCATTATTGGCAACATTGATGAAGTAATTAGCACCAGATCTAAAAGGAAAGAAGAGTTTAGTGCTTTAGCACTCATTTCTAAGATTGAACCTAAAAGTATAGAAGAAGCCTTGGCTGATGAAAGTTGGATTGAAGTCATGCAAGAATAACTCAGATAGTTTTAGCATTAACGATGTTTGGGAACTCATTTCTAAACCTAAAAGTAAGTCCATTATTGGAACTAAATGGGTTTTCAGGAACAAGATGGACGGAAAAGGAAAAGTTGTTAGAAACAAAGCAAGACTCGTGGCCAAAGGATATACGCAAGAATAATGAATAGACTATGATGAGACCTATGCACTAGTGGCGAAGTTAGAAGCAATTAGATTATTACTTGTTTTTGCTTGCTATAGAAATTTCAGGTTATTCCAAATGGATGTAAAAAGTGCATTCCTAAATGGATTCATTCAAAAAGAAGTCTATGTGGAACAACCACTTGATTTTGAAAATCAAGAAAGTCAGACTCAATCTACAGACAAAAAAGGCTTTATATGGATTGAAGCAAGCACCTCGAACCTACTATAAAAGGTTAAGTAATCTTTTAATCCAAAATGGTTTTGTTAAAAGAAATGTAGATACTACTTTGTTCATTAAAAATGAAGGTAAAGATTTTCTACTTGTTCAAATTTATGTTGATGATATTATCTTTGGATCGACTAATGAAAATCTATACAATAATTTTTCTAGAAGCATGCAGGATGAATTCAAGATGAGTATGATGGGTGAGTTAACTTTCTTTCTAGGATTACAAGTTAACCAATTGAAGAAAGGTATTTTTAGTCACCAAGAGAAGTATGCGAAAGATCTCATTAAGAAGTTTGGATTGGAGAACTGCAAAAAGACAGAGACACCAATGTCAAGTTCTTCGAAGCTGGATAAAGATGAAGGGGCAAAGAGTGTAGATCAAAAGCTTTACAAGAGTATTATTGGTTCGCTTCTTTACCTACTGCATATAGACCTGATATTTTGTTTAGTGTTTGTCTTTGTGCTAGATTCCAATCATATCCCAAAGAATCTCACTTAAGTACTGCAAAGCGCATCATCAAATACGTTGCAACTACTCCAAAGCTAGGTTTGTGGTATCCCCAAGATGGAGACTTTATTCTCCTTGGATATTCAGACGCAGATTTAGCAGGATGCAAAGTTGATAGAAAGAGTACTTCTAGTACATGTCAATTGCTTGGCAACATGCTGGTATATTGGTTTTCAAGAAAACAAAGTACCGTAACTCTTTCAACAGCTGAAGCAGAATATGCAGCTCTTGGAAGTTGCTGCTCTCAAATATTGTGGATATGACAACAGCTAAAAGACTATGGTATTGAAGAATCATGCACCGAGATCAAATGTGACAACACCAGTGCTATCAATCTCACAAAGAATCCAATTCTTCATTCAAGGGCAAAGAATATAGAGATTTGACATCATTTTATTAGAGATGATGTTTAGAATGGAGAAGTTATGATTCAGTTCATTGACTCAAAGAATCAGCTAGCAGACATATTTACAAAGCCACTGGAGAAAAGCTTATTTGAGTCTATTCACGCTAGACTGAACATCTTATCTTTTACCTGGTAAAGTCTGAAGGTATTCAGACTCAGAATGACCAAAAGTTACAACTGTAAGTTAACTTTTTCTAAATGCATGTGACTTTATTTTTGGATGAATTTTTGAAAAGGTATGTTAATTTTTCGAATCGTTACTTGCTTATTTTATTTTTAGAATTTTTCTTTTTCATGTTTTGAAATTATGACAGTTTTTCATTTAAAAAAAAAAAACAGTTTTTACTATTTCCCTTGTGATGTTTCATATACCCCGTTTCATTTTCTATATATATTGTTGATTTTCATCTTCTCCACTCTCAAACCCTAAAATACAAAAATCCCACTTGCTCTCGCTTTCTCTCTAGTTTAATCCAAAAAGATTTCACCTTTTTCATGAGCAAGTTCGAGAATTTCCCCAAGAAAGTGACAATGTCTTGCCAAATGAAGTCTTCTAGAATCGCAAGTAGGGGACCACAGCATATGCGTGAGGGTCCTACGCACTTCGATCTGATCGAGGAAGAAGATTCTCCTCAACAACAGCAGCAAAGTCAACAACAATATTCTCAACCGCGTTAGTCTTCTCAACATAGGACACAAGATCCTCCTTAGCAACAACTAGATGAAGAGACCATTGAAGAAGTTGAGCCAGTAAGAGCGCAAAAACCCCAATTTCTCTTTAAACTCTACTCTAACTTAAAGGAGGGTGGTTCTGCGATGACTTTGATCGATGAGTTTCTGAAAACAAATGATTATAAGAATGAAATTTTGTTCTTAAATGCAATGGAGAGGTTAGGCATTACGCCTAAAAGTTTGGCAACAATGACTTTTGCGAATTTTTCAAGTGATCCGTGTTTCGATGCTTTCAATCAACCTGAAGGGAAGGATGATGATGAGAGTATGTATTTGCATTTTCAGCCTAGGATGGGCATTGCTGCAAATGTTCGTGGTGAAAGGATGAACCTTTTTCGTTCTAAGGACCACAAAAGAACTTATTCGAAACTACTAAAGCGAGGGGTGATGAAACCTAGAAGTGTGGATTTCCATTTTCTTGATTCTGTGAAAATCAATCTGAGGAAGAAGTTTGCACTCCTTCAACTCGAACGTTTTTGCTCTGAGACGACTATCGCCTATCTAGAACTCACAGCTTACTTCTATTCAAATCTATCATTTTTTTTATGCGAATAGATTTTCTTTTACGGTTAAGGACAAGGAATTTGTGGTCGATGTAAACACATTGGTTGATTTGATTGGGGTGGAAAAAGGGAGTTTCCAACCAATCAGTGTATATGTTGCTCACGCCACTCTGGAACTTGTTCGAGACAGATTTGTTGAGGGCAAGATTTCCTACAATAGGATGAATGACTCCAATATCTTGCTTCACAAGATCGTGATCAACTGCATTAGGCCTAAATCAACATCAAAGACTGATGTCTCTCACTCGGAAGCGAAGTTGATGTACGCTATCAACATTGGTTATAAGTTCTTACTACATCACACTATCCTCATGCACATGTACAGGACAGTGGTGAAGGACAAGGGACAACTCCTTACTCTGCTCTTATCACACGACTCTTCAGACACTTCAAAATTCATATTCCCGCCTTTCTGTGTGTTAGAAGCATTGCTCCGATGGTGATTGGACTGAAGATTGTCACAAAGATGCATCTGAAGGAGCTCAACAAGGTTTTGGAGCGCATGAATGAGAAGTCCCCTGTCAAGGCAACACAAGGCTCTGCAGCTCAGAAGAGAAAAGGCAAGGAACCAATGAGCGAACCTATCAAGAAGAGGAGAACACTCATCTTGCAGGATGAAGAAGATGAGGATGATATTACTCTCTCTGCCTTCACCTTAAGAAATTTACGGAGCTTTGTTAGCTTTCAAAAGCCAAAAGACAGAGAGACAAGAGAAAGAGAAGAGACAGAGAAGAGAGATGAAGAAAGAGGAAGAGGAAGAGAAGAAGAGGAGGAAGAGGGTCAGGATGACTCATTTGAGCCTACATTGGCTATATCCTTGTTAAGTGACCCAGAGAAGACAAGGAGTGGAACTGCTGGAAAAGGAAAAGAAAAACATCATTCAAATGCTATAGTAGAGCAAGAATAGGAAGAAGAATTTATTTCTCCACTTGAAGGCATACAAACAGGGGGAGCTATTGACAAAAGAGGTATTTCTTCACCTGCTCTTACTAGTGATGTTAGTAGATCTGCAGCAAATCCAGAGGATGTGTATGCCTCTCACTACCCTAAAGTAGACATTGAGGCATCTACTCCCAGTCCTTGTGATTGAACTACTAATATTCCCTCACATTTTCATACTCCTGGAACTGACTCGGCTGGACTCAGTGCTACAACAGAACCAACATCAAATTTTTGAAGGCTGCTAGAAATCCTTTTGGATGTGAAGGCTCAGTAATATGGAATGGAGTGTGAGATTAAGAATCTCCAAACAACTTTCCAGTCAACTTCAGCCTCTCTACAAGAACAGATACAAGCCTTGAAGCTTCAAGTGTAAGAAACTACAAAGGGTGAGGATGTTCAACAACTGCAGGAGACTCTGAAGAAGCTGGAAGAGACTGTCAAGTCAATGGGGGATTTCTAGCTCGTTTGAATCCCAAAACAGCCATGATTTTTACCCAACTCTTTTTTAATCATTCTCCACTTTTTGATGTTAACAAAAAGGGGGGAGAAGTTATGCAAATTTGATTTGACCTGACTTATCTTTATCTTTTTGGGTACTTTTTACTTTGATCTTTATGGTTTGGCTTTGGACTGATATTGTGGACTTTTGACTGTTATTGAATCTTTTGACGCCTGCAATGACTAAGCTTGTGATACTGATTATGGATGGATAGTTATCTTATCTTACAGGATTAATATGTTTTCTGTGGTTGCATAATTGATGCTATCCAAGTCCTAATCAACTTATTTTTATAAGATATCATGTATTATTTAAGTGTTGTTTTGCAAGTCAAAAGTTTTCAAATCTGCAGGAAAGTTTTGTCACCATAAAAAATGGGGGGATTGTTAGAGAAAACTCATTTATTGTTTTGAAGCTAACAAAACGTTTCCAATAGTCTAGATTGAAGGCTTCCATACTCAAGTATAATAGTATGAAGAACTCTAGACTCTACCGTCACCAGACTCAAGATTCAAAGTCTGCTCACACTAACAGTTTCCAGATGAAGAATGAAGACTTATCTAGATGCGGGATTATCTTCAAGGATTCGTTTCGTATGATTTTTGGAAGACCTTATGGCTGGATATAGTATCTACTTGATTAATTATTCTTATTGGAATTTATTCCGATATGAAGATCTTTTGATAGATAAGCAAATTTGGAAGGTTCTACTTATGGAAACCAAAGATCCTGATTGTATGGGCAAGTAGGATTGACGGGCTTTAATCATATCTCATCTAACGACTTGAGATCACCTTGATTGATTATGTCCAATGGGTAGATTGGTCAAATTCCTTTGGAAAGTGCCAACGGTTATGAAGGCATGAAGGAGTATATAAGGAGGACTCACTAGTTGTTCGAGAGTGCGAAAAAGAAGAATTTCAAAGTCTGAATCTCCATAGTTCCTTATTCTTTCATCTGTCAAACTCAAGTTGTAGACAAAAGAGAGAAACTCTCATGAAACGTAGTGAGAGACCAGTAGAGTCTTTCTTTTGAGAAGTCTACATCACACTGCTGTAAAATCTCTTTTGATTCATAGTGAAATCTAGCCAATAGGCTGTCAACACGGGAGAGTGGACGTAGGTTTGATCTAAGCCGAACCATTATAAACCTTGTGTCTTAATTCTCTTTCCTTGAACTACTTACTTTATTCATAGTTATACTCAACTACTCATAATTGAAATACAATTACAGTTGGTTATCTTATATAGGCAATTTATTTCTACTAAGTCTTGTTAAATTTTTATTTACACCCATTCACCCCCTCTAGGTGTTTGACTAGCCCTTTCACCTTCAACATCATCTCAAAGTCTACCATTGGGCCCGCGTTGCTACATTATAACGCCTACTGTCCAAAAACCACATTGGTCACTAATCATTGGCTTTAATACCATTTATTGGGAGCATGCAATAGAAGTCTGATATTTTCATCCCAGGAGATCGCCAAGAGGGAGCCCAAGTCTAAGCCCCTCAATATATCCAATTGGACTCACCTTCACTCAAAAACTTAAAGCATTGAGTTATGGGCAACTATGATATATATTAACCGCTCCACACCACATCAATTCTCCTATATAAGTTTTCTCTTACACAACCCACACATACATCCTGACAGGAGCTTTGTCGATTGACTAGGGAGTGATGTGATTCTACTTGATTTCCTTGCATAAACATGTATTCAAAATTCTTCGTTGAAAGAATAGCATATCTATTACTCATTTCGAATAAACTCATAGCATGATTTATTAATTGTTTTTGTAAAGATATCAACTAATTTATGCTATGAATCAACAGAATGAATGCAAACATCTCAATTGTTAACATGATCGTGCATAAAATGTATGACCATGTTTAGCTCTAAAATGAATAAAATGATTTTGGTTAACATAGTTGCACTAGTACCGTCACCTCATAATGGGAAAATTTGTGTTTTCTTCTCCAAAGTCTTTCAACTGTTATCTCATCCATAAAAACCATGCATAGCAACTGCCTATAACTATATCTCAGCTTCTTTAGTAAAAAAGCAACAAAATTTTGCCTTTTTGAGAACCATGACACAAGCATGCATCTCATCATTTGATTGTTAACAATTAAAGCATATTTTGGCTATAATTTAGTAAGTCGAAGTTGTCATGGGGATAGGTTATCGATGTAGCGGACAAGTTATCGATTTTAATGATTGTCAATCGGCAACCTAGTTGTCAATTTAATTTCAATGTCAGTTCGGCTCTCAAGACTAATGCATAAGTTTAAAAGTTTTTATTGTAGTGTCATTTTCAAGAGTTTGTTTGTTTCTCCTTGGAATGCTAGATATATTTATGAGTCATTAAGAGTAAGTGTAACAAGCCTCTAAAAAGGTAAGTCTTCTTATCATTTTGTATAAGGTAAAAAAAGGCGAATTAATAAATTCTAGATCTACAACAATCTTCCCTGAATCGACAATTCACCTTCAAATTATCCTATCAAATAGGTATTAGAGCTTACAGTTTGTGGCCATGGCCTCAACAAACACTTAGCTTCCTCTTCATTACCCTCATCTTACCAAAGGAAATTATGGTAACTGGGCTATTAGAATGAAAGCTCTACTTGGTGCCTATGGTGTATGAGAACTTGTCAACACCGACCATGATAAGCCAAAGGATGAAACCACCTTGAGTCAAAATCAAAAGACTACCTTGGAGAAGGTTTAAGCAACATATCAATATGCTCTGTCAATCATCTATCGAGCTTTAGATGATTCTATGTTCAAGAAGGTTTCAAACGCTACTACTTCTAAGGAGGCATGGGATATCCTTCACAACACACATCAAAAAGTACAAAAAAATTAAGAAGATGCACCTTCAAACTTTGAGAGGTGAATTCAAGGCAATCCATTTGAACGAATCTGAATCGATTGCTAATTATTTCACAAGAGTCTTGCAATTGTCAATGAGATGAAAAAAAATTGGTGAAGATGTTCCAAATGTTTGAGTTTTTTAGAAGATTCAATCCCTAGACAAGAATTACAGTCACATTGGTGTTATAATCAAAGAGCCCAAAGACCTGGATACCATGATGATCGATGAGCTGCCAGGATCATTGCAAGCCCATGAAGAAAATTTTTAAAGAAACAAGCATGAGCCTGTGGGGGAAGTACTCCAAACTCAATTAACGATTTCAAGATGAGAAGGAGAAAAGTAGAGATCCCGTGCAAATTCGAGGGACTAATCAAGATTGTGGTCAAGGTCGCTTTCAAAGTAGAGGTCTTGGACAAAGCAAAGGAGATATTGCTCAAAATGATGGAAGATACAAGAATCAAAGAGATGTTTGTGGAAGAGGAAAGAAATCGAGAGGCCAATAATATGATAACTCTAAAATTTGATGTTATCATCGCTATAAACTTGGCCATTTTGTTTCTAATTGTTGGTATAAAGAAAGTAATGGAGCAGACGAAAAAGCAAATTTAGTGAATGATGCGGAGCAAGTTTTTTAATTGGCATTTAAAGAAGATAAATGTTGACAAAAAGAGACGTGGCACTTGGACATTAGTGTGAGCAATCACATATGCGGCCAAAAGGAGATGTTTGCCTAGTTAGATGAAACAATCAAGGTGGAAGTCTCGTTCGTTGATAATTCCAAAATTTTTGTTGAAGGCAAAGTTATTATATCATGTCCTGATCTTGTCTTCCTTGGAAACGGAAATGCAGCACAAGATTGAAACTATTATTTTATGTTTGGTCTATACGGCCTTTGTGAAGCTTCTCCTCTAATCACAAGCTTCCCACTCTACCCTTTGTGCCCACAAATTCTTGATTTTCAGCTCAATCCCCATGATGCTATTCAAGAAGGTCATAAAATTCAAAATTATTCTGCAAATGGGACTATGATATTTGGGGAGATGGGTGCATAGAATGAGCCCGAGAAACGTGTTTTGCTACTCCATAACAGTGACCAAGAAAATAGGCACAATGAAGTGGGTGGTAGCGATAGGAGACGCCCAATAGATAAGAGTGATAGCCACAACAATAGCAGATTGTTGTCGAGGGAGCAAATATTGTAGTACTTTTACATGCCGATAACTCATGTAGTAAAGGAGCTCAACATCGGAATGAGCTCTTGAAGAAATGGTGTAGAGAGTTAGGCATCTATGTCCGTCAATGGCCCCACCAGAAGTTGATGAGCCTCCAAACTCTCATTAAGAATGTCTAGGAAATAGAAGGAGATTCACAGAATGAGGAGCAGCTCATAAAGGTGGTGAATTTGCTTGAGCTAGAGAAGAAGCTAATGGATAATTTCCTTGATATACGGCTAGAGGATAAAAGAAAGAGGCTGAGACAAGCTTGTTTTAAAGCAAAATATGAGAAGAATAAGAGAATTTGGTTGAAGGGGGACTGCTAATAATTTAACCAAATTTTGGATATAATTTAATAAGTGGAAGTTGTTGATGATGTGGAGAGGTTATCGATGCAGTGAAAAAGTTATTGATTTTGATGATTGTGGATTGGCTACCTGGTTGTCAATTTAATGTCAATGTTAATTCAGCTCTCAAGACTGGTGCACAAATTTAAGAGCTTTATCGTAGTGTCATTTTCAAGAGTCTATTCGTATCGTAATTTCTAGTTTAATGTTTTGAAAATTCCCGGGAATCTATCTCTTTTCAATGCTACATATATTTATGAGTCCTAAGAGTCATGTAATAAGCTGTTGACACCTAATTTGTTTTTTTTCAAATACATATTTTTTTTATAAAAAAAAAAAAAAAGTGCTGAGGGGCCAGTTTGGGCCAAATCCGGCTTCGGCCCAACCCGCCCCTCCTTTCTCCCTCTCCTTCTCGCACAGCCAGGCCCGGCCCAGCCTCCTCTCCTCTTCGGCCCGGCCTACTCCTCCAGATTGTCTTCTTCCTTGAGCTGGCTCCGCGCGACCTGCAGAAAGCGAAATGGACAGCAGCAATGGAGCGGAGGGAAGGACGGAAGGACAGGGGGCAGGGGATGTCGAGTGGCTCGCGAGGCAAGGACGGCGGAGGATGGTCGCCAGCGAGGACGTCCTTGCCGAGCGGAGAGAGAGAGAGCGGGATAAAGGGGGCTGGTTCGTTTGAGAGAGGAACACAGAAGGGGGAGACCGAGAACGAGAGAGAGAGATGGTAAACGGAGAGTGAAAGGTCCAAGCGACTGAGAGAGCAAGAGAGGGCGCCTCGGCCTCGCGCAGACCCGTCCGAGGACCTTCCCGGCGACGTCCTCAAGCCGAACAGGTACGCTCGGCTCTGCTTGCGTTCTGTTTTGGGCACACCGGGCTGGAGATCGCGGCCGTCCGGCTCGCGCGAGCTCCGGCCCTTGTTGTCTTATATTTTGTTTCTACAGTCCCCGTACGTTGTGCGTCGAGGTCGCCGGCGTGGATTCGAGTCCCGGCGGAGCCGGAAACCTTAGGATTTGTTAGCGCACGTCAACTGTTTGTGAAAATGTCTCAGTTAGATTTGTGAACTCTTACACCGATTTTTGCTTTGCTTTCGGAATGCTAGTTGTGATTCCATGTTTCCTTCGTTCGCGGTTGCTTAGTCGGCATTTCCTTGTCACCTATTTCGACCAATGGTGGGGTCGGGTCCGTCAAGTCTCCAAGTCCGTATTGGGTCAGTGGGGTCGCCGGAGTTTGGGGACCGCTGGAGGCAACAGCACCGCTCGTTCGCGGCCGTGTAGGTTGGCATCGGCGGTTGGTGCTGAGGAGAAAGAACTTTCCGGTGAGAGTTCGTCTGGAGGATGGCTGTTTTGGTGAAGGTGGGGGAACCAACGTGTAAGTAAAAGAAAAAAGACAAGATGAAGAAGAAGACCAGAAGAAAAAAAAAAAAAAAAAAAGAGGCCACACGACACGACACAACGACACATTATTTCTCAAAAGTAAAGAATTTCGATACGTTCCAATACGTTATATATTAAATAAATATTTTAATACATAAATGCATAAATAACTAAATAATAATAATAATAATAATAATAATAATAATAATAATAATAATAATAATAATAATAATAATAATAAGAGCCTAGAATTAATCTATACTAAAAACATTAATCCTACATTTGTTAATATTATTTATTGTTTTAATTTGACAAATTTAACTACATTTCATTATAATAATCCATAAAACTTAGATGAAAAAACAAGTAATCAACGTTCCACTATTAAATTTAAAATTTAACAATAAGAAAAAAAATAATCAATATTCCATTATTAAATATAACAAAAATTAATTCATCCACATTATCCACTTCTTCTGAAAAAAAAAAAAAAAAAAAAAACTCCATCTCCGGCTCATCAAGTGAAAAATTTGTAAATTTGTTTTAGCTTTTATTATTTTATTTTTATTTTTTTCATATATTTATATTTAGACTCTAGAAGTTTTGAAAATTTGTAAAAATAACTTTGTGCATGTCGTTGTCACGTGTCGGAATTTCTGACTTGCGTGTTGGAGCGTGTTGAAGGCAATTGCTGCGTGTCGATATTCCAACACACATTAATCACGTATCGGAGAATCGTGTCGGAGTGTCGGAGCGTGTTGGGATGTGTCAAACACGACACGACACGAAAGGTCCCAAAAAGTGTCCATGCAACCTAGTGAGGAAGTGCAAAGATGGAGCAGCAAAAAAAGATAGAGCAGGGATAAGACAAAAAGAAAGAGAAAAAAGAAAGTAAAATATATATATTTTAAGGAAAAAGTCTATCAAAAACCCCAAATTTTTCGCTAAAATGACAAATTTACCCCAAACTTTTTGTGACACATTTAAAACCCAAACTTTTGTAACCGTGACACATTTACCCCATTAAGGGCATTTTTGTCTTATTTTTATGTTTTTATTTTTTTAATTTTTTTTTTCTCTTTTCCCTCCACCGGCCATGGCGGAGCCCTCACCCGGCGTCCGGCGAGGGTTATTTTTTATATTTTTAATTTTTCTTTTTTTTTAATTTTTTTTTCTTCTCTCTTCCCTCCACCGGCCAGGGCGGCCCTCACCCGGACGCCGGCGGAGGGAAGAAAAAATGAAGAAAAAAAAAGGGAAAAAAAAAGAAAAAAAAATAAAATAAAAAAAAAAAAAAGTAAAAAATACCCAAAAAAAATTTTAAAAAATGTGTCAAAAACCAAAAGGGTTTTGCCTCAAATAAAATTTGGGGTAAATATGTCACACAAATGAAATTTCGGGGTTTTTCACGTCAAAAAAAAAGTTTGGAATAAATTTGTCATTTTGCAAAGTTTGAGGTTTTTAATGGCTTTTTCCTCATATTTTAAAAAAGCTAAAAAAAATTTTTTTTTTTTTATCTAAAGTGGGTTGGACTTGGGCTCAGATCGGATCAATGGGCCGGATTGGGTTTACCCGGTCCGAACCCATTTTCCTGAATATAATAATATTATATATTAAAATTATATTAAGAATTCAAAAAATTTCAAAAAAATTCAAAAATTTTCCGAAAATTCAAAAAATCAGAAAGCATTAAAAAATTCGACCTTTTTCTCAATTTTTTAGGAAAATTCGAAAATTCATCTTCTAAAAAAAATAGAAAAATCCAAAAAAAAAAATTTGAAAAAAAGTTTCTAATTTTTTTTTTAAAATTTCTAGAAAGGGTTAAAATTAATCTTTGTAGTAATTTTATCCTAAAAATAGGAAGCTTTTCAATTTGGAATTATGCCCAAGTTTGACTAGACCTTTAGGGCTTTACCTTAGGGTTTCAATTGTCCTTAAGGACAAATGCCCTTGATTGTGCGGTATTGGTATATTGATTTTGGGTTCCCTTTAGTCTAGTTAAGATTAATATTTACCTCTTCCTTAGTGTTAATTTTTTGCTATCCTATGATGTGCATTTAATGCTTTCCTTGACTATCGATTATTATGTTGATGATTGTGCATCTGCATAATCACTTCACGTGTTAGTGGATATGCCTAAAATTAATCTAGACTGCCTAGCAAGAATTTTTTTTTTTAAATAAACAAGATTAGATACCGAAATGGCACTTATTAGTTGATTAGTGTAATCAAGTTCTCAATCCTAGATTCCCTAGTTGCGAACTCACTTGATTCCTAGCCGACCCCAACATGTTAGTGGTGACTCATTCTTTAGAAAATTTTCTTCAATTTGAACATCCAAATGTCACGCGAGGTATGGGTTTGGGAGGGCCCATGCCTAATCATGAATCATAGGCTCGTCTTTTAGGCAATACTCTAAACCTATTCTCTCTCCCTCGAGGGGTAGGTCGCGACATGAGCATATACAAAGGCAAGTCTTGTGATCATTTCATATAAGGTGAAATAATAATTTTTGGGTCAACAACTCTCTTCCTTGAATTGACAATTCACCTCAAAATTATACTCTCACTGATGAGTACAAGATGTGTTGTTTCTATCTATCCTACAACTAGCAAAGTCAGCATTTGAGTACCCTAATTAAAGAAAATTTGAATGTTTAGAGTATGACAAACCAAGTTATGGAAAACTTGAAATACATTCGATGATGCACTTAACTGCCCTAAGGTGTGATTCTTTAAGGTATGATAGAATGTCCAATTTAGAAGCAGTAAGATATAAAAGTGATCGTTTCATGCTTCTATAGAGTTTCCAGTCTACCTCCTTCTCCTATGTCAAGTTTTGTAGAATGAGCCACGGTTTTTTTTACCTTCTTGTAATTCCCCATTCTTAACTTTGTGATTAATGTTTCATCTGGTTTTCTTTGATTAATGACTACGATAACAGTATGCATTATGCTCTATAAGATGTCGCTTGGTGGTGAAATGATGCATGCGAATGGTATATCCCAGGCATATAATCTACCTTCTCGTGCTGTGGTTGGGTCATGTAACATGCTCTGTGCAGCACACGGCTCGTCTACTATAGATATTTTATTATGGCAGCAAAGTGCTAAGAGTCATAATACAAATTAAAGTCATAATACGCACCATACATCGCATATACAAACCTTTCGCAGATCAAGGTCGGACACATCCACCCACAGAAAAAGGAGAAGACTGCTTGACACGAGTCATGGAAAACACACAGCTAAAAAGTAACTGTTAGGCTTTATTACAGACTTCACTATCACAGACCCATCCTTCTCTCGCGTCTACTCCACCCTTTCCTCGTCCCCAGCCACTTCATCGTCTACATCTCCTTCACAAGACTCGCGTTATTTGCTTTCCTCAAACTTCTTGAGATGTTCGGCGGTGAAAGGATGTGCATCAGCCCCGTGCTCCATTATAAGAGTCCTTGCTTTATTAGTCAGCGTCCGGCCTGTTGGGCCAATGGCTATGAGCGTGGGAATCCCACGGACCTTGAATTTGCGACTCAGAGATTTCTTCCTCTCGTCACCAAAGGGAAGCGCCAGCCATGGCATCTCAGCAAAATAATTGTCAAAGGCAGTTTGGTCCTTGTCGCTGGAGAGGAAGATCACCTCAAAGGCATTGTCTTTGGCCTTGATATTTTCATATGCCTCGATAAGCACTGGCAGAAATGCACGGCAGGGAGGGCACCAGTGTGCCGAGAAGTAAAGGAGGACAGTCTTCCCTACCAAGTCCGATACAGGAATCTGCAGTCGAAGTAAAGAAACAACCTGTTAGATGAACCACCAATGGAAGGAAAAGGCATGTGAAAGCTGCATATTAGGAAAGGATTTCCTATTTATAGTCCTGGTTTCAATCCTTTCCTCAGCTCGTGTAACCCAAGGGATAATGATATTTAGGGTCTCATTGTAGACATTAAAAACAAATTTACCTGGGCGCCTTCCTTTCCAATGACGAAATCCAGGTCCCCTGAAACCAAGAGTGACTCCAAGGTCTGAGATTCTTCCCTTTTCTTCTCTATCTCTGCAAGTTCTGCAAACTTTTCTGGCGTGAATGGGTAAGCTGCAACGCCATGCTCTTCAACGGTTTCAGCAACATTGGAATGCATAGTCTTCCCATCGGGACCAATTATAACCAAAGTGGGTACAGTCGAGAGCTCAAAGTATGTAACCAACTTCTCACATTTCTTGTCTTTTAATGGTAACGAAAGCCATGGCAAGCTTTCAAAGGTTTGGTTGAAGGATGCTTCATCATCACCAAGAGGTATCTGCACGATCTCAAAACCCTCTCCTTTGGCCTTCAATTTCTCATAAACCTCCAGTAACTTTGGTGTGAAATCAACGCATGATTTGTTCTTGGATAACAAGAAATATAGACCCACGGTTTTCCCTTCAAGCTCAGCAACTGGAACCTGGTTTAGCCACATGATTAGATTAGTATAAAGAAAAATGGAAAACTAAATCATAAGCACACGTGGCCATCAGTTTCAAATGCATTGATGATCTTTTTAGGTTTACCTTATTCCCAGCAGACGAAACTACAAAGTCACGAGATCCATGGACCAAAAGAGAGGTCAATGATTGATTTTTCCGGGCAGCTTCGTCCTGGTCTTTCAAATCTTTGATGCGTTCAGGAGTGAAAGGGTAACCTTCCACTCCATACTCACGGACGATCTTGTCACCTTCATCTGTTAAGACTGTGCCGTTGCCATCGAGAATGACAAGGTGGGGTATTCCCCTCACCTTAAACAATTCATCCAAGCCATTGCGCTTGTCCGAGTCAGAAAATGGGATTGCAAGCCACGGCATCTTGGAAAAGTATCCACTGAAGGACCCTTCATCCTTATCTGCAGAGATAAAAATGATCTCCAGATCACCTCTTGGGGAAAGTTCATTGTACACCTCCGCCAGAATTGGGGTGAACCGGTGGCACGGACCACACCAGGACGCGGAGAAGTACAAGCCAATCTTCTTGCCCTTCAAGCTATCAACTTTAACCTGATTTAGACCAAGAGTTACTAATTTGAGTTCTTTCATACAGTAATCAGCAAGTAAGGCAGGCCAAATTGATTGACCACCATGCAAAATCCTAAGAATTCTCAAGGTACACCCCACTGACAACCAGAGAAGCACTCTCATTAATTTTCTCGCGAATCAGCAGTCTCATCGACAAAAACAAGTAAACAACATTGAAGGTGTGAGCATTTAAACTAAAGGGCGTTGCAGTATAACAGGGTCGTATCCTTACACAGTGTCCGCGTAACTCTCAAGTATATTTGTTTCTTCGAGTAGTAGTAACACATCATTTACCAATCATCCAGTTTATGAATGAAACAAAGATAATACTCGAAGATGATAATCAAAGATCAGACCAAATTAGTTTATCGAGAACTAAATTCGCCAGCTTAGCCATCACAAACCGATGGCTTCGTAATCACAAACTCCCAGCAAAGAACAAACAAAGGAACATCCGAAATTTAAACATAAAAGGCGCAAGAACCACATCTTCCAATCCTTCAAGAGGACCACCAACGAAGAAACAGATCAATATTATTTTCAGCCATCCCCCTAATTTGAAATTTAAGAACCGATTATCAGAACAAGAATCGTCTGCGCGAAACTGTGTAGTTAGTCAAACAACTCTCACGAAGACCACAAGAACTTCAACCCACAATTCTTTTTTCCTTACAAAAAGCAAAAGTAGAGAGAGTCGAGTTTACCTGATCGCCGTTGTTCCGGATGAGGAAGTCCCTGTCCGGAGAAGACAAGAGGGACTGAACATCGTGAGAAGAAGCCCCGCCTTCGACAACTTCCGCCATTCTCGTCGCCTTCACTGCAGTGTTCTGGTGTCCTTGCAGAGCGTGCCTGAGGTATCCTCCGATGGCGGGCTCCTGCACCTTGCTCCTGTTTATATACACAGAAAAAACTGCAAACTCAGGCAGGCAGGTGTTTTTATTTTTTAATTGAATTATCACCAAAGTTAACTTTTTAATTTTTCCTTTTTTTTTTTTTTTTTTTTGTTGGGGGTTCTGGATTGTTCCTTTCGTTTTTCGTTTTTCTATTTTTTTTTTGGGGTTCTGGATTGTTCCTTGGACTTTTGGGGGGTGGTCGGAAACCATTCATGTAAGCATATTAGCGCACGAATGATAATCATTTTGAATAGAAATTAATTTTTAGAAGAAAAATAAATTTTTCTATTTCTATTTCTAGATAAGTTTTTAAACAAAAATACTCGTTTGATAACAATATAAAATTTCTATTCTAAAAATATAAATTCGTTTGATAACGACACAAAATTTCTTCTTTTCGGACGATGACGGACCCGACTAGCGGCCGGCGGACGGCAACAGCGATCGCTAGCGACCGATGGACAGTGGTCGGTGGTGACAGATAGAGGACCGGTTCATAGCAAAGATGAACGATGAGAATAATTTTTATTTCTCATTTTTGTTTCAAAAATAGAAAAATAGAAAATTTTTACTTTTGATTTCTATTCCAAACATATTTCTGGAACAAAAATCTATTTCAGAAATAGAAAAATAAAATAATTTTATCAAACGGATTTCTATTCCAGAAACAAGGTGGAATATTAAGGAATTGTTATGCACCCTTTTTTTTTGGTCCAATATGCACCCCTTAATGTCTTCTTTTTCCTTTACTTCGATTTTTTTTTTCTTATTTAGCCCTTTTGCCATTTTATGCTTCCTCCTCCCCCAAGAAATCTCCGGTGTAGAAGTTTGCAAAGAATTATTTATTTTTACCCTCTCGATATTATAAAAAGTTAAATCTTAATTTTTTTGTTTTTTATTCATGACTTTAGGTTTTGTCTTTTCATTGGCACGTGGGCGGTAGGTGAATATATCTCCAAATGGTCGGTTCATCCTTCCTGCAACTGCAACGGTTGAATTATGATTATTAAAACCAAAAGGTGCGCCTTCTTAGCCCTCGTCCAAATAAATGGTAATCAGAAATTGAAAAATTATAGAAAATTCTATAAAATCGAAAATTTTGCAATAATTGGGAGGATGAGGCTGATTTGCGGGGATAGGAAGAGGGGAAGTTGAAAAGTATTATGCAAAGTATTATTCTTAGTGGCTAAGATTGTGTCATCCGTTAGTCAATCGCCTAGACATGCCGGCAAAGCCATGTCTTTATCTTCTCATTTTGTTTATTATTGACCCGTTGACCATTCCTTGCTTCCTTTCCAAGTAGTCCATCCCTAAAAATTAAACTTTGACAAAATTTTACTTTTTAACCCTCTCAATTTTTATATAAGTTTGGTTTAAAAATTTTTAAGAGCAGATCTGCAACCGGATCCAAGCGAAAGGATTGGCAACTAATCACTGAATTACATAGTACTATCGGTGATAAGCATACGCTAAGATCTCCATTTATAATTACGGTTTTGCCTTTTGACCGTGTTCGCCTGAGTTCGGCGTCCACAACACCATCACCATATGTAGACAACATAAGTATTCTGACACTTGTAAGAGCGAGTCTTGTAGATCTAGTTTAAGCACAAAGGGTTTTACTATAATCAATATTGAAAACGTATTGATTTGCATTTATTATTTCTCCTTTTAAAAACATGACTCCATCACCATTTTAATACCTAGTAATTATTGTACAAGCTTTTACTTTACCTTTTTACTTTGCTAAAATTACGTAATCCTATTAACATTATATTTATATTGATTTCAAAAGTAAGGACAAAAACATAACGGTTTCTCAGTGAGCTTAATAAAAACTATAAAGAAGAGTCTAAACAAAAATTAATTAACCTATGTAAGTATAGAAAGTCATTGTAAAGTTGAACAAAAAAATTTAAAAATACAAGTACGTATCATTATTTATGTACTCGATGCAAAAATTTAACGAATAAGAGTAAGGTAAGAGGAAAATGTCCATATAAAAGTCCGATTAAAAGCAAATCGAATATAAATTTTACCAAAAATAAAAATGAAAAACACGTGTTGCGTGAGAATCTGCACAACGCGAGGAAAGGACGATAATTTTATTCTTGTTTTCTCACAATATCCGTGCGAAGAGTGAGCTTTCCCAGTCTGCTGCGCCGGGATGACCTGCCTTGGACTTGGCCTGGTCGGCAATAATTAATGCCCGAAGACTCGACGTCGGCTCTCTCTTCTAAGTCTTTCCCTTCCAAAATTAATAGAGCCACGCGGGTGAAGAGGCACCCGTAGTGCGTTCCAAAACGATGTGGCTTTTGTGTTTCTTGAAATGTATATTTCATAAATTGCAGCACCTCGACACCGGGTGCTGTAGCTTCTTGGAAAAGTTCTTATAAAACTGCTGAAATTTCGAAGCAATGGTAGCCATGAGGCATTTACTGAATACTTTACGGAAGAAGCAATTCTTCAAAGCCGTTCCAAAGGATAGTAAGCATATGAATTTTTGGATCATAATGAAGGGCGTTTCCAAAGATTTTTAGGAAGAATTCCCTAATCATTAATGGTCGGATAAAAAAAGAGAATGAATTCCATTTTTTTTTTATAAAAATTATGATAAATTACGATTAGGAGATTTTGTCCTCCACCACCGTACAAGCGGCCCCATAATGAATGAACTGATGTTTGGGAGTAGCACTAATATGTCTTTTGCAGAAAATAATGTTTATTTTCAGGATTTGTACATTAATTGGTGGAAATCTCAAGCCAACGCAGATTAAAAGATTAACCGGTCACCGTTCAGTTGGAAAAATAGGCAAGACAACTGGCTAGTTGTGTAGAGTTACATTTAGAAAGGATAATAATGACCCTTTGGACCTATTTGTTTAAGCGAAAGAATTCTTCATGAATTAATTTTCCGAACTTTCATACATTTGATTTGTTAAAAATGATTAGTTGATGGAAAATCAATTGTAGCAAAAAAATATATATGTATAATAAATTCCCTAATTTGAAAAAGGGAAAATATTAGCCTGAAAAATAAAAAAATTTCAAAAGCATTTTCTTCTTTTGACAAAAAAAAAGCATTTTCTTTTATCATTTGCAGTCGGAAACCTTAGTCGCTATCAATTTTTGATCTCCTCCTCCCCTGTTGAAAGTTTAGTTTGATCTCAAATTTCATGTTACCTTTTTTTCTCAAATGGGTGTAGATAAAGGAGCTTGACCAAATAGTGTGAACACCAAATGGATGAGATCAAAGACCAATTTCCAAGAAGAAGCATCTACATTGAATATCCCCTTGTTTTTGTACCTGCTTGGTCTAAGTGATAAAATATTACGTGTTCAAGTGATAGACACGTCAGTTTTACACAAGTTTATTCCATGGTTGACAAGTATTACTTTTGGATCCACCTATCAGAAATCCTTGCATCCTCTCTCTCTTCTACATCTTTCCCTCCCAAAATTAGTAGAGAGAGATGGGTGTAGAGATAGTTGTGGTGTGTTCCAAAACAAACGTGGCTTTTGTGTTTTTGGAAATGTATATTTCATAAATTGCAGCACCTCAACACCGAGTGTGGTAGCCTCCTAGAAAAGTTATTACAAAACTACTGAAATTTCGAAGCAATTGTCGCTGTGAGGCATTCAGCGAATACTTTATAGAAGCCGCAATGCTTCAAAGCCATTCCAAATGATAATGAAGAGGGTTTCCAAAGCAATTTTTGGATCATAATGAAGAGGGTTTCCAAAGATTTTTGGGAAGAATTCTCTAATTGTTAATGGCTGGATAAAAGAAGAGAGTGAATTTTACTATCTACCGTAAGTCCTTCTAAGTTTTCAATTGTGTTACGATATTTCTTTAATAAAAATTACTAAAGAAATAAATAATTATGATAAATTGTGATAAGGAGATTCGGTCCTGCAACGCCATATAAGCGGCTCCATAATGAATGAATTGATATTTGGGATTAGGACCAATATGTCTTTTGCAGAAAATAATGTTTATTTTCAGGAGTTGTATATTAATTGGTGAAATTCTCAAGCTAAAGTAGATTAAAAGATTAACAGGTCAACACTCAATCGGAAAAATAGGCAAGAGCTACATCAGGAAAGGATAATAACGACCCTTTGGATGTATTTGTTTAAGTGAAAGAATTCTTCGCGAATTAGTTTTCTGAACTTTCATGCGTTTGATTTGTTGAAAATGATTAGTCGATGGAAAATCAATTATAATAAAGAATATATAAAATAAATTTTCTAATATGAAAAAGGGAAAATATTAACCTAAAAATAAAGATTTTTCAAAAGCATTTTCTTTTTTGACCAAAAAAAGCATTTTCTTTTATCATTTATGGTCAGAAACCTTAGTCGTCGATCTGATACTATCAATTTCTGATCTCCTCCTCCCTTGTTCAAAGTATAATTGATCTCAAGTTTCATGTTACCTTTTTCTTTTCAGTGGGTGTAGATATAGACGCTTGACAAAAGAGTGAACGCCAATTGGATGAGATCAAAGACCAATTTCCAAGAAAAAGAAGCATCTACATGGAATATTCCCTTGTTTTTACACAAATCCATTCCACCATCGACACGTATCACTTTTGGAAATCCTTGCATTCTTTCTCTCTCTTCAATTATGTGACACTCTCTCTCTCTCTCTCTCTCTTTTGTGTTTTCTGATACAAAGGACAAAGCCTACTCTATTTTTGTCAAAATACTCTATCGCTTCCAAGACCTCGCCGCCTCAATCTTCGCTCACTTCTTCTCCGACCTCCAGCATTGCACCTCTTGTCCAACTCCTCGTGTGCACTTTATGTCCGTGCCCGCATTAGCTAGGAGCTTGAGGCCCTCCATCGCGTCGATGAACCATGCTGTTGCCTCCACCTCCACCTCATTCCCTGCCTGGTCAAGCTGAGCTCTAGATCACAAATCTAGGACTTACTCGAGCTTAGAACCAAAATTTGAGGCTCAAGTTCATTGATTCAGCTTGAGCTTGATAATGGAGGACTAAGATGATGGTGAAGTGGTGGTGGAAGGCGATTCACGTGATTAAGTTGATAGTGAGTTTGAGTTGAGGTGTTGTCGTCTTTGGCGAGTGAAAGGAGGAAGAAGAAGAAGAAGAAAAAAAAGGAAAAATAAAAAGAAGAAAAAAAGTAAAAACATTAATTAAAGAGAGAAGATATACCCAAAAGTGACATGTGTTGGACATTAAATGGATATGTGTAAAACTAATGTGTCTATCATTTGGGCACCTAATATTTTTTTTCGGTCTAAACAAAAATAATCACGTTACATGTCACCATGGCCACGTTAGTGCATAGTCATTTTCCAACCACTCTTTCACATTCTTTCCTTTTTGAAATGTATATTTTATAAATTGCAACACCTTAAAGTCAGTAGCTTCCTCAAAAGTCATTAGAAGCGGCTGGAGTTTTGAAGTAGCCGTAATTGTGAGGCGTTGACCAAATACTTCATAAAAGTTGTAACACTCCTTTTTACGATTGAAATTGCTTCTGAAAAGTTAAGAGTAATAGGCATATGAATCTTAGATTACAATGAAGGAGGTTTTTAAAAATTCTAGGGAAAAGGATCCCTAAGCCTTAATGACCATTAGATAATAATTATGAAAAAGAAGAAGAAGCGAGTATCACCGTTGATCACGAACACATTTAAATGTTTGCATGTTATAATATTTTATATAAAAATTACAAAAAAAGGGTAAACAATTACGATTATTTGGGAGTGGGAGATTCGTTCTTCGAGATCATACGAGTGGCCCATAATGAATTGACGTTTAGGATTAGTACTTCTTGGCTGATTTAGGACCAATAATTTTCTTTCTAGAAAAAAGAAATTTTCTTATTCAGGATTTGCACATTAATTTGTGAAAATATCAAGCTAACACATATTGAAATATGGGAAAATTCCAAATAAAGGTATAAAATGTTATCATTTTCTCAAATAAGGACTTTAAGTAAACCTTATATCAAATAAGAATCTAAAATTGCCATGGTTGTTTCAAATAAGGGCCTAACCTCGCCAATTGCCAACTTGGCTAAGTATTTTGATTTATTAAAGGCATTTTCATCCAATTACAATTTTAATTTTAATTTTCTTTTATCATTTCCTTTTCTTTGTTCACTTTTCTTTTTTTCTTTTTTTTTTTTTTTTTGATGAAGGCTTGGTAACCCTTTCTGGCCACAAGCGAGGCCACCCTTGCCTAGGGCCGACGAGGGCTTAATGACCCTCGTCGGCCATTGGCCGCCTCACCCAAGGCAACCTTGCTAATCGTTGCAAGGGTGGCCTCCCCTAAGGCAAGGCCATCCCTCGCTGGCTGCTGGTGAGGCAACCCTCGCCTATATCTGGCGTGGGCCAGTCACTAGCGAGGCGACGAACGCCCAAATCTAGTGAGGGTCAGCCTTGTCGATGGCCACAAGGGCGGCCTCCCTAGGGGAGGTCATCCTTCGCCAATGGCTAGGAAGGTAGCCCTCGCCCTCGACAACATCCGCCATATTCATCGCTTCACTCTTGTTTTGGTGGAGAGTGCTCGCTGGTTCCAAGAATTACCCCATCTATACCAGACTGCTTTTCAAGAATTTCGAAAGGGGAAGACCAAGAAGAGTCTACGTCAACTCTTCGCGTATTAAACAATGCCGACGGTTCCGATCTCGTGCTGTTCGTCCAATGAACATTCGCTCTCACACGGACGTTTCGAGGTAAAAATGGATATGATCACTGTCCGTTTCTTGCATTGTGGGCCTCCACCCAATGCTACCGGTTTCTATTTTCTGTTTTTCGTAAAATTTATTTTGGATTTGCTTTAAAACATACCTCGTAAAATGGGTAGCGATATGGACCGATCAAAAAAAAAAAGTGGGTAGCGATATTACCGACCCAAAAAATTTCCGCCCCTTGCATGACTAAACGTGCCCCATTTTGAATAAAAGGACAAAGTTTCCCTTAATTATTCAATTACAATTTAAAGTAATAGCCCCCAATTTATGTACTTTCCTTCTTTTGTTAGTTTTTCCATTTATATGTAACATCTAGTTACCATAATTTTTTTTTTTTTTGGTCAGAGTTACCATAATTAAGAATATCATGTGTTTTGTTCTTGCTTATTATGAGGATCCCATATATATTAAATGCATTATGTTTTCTCTTTATTTTAAGATTTTACTTCCATTAAAAACCATTTTTGTCAAAAAGAGAAATTTTGGAGAAACTTAGTTATTTTCTGCATTATCAAGCAAATTTATTTATTAATTGTCCCGTAAAATCTAGAAAAGATTGAACATAGATTACTTTTTAACACAGTGTTTATAAAATTTTACTATTTTGTTGGGCATATCACCGCCAAATATTTTTTTATTAGTTGTCTTTTATATACATATAAATTTTATGGGATGATTGGATGAGACAAAAAAAAAACTCTTTCAAGCTTTTTCCTAAACAAATCATAGTTACTGTGTGTGTATATATATAACAAAATATGTGAAAGTAGGTCAATATGGTAATGATTGGGTAAGTCTACTTTTAAATTTCATTAGGGTACGGAGTGATGAGGTCCATTTTGAAGGATGGATTATCCGGCATATGGTAGCTGTTGAATAAGTAATAATGTTTGGGTTATGTGTATCTGGAAAATGTTTGAATTTCATAGGTCCTGTTTCAATCAAAATTTGTTCATAATAAGTAATGTGTTTGTGCTTATCATGAGGTGTGAAATACCAATTTTCATAATAAGCAATGGGTTGGTGCTAATATATATTCCTCGGCCGGCAAAGTAGTCTATAATTTCTCTTCCTGCCACATTTACAGCTCCAAGAGCCCATCGTGCACAAAAAAGGTGCAATTCCAATGTAACAAACACCGTCGGCAGATGTCTCTTGAGCTGTCGTTAAAGATCTCTTGGGCTTACGCCAACAAAACTTTGACTTACACCAACACGAGGTGAGACGTGTGGAAAGGCTTCGTCATCAGTCATCAATTTGAGAAGATAAGAACGTGTACCTACCCGAAGAAGTGCACATCTACGTCTACGGGATGCCTTTACATAATACGAAAGGATCATTTGCTTTTAGTTATGTTCAAACTATAGTCTACTTTCGAACAAAGTACATTCCAAGTGCCAAAACTTGGCACGGAGAAACACTTAAGTGCCAATCGGAGCAAAATGGATCACTTAAGTACCACTCTAATCAAAATTAGGCCAAAATGCCGACGTTGCGATTTTCCGGCGAAGGAAATGCAAAACGATGCCATTTTGCATGCTGAAGTGGCTAGAAAATACAAAAACAAAGTCATTTTGGTGCTAACGTGGTAAAAAAATTAATATAAAAATTAATTAAATAAAATTTAAAACTAAATTTATTTAAAACATTTAAAAATTAAAAAAATTAAAAAACTAAAAATTAAAAAATAAAAATAAAGGGGGGCGGGCTCAAGCGGCCGAGGGCCGAGCCCTTGCCGCCACCGCCTCCCCGTTGTCACCAAGGCCCGGCCAACCCTCTCCCCTTCGTCGCCGGCCCTTCCGACAATAGCGGCAAGGGCTCAACGCTCAGCCCACCTGCCCCTCCCCCACTTTTTTATGCTTTTTGTTTTTCAATTTTTTTAATATTTTTATTTTATTTTTAATGTTTTAAATTTAATTTAATTAATTTTTATATTAATTTTTTTACCACGTCAACACCAAAACGACGTCGTTTTTGTATTGTTTAGCCACGTCAGCGTGCAAAATGACATCAATTTGCACTTCCTTCGCCAGAAAATCGTCACGTCGGCATTTTTGCCGGATTTTGGCCGGAGTAACACTTAAATGATCCATTTTGCTTCGATTTTGACACTTAAGTGTTACTTTCCTAACTTTTGGCACTTAAGTGTCCCTCCGTGCCAAGTTTAGGCACTTAGGATGTACTTTGTCCGTCTACTTTCTATAAGTCCTTATTTAAATGAACCTGGCTTACTCATCAATTTGAGATGACAGGGACACGTGCTTACCCGAAGAAGTGCACATCGACATCCGCTGGATGCCTTCACATAATACAAAAGGATCATTTGGGAGAAGTACACTATCAGTGCCATAAGTTGTGTACGGCACTTACTTTGGTGCCAAAAGTTTCCGTCGGATCACTTAAGTGCCAAATCGGAGGAAAAACAATCACTTTGGTGCCACCGGTGAAAGATTCCGGCCACCGGTGAAAGATTCTGGCCAAAATGATTACGTGGATTTTTTTTTTTTTTAAATCGACAAGGCCTTAAATGACGTCATTTTCGGTCCTCCTTAAGAGAACGACGTCATTTTGCAATTCTACATGGATGGCCTCACAAAAATGACGCCGTTTAACTCATTTGGGGATTTTTTTTTTTATTTGGGGATTGACGTTAGGGTTTCGTCACTCAGCCTCCGCCGTCGCTGGGCTGCCATCGCTCGCTTAGTCGCCATTGCTCGGCACTGTTCGGACGCCCTTGATGGCACACAAGGGAGCACCGGCCTCGGTCGCTAGAGCCTAGGTATTGGAAGACGCAAGCTAGGCACTCGTCGAGGAGATCAGAGATAGAGAGGGAGACATCAATGGCAGCACACTTGTTGGCAGCCTCCTCGAGCACTGGCTAGATCACGGCTTTCGACTTGGCCGTCGAATGGCCATTGTCGAGGTTGGGGTCGGGGTCGGAACCGCGGCCGCCAAGTGGCCATCGTTGCGGTTGGGGTTGAGGTCGAGGTCGGGGTCAGAGTTGCAGCTGCCGAGTGGCCATCGTCGGGGTCGGGGTCAAAGCTTCGACCGCCAAGCGTGGGGGCCATCGAGGACGGTGAACGGCATCATTTTGGTGTTAGGGTTTTGAATTGGGGGAAACACCAAACGGCATCGTTTTGGTGTTAAGATGCTGATTGTACTCTCCGACGAGCCACATCAGCTTCAAAAATTAATAAAAAAGTGTCACATCAGATTTTCGGCCAACTGGATCAGAGTTGACACCAAAGTGAGCGCTTTTCAAACTTTTTAATACTTAAGTGATCCGACAAAAACTTTTGGCACCAAAATGAGCACCGTACACAACTTATGGCACTGATAGTGTACTTATCCTGAACCATTTACTTTTGGTTATGTTCAAACTACAATCTACTTTTTCTTTTTCTTGGTCAAACTATAGTCTCCTTAATTCAGACATTTCTTACTTAATAATTCATTGACGATCAGCCGTGGCGGACATGCTTATGGAAGCTGTGGATCTTTAACGCATAAGAGAATCTTATGGTGTATTTATTTCACAGAAAAAAAATAATTTGAAAAAAAATTCCTAAAAATGGTCATTTGTATCATTCAAGAAAATAAATCAACAAGTACGTAAATTATTGTCAATAATGAAAACATTTGTCATTAACTAATTTATTTCATGAAACAAATGGAGCTTCAAGGCTATACCCACCGAGGAAGAAAGAGCTCCAAGAAGTTTCAATTTAAAACACGAGGAATGAAAACAACTAAAAAAATAGAAGTAAACAATGAGCAATGTTCTAGTAAACTCGAATGCAAAAAACATCAGGGATGACGGAATGCTTATTTTTGTGGCTGTTGAAATATCCCACGTTCCTGCATACATGTCTTACATGCATTAGTATATTGATGGTGAGAGGCTTAGTTTGAACTACGAGTGAGCAGTTTCAAATTTTATATAGGTTCCATTGAAAATCTGGAACCTACCAATTAGAATAGGTTCCTCGGTTCCTCATTTTTTGAAATCGGGAACGTGTCCTACATACCTTAGAACCAGGAATCTGCCCTGTCACAAGTTCTAAGGTCGATTCTAGGGTCTATCCAGATTCCACCTATATTATTATTTAAACGATTACAATTCACTAACTATAATTTATATTTAGACACACAAAAAATATTAATATTAATATTAATAAAGTAAAAATTTTAATCATAAAATGAAAACTAAGACTAGTGCTTCCATATTATACACTTATCATCGAACGATATGGAATATCAAAAAATCGCACGGAGACATGGGCTAAGAAAAATATTAAAACTTGTTTGAAGTTCTAGATTCCATATCCCAAGTTCCTTCAACTAAAAACTTGAAACCTACCCATCGAAACAGATTCCTTATTTTTTAAAACCCGAAACCTAGAACCTACCCTACATAACTTAGAACCCGGAACCTACAAGTTCCCACCGGACAGGTTCCAAGTTCTACCCTCGAACCATTCTCACCCCTGATAGTTATGTTCCCATCAATGAAACTTCAAAAGATGGAATCTAAATACTAGAGCTTTGCGTAAAATAAGATTTTTTTTGTAAAACACCATGGAAATTTCATTTTTTTTATTGATAAAAATGAATATCATTCGCGGAGTATTTACAAACAATATCAAAATGCCTCATTGTGCATAACTTTATCATGTCAATGTTTTTAGTGTTGTTTTAAACACTCCTATAATGTCTTACATGTTCCGTGTCAAAGCATCTCATCAATAGTAATAAATAAATACAAAAAGACAAATCTTTGATATATTAAATATAGAGACTTGATGTATATTTTAGACTAACGAAATTAAAAAATAAAAAAGTCACCAAGAAAGTAAGCTTTGAGAGGTGAGTTTTTTTATAAGAGCAATGATGTAGAAGAGACTACTTTTATTTTCTAAATAGCTATAACTTCAAGTTTGACGAAAAACCATAAACAAAAACAAGCATGTGACATTCTTAATTTTGACTATTAGATCTTACACATAATAATACAAACTAAGAAAGGAAGGAAAGTAAATAAATTTGGAGCTATCACTTTAGATTGCAAATGAAATTGAGGATGATATTGTCTTTTTAGTGAAAATAGGAGTGGATTTAGTTATGCAATGAGTGAAATTAGCGCCACCCTTTAATATTACTATTACTTGTTACCCGTATGGAAAAAACAAGGGGCTTTCTTTGGATCCTTGGTGTTCGGTTAAGACAACCTCACTAAAGGAAGGGAGCTTTCGCTTCTACAGTAGCCTCCACAGCCTGTCTATTTGGTATATGGGACGGCAAGCTCTACGAATGTGTTCTTTATTTTTAACGTGTTAATACCCATACATCTTACGCCCTGTTAACACCTATTTTTTTTATATAAAAAAAAAAAAAGACGCAAGAGGGGTTGGGTTGGGCCAAATCGAGCCTTGGCCCCACCCGTCTCTCTTCCCTTTTCCCCTGCATTGGGCCCAGCTCATTTCCCCTTCAACCTAGCGTGCCCCAACCAATCTTCCTCCTCCTTCGCGCACAAACCTGTAGAGGGAAAAGACAAGACGAGGGCAACAACAAAAAGGGGGCAAGGCAGAGAAGATAAGGCAGAACAGAGCAAAAGGAGGGGACGAGAGCAAAGGAGAAGAGACCGGAGTAGAAAGGAAGAGGAGAAAAAGAAGAAAGAATGGAAGGTGACCGAAGGGGGGGAACCGAGAACAGGGCACTGCACAGGGAGAGAGCAGGGGAGAACACACGGAAGAGGAGAAAGTCGATGGAGATCAGCCAAAGAGTCGAGAGCCCCCGAGACACCTTGCCACCACTAGAGAGCTGCCCGTCAGACGCCGATCGTTGCCACTTCTTTCAGACCTTCAAGTAGGCATTCTGTAGAAATGCTTGGTGTTGAGCTCCGGCCCCCTTGCCTGTCCTTGTTGCATTTCCTGAGCACTGGTAGGTCTCCTTAGTTCCTCAGGTTCATGCTCGGGCCTCGGCCAAGCCAAAAGTTCTCGATGCCATTAGTGCATGTTACCTGTTTGTCGAAATACCCCGCCAACAACCAACTCCGTCGTCCCTAACTTCAGCTCAATCTTTCGACCGAAAGATCGCCACGGTCTAGCTGGAAGCTAAGCTCTGTCCCTACCTAATTGAAGTAGAGCCATCGCGCCCTAGCCAAATGCCACCCACACCGGTCGCCATCATTGCTTCCCCTGTCGCAACCGGGCAGTCGTGGAGCAAGGGGTCGCGAGCCGGTGGAACGCCTTCCTCGACTGATACCTCGCTGCCTTCGACTAGCTGCCTGATTGACGCCGGCCACCACCTCCTTCCCCCTCGGAAGCGGGCCAACGACGCCATCATCATCCTTCCCGTCGTAGTTGGTCGGCCGCAAGGGGGGAAGAAGAGGTGCAAGCCAAGTTGGGCCAGATCTGATCTGGCCCACTCGGCCTTTTTCTCTTGAGCCTATTGGTTAGGCCCAATCCAAGCCGCATAAAGGCCCGACCATTTTTGGTCAAGCCTGGCCCCCTTACGGGCTGGTTGACTCGCCCGCCCCCAGTCAAGCTGAACCGGCCCACTTCGATCGACCCGACCCGACCCGGCCAAAAAAAAAAAATATTTTCTTCAAAAAAAAAAATTAAAAATTAAAAAAATTAAAAAATTTCAAAAATTAAAAAATGTAGGGTTTGGTTAGGAATTGTCATCTCTTGTATTATTATTAGTGTAATTAGGCCTTTATTTGCTCGTATATTGATTATATCGCATGTTTAATTTGCATATTTTATTATGTTTAATTGCACGTGCTAAAGTTTACTGCAATTAGGATTTTGGTGGCAAATTATTACTTTAATGATTGCGTACCTGCATTATCACCTCACATGTTAATGAATAGATGTAAAATCAATCCAAACTACCTAACAAAAATCTTTTTTTTTTTTTTAAATGAATAAGATTAGGTATTGAAAGGGCACTAATTGGTCAATTAGTGTAATCAAATCCCCGACCCTAGATTCTCTGATTGTGTAGAAAGTGTGGCATACTCTCATACCTCACTTGGTTTCTAGCCAACCCCAATAGGCTAGTGGCGACACTTTTTTGCGAAATTCTTAAGAATATCACAATGTCACGCGAGGTATGGGTTTGGGAGAGCCCGTGCCTAAACATGGGTCAGTCCATCTTTAGACAATACCCCTAAACCTACTCCCTTTCCTCAATGGATAGGTCGCGACAGCTTGGCGACTCCACTAGGGACTTGGTTTTAGACCTTAGAGGACTATGGCCAAAATTGATCTTGTTCAAAAAAATAAAATTGTTTGGCAGCAAGGATCCAAGGTACGCCCTAACGTGTCAGGTGTTAAATGTTCATGCAAAATAGGAGGTATAAGGGGAAGTGATTGCTAACTTTTGTTTAGTAGGGGGTGTAGAAATAAATGGTTTATTTACGTATGAAGTGTTGCTTTTTTATAAATTGTCATGCCTGCGTTCCCCACATTGCACTACACCATGGCACACACTACCTGCCGCCGAACTTGAGCCACATAGGATCACTTAGGATGGTGTTGAGGTAGATACTACTCTGACTACAACCATGTAGTACGAGTCGCCCATCTCACACCTCAAAATTTCTTTCTTGATGTCAAAGTTCCCCACCCTGGTTTGCAACCACGCGACACGAGTTGGTTCTTTGACAAAACCGGAGTCATGAAAAACACGACCTAGCCACAATCTTGTTGGTTCAATCTGGTGATCCTATGGCTCCTTTTTGGGCCGTTTAGAGTATAAATCGAACCACCGCCCCATGCGCATGCCCATGTCATTAGCATTTCTATTCAATGATATATAGTAAGTTTTACGATCCATTTTACTCACAATTTACTTATTCGCTTTCCTTTTGGTCGGTCCATGACAAGTTAGGTTGGTCGTAACTTTGGTTGGCATATGATGGGAGTTAAGAGTCATGTATTTCCGTCTTCAAAATAGTTTCGTTGTTTAGGGGTTCTCCCTCATGTCTTTTCTTGTGTTATGTAACAACTTTGCTTTCAATGAAATGAATGAATTGGAGTGGTTAGATCTTTGTCATGGGCCAACCACCTATTTATTTCTTGTGCTTATATACGCTTATTTACCCTTTCTTCAGGTACTAGCCAATCGATTGCCTTCTGTCGATTGTCAACACGGCCAAGCAGAGATCTTCGATTTGCACTCGTGCGAAACCTAGGATGGAGAACAAAGACACCGACACACGCATGGCCAAGATGGAGGACCAGCTGGCCCAACTTACCGCGATGATGCTCGGGATAAGCCAAAAGCTCAAAGAGCCCCCCGTCATAGCTGTCACCGGGACATCCACTCCTACATCGTCAAGACATGCTCCCCCGTTGACGAGAGACCCACACGTCGCCAACCTTCCCGGAAAGGAAACTGCTAGAGAAGTCCTTTCTGTCATGCCAATCGTCGTCGATTTAGATCCTCCTCGGAAGGAAGAGCCAACATCCCGCCTAGATGGAGATAGTGAAAAGTGACTGGCTAAGATGGAGGAGTGACTGTGCGCCTTGCAAGGATATGAGCTAAAAGGAGCCGACAAGCTGTCCCCGTATACCAAGACGAACTTCCCCGAGACTTTCCAAGAGCCTGAATTCACGAGGAAGTATGACGGAACAGGATGCCTTAAGACTCACCTTAGGTACTACTTGAGAAAAATGGCTCGTTATGCCAACAACATGTTCTCCCTCATTCACACGTTCCAAGATAACTTAGAAGGCATTGCCCTGACGTGGTTCATCGCACTAGACATCGAACAGTTCACCAGTTGAGAAGACTTGGCTAATGAATTCCTGCAGCAATACAGGTTCAACACCAAGCTCACCCCCACGAAGGAAGAGTTGACCTACGTAAAAAAGAAGAGGAATTAATCATTTAAGGCCTTCGCGCAAAGGTGGAGAACCATGGCCTCACAGGTGAATCCGGCCTTGAATGAGAGGAAAATGAAGTAGCTATTCCTCAAGACATTGCCCCCTGAATATTTCCAGGGATTAATGTACTCAGGATGCCAAACATTTTCACAATTGGTAGATGTGGGTGAAAGAGTCGAGTGGGCAATCATTAAGGGAAGGATATCTACCGAAAATGCTAAGAAATTCCTAACGAGGAAAGATAAGGAAACTGTGGTTGAAGTAGCACTGGTGCAAGAGCCGTTTCTCTCTAGGCCACCTTCAACACCCGCACATAAGCCTGTAATGGCTCAAGGGAACTCCTCCTGGGCATATGACAAGGGCAAGAGACCCATTCAAAGGGAATTTTCCCCATTACCGTGCCCGTTGTTGAAGCTGTTGCCCATACTCCTCAAAAAAAGGATGGTTGCGAAGGAGGTACCTAGGGACAACCCCACGAAGTTCGCCAGGTTCGATGTGACCAAGACGTACGAGTATCACATGGGGGAGAAGGGGCATGATGTGGATAATTGCTATGTGCTGAAATGCAAAGTCCAACAATTGCTAGATGGGGGCATCTTAACTTTCAAGGAAGTTCAGCCTAACATGCAACAGGACTCCTTACCAAATCACACAGAGGGAGTGAACTCAATTTTTGAATAGGACGTCATATGTACCATCTTGACATGCGAGGAAGCTGAGTCCTCCGAAATCATAGTTGTCATGCCCCGAACCTCGAGCGTGCACACATCTCTTGATGGTCTATAAACTTTTGCGACATTCCCAAGACTCGTCGCTGACCCTTTTTATTTTATTGCACATGCGGAAGCAAATTAACTAATCCCCTGACAACAACAAACATGGGATAGAAAAGTAAGACAACCAGTTTCAAATCAAATACACTTTCATAAACACCTCAAGCTTATACAGAAGGTCTATCTCACAAAGGACTACTAAGCCAGCTATGCTCCTGACCCTTCCGCTTCAAGCTCCGGGTTCTTCACACTGTAGACCTGAAAATGTTAGCCCACTAAGGGGTGAGATCACATCTCAGCAAGTCAATCCCTTAAATCCAGATTAGGAGAAGGGTACACTCAACATGCAATCTAATCACCTTTCTCACACTTTCATAATATTAGTACTTTCCTGCATGTTAGTATCAATCAAATCATTCATAAGATATCGAGATCATATATCATCATAATACTTTAACATGTACATATGTAAGGACATAAATGTCAACATAATTACACGGGCCCCCAATTACCAGACTAAACTATTATGGCACGTCTCATACTGCACCACATAGTTTCGTCTCTTAATTAGGTCACTCGCTTTCACCCATTCATGTGTCACAAATGATTTCAATGCACAGATAACAGTCTTTCGACATGATCGGGCATCGTCTCGTTCGATCAATCACATTATCACATACGAATCGCGTTACAAGCGATCTCACCTGGCCATTGCCACACGAACGCATTGTCTGGGGTAGAGGCACGGACGCACCGCCATCCCTCATCCCAGCCCAGTATTGTCGTCTTTGGGCTCCGCACTAGCGCGGACAAACCGCCATCCCAGTCGGGTCACCCCTCAAGGCTTTGTTCTCAGCACAACAGAAGTATGTGTGAAATGCGTTATCGGTTCATACGTGCATGCCATAAACAATGTGTTCAACTCATGCATGACCAAAACCAAAGATGCCACGATTCTCACAAATGAATGTTTAGGAATGTACATATTAATGCAATCATACGAGCCCTAATTAGTAGACTAAACTGTGATGGTATGTCCCATACCGCACCATACAGTTCCGTCTCTTAATTAGGTCCCTCAATCTTCGATCGTTCATGCGTTTCATAATTTCCATTCATTGGTTATGGCAAACCCCACAGATAACAGTCATCCGTCATAACCGAGCATCGCCTCGCATCGTCGAGCGCGGCAACGTTTACATCTAGACGGCATTCCATATAGGAGCATCGGTCCAGCCTCCACTGCGACCGACATCCGTTGACGTTGGGCATTCCCGAAGGAGCATCGGCCCAGCATTCACTACGACCGGCATCCGTTGACGTGGGGCATTCTCGAAGGAGCATCGTCCGGCCCTAAGGCTCGTGACGGCATCTCATATCATTTATCCATTTATTCAATTTCGACCCAGAACACCGTGCATTGCACTCAAATACTTCAATTAAAATGGTGATCTCGACCTATTTTCTTCATATTAGAAATGCATGATAAAATAATCGTGTGTGGGGACACGGTCAGATCGAATCAGAAAATTTGTGTTGTCTCTTTTAAAATCCCACAGTTTGATATAGTATTTAAAAACACTTTCGATGTCCAAAATCTGACACCCGGTATTTCCTAATTAAATAAAAACAGTTTTCAATCACCATACCATTACACAAAACATCACCCAATTCATGTGAATGCTCATGCATTGGCACATCCATTCACTTTATAAAATCAATACACATGAAATTAGACCACTTTTCATTCTCAGGTGAACAGTGCGCGTGAACAGTGTTTCGTGAACAGTAATTCCAAAATTAAGTAACTAATAAATTAAAGCCATAAGTCATTAAAACACTAATTAAAACAAGCAAAACATCAAGAACCATCACCAAACTAATAAAGATCCTAATTGGCAGAAACCGGGCCTTGGCGCGTCTCCAAGTTTAAATCCATAAACCTAACCAATCGAGCTCAGAAAATTCCCAAATTTTAATATGTTGTAAAGAACACATGAACTAACATTTTTCATGAAGACACTGAGGCCCAGATCCTTCTGTATTCGGCCCAGTAATTCACTCAACCCAGTACTAAAATCGGGTCCAGTTCCAGAGAGCTTAACTCATCAAAATCGGTTCTGTTTTGGGTCGAAATCTGGTCCGTTTGACTTGAAATTCGATTATGTTAAACTAGAAGTTGTAACGAACAACTTTTGTGAAGAAACCAATTGGAAATTCGACCTCTAAAGGTCAGTAATAGCCCTCGGAATCATAACAGGTCACGGTTTACAGAACTGTCCGAAATACTGTTTCAAGGATGACGTCATGAAAATCGTCATCTTTTTAAATTCTAAAAATTCTGAGAAAAATATGCGTTATTATTTAGGATTTCTACAATATTTATTCAGAAGGAAATTTCTTCAAAATCGCAACACAAAGTCGTCTAAAAAATTAGCAAAACGCGCACGCCCAGGAAACTGTTTCAAGAACCAGCTTTTGTGCTTGGTCGAATCTTCATCCATGGTGGTTGTCTTGCCTTCTAAGCCACAACCAAGCTTTTCTATGGCTAACCTAACATCTCTAACCAACATCCATCCATATATAACGTCATCTACATCTTTCATTTACGTAGAAACCCCTAATTCATGTACTCAGCCCCTAATCCAGAGTTAGGAGACAACTTACTCAATTTGTGTATCGAATAACTCCCGGCGATGGTTCGTCGAAGCTGAGCTCAAAGCCAAGGGCGCTCGGCTTGAGCGGATGGCATGCAACGGTGAGGATGATGGTGAGCCGAGTGGATAATGAAGCTATAGAAAATGAAAGCAAATAAATGGAGATGAAAGAAGATGAGAGAGCTACGGTAGAAGGGAGAATGCATGAGGGGGAGAAGAGAAAGAGAGAAGGGAGAGAAAAAGAAAAGAAGAAGGGAGGGAAGTTGTCGAGAGGAGGAAGGGGGAAAGAGAAGGGAGAAACAATAAAGTAGAGGAGGGGAAATTGAGGGCGAAAACGCTTGGAAACTGCCACTGCAATTTCCATCTGCTATTGGCCTATTTTTCCATGGAATTTTTGCTCACCCATCACTATCATATACCCCACAACCTTTCCTATGCTTATCTCCACCAAAAGAAATGAAGATTGAAGTGAAATTCATGGGGGCATGCCTTCTTACGAATTTTCCTTTCTTGTTGAGACTTTTCCTCCTTTCCTATTTACCAAATTAACACTTAAGTTAATAGGGTCAAGTCCCCAAGTAGTCACTTATAAATCCTCTCTAATTGTTCCACATTGAAGGTCCTAAAATCCAATTTGATAAGTGGCATTTCCTTTGTTCTTTTAAATTTGCTGCTCTTGTATTTTTTCTCAAATAATTCCCGTCGTCAACAATTCTTGGAAAGATGTAACAACATTCCTAAAATTAATTGTAACACCTTAAAGTTCTCAATTTCTGAAATCGGCATCATTTCCTCGGTTAACTTCAGTCATACGTGACTTTAACGCAACCTAAACCGTCGGGTAGTTTTTGGGAATTTTCAGTGCAATGGACTCGTGGTTGATTATTATCGAACCACAACATACATCTTCGACTCATTGGCGATTCTCGGTTGTCGTGAAAATCTCTAGGTTTCAATTACAAGCACAAGGTACCAAAACAATACAAAAATTGGTTTAGTGCCGATCGATGAGAATTTTGTAATTAGATGGAATCACCCATACCTAATTATATATTTTTATCGAATCGACCTATTTCCAATCTCTGATAGATTTTCGACTGTGCTGAAATGATCTTTGCAGACTAACACGGTCGAGCAGTCGATTCCTAGTCAAATACTCAAGCCTGTTGCATTAAAATTCCTTAATGACTTCCCCAACTAGTTTAGTTATCTCACGAGTGATCAGCTTAGAGAATAGCATTATAAGCACGTCGATGAAAAGCCCAATTTATCCAATTGAAAACAGAAGTAGAAAATCAGACCGTCACAATAGCCGTCCCTTCAAAGTAGGGCGGTTCTCGTTCCGCTTAGTCTTCTGTCTTATGTCCAATCCCCTACGTGGGATCTTGTTGTTATTTCTTTCTTGTCTATGTTGTTCATAGTGTGAACTATGGTCAGCCCCGATCTTGAGCTATTAGTCGAGGATGGTGTGTGTTAAAATACGGCTTTATATTTCCTCATTCAATAAAGTAGACGCATGTTTTATTAAGGACATGTGGAAGCATATCAAACTAGTCCTATGATGGTCGCTGAGGCCTGAGCCTCCACATGCTCCCAAGTTTGATTGTTTTGCAAGGGCGAGGAAATCCGATGATATGAGGATGAGTTCTTGAAACTTTTTACAAAAATACTTCAAAAGATTCTTCAAAAACGACATACATGATCTTTATTGTTGATATGCTCTAACTTATCTCATCGCATCCCAGGCATTTCATTATGCATAATCATGATAAGGACTCATGTGACCCGGATGTGCATGAAGAAAGTCTCTCAGGTTCCGATGACACCGACGATGATCAGAAGGGGATCGAACGTGAATGGAATCAACATGAGTAAACGCTGATGCAGTCAAGAAATATTTTCCATCAATGAAATCAAGGCCGTGGAGCCACTTCATGCATAATCCGAGTCGCATAGCATCATGCATAACATCGTAGATATCATGCACATGTTACATACACGCATATCTACTTGTGTTTCAGGCACCCTATCATTCGATGAGGAAATGGCGGAGGAAAGAGTCGATTGAAGGACCTATCAAGTCTCCGCACAAACGGTTGAATATCTCTTTTTCTTAAATGAGAGGTAAACTGAGACAAAAAAAAATGCATGGCATCATTCGTATGACCTATTTCCAATGTCACTACATGTGCTTCATGTCAGTGAACATCGAGAAAAAGGGCTCGTAAAAATGATTTTATTCGGGCAAAAAGGTAAAACGTTAACCATGCCAAACAAGAAGTGTTTAGGATGAAGAAAAGTAAGCCATTTCCAAACACATCCTTCAAACACTTTTGAGAGTTAAGTGAAAAACAACATTCTCTTAGAATGAATGATTCATTCACATTGAGCGCAAAAATCGAAATGATAAAGGCATTTCCTTCATCAATCCCAAGCATTGCATTAATCTCTTGCTACCCCTTTGGGCCGAATAAAGATCATCCTTCAAAGTACCCTTATCGAGAACGACCCTACATTGGGGCAACATAAGAGGTTACGGTCGTGTTGTAGAGCGAAAGATTGAGAAAGATTCTATTACTTTCACTTGCATCAATCTTCTGGTGATAGTTTCAAAGAAATTCTCATCAGAGCTTGACTCATCCCAAGGTGAAGAAGAGCATTTCCTTCTCTACCTAAACACCGATACCCGTTGCTTTAACCAATTTGGGCCTGATTGTTCATTTCTGAACCTCGAGCAGTGATCATCTCCCTTCACTGGGTCAAGGCATAAGGATTGACCACATACAATTGGCATTTACGAAAAAACGTGAAAAGCATCTCGAAAGTCATAAGAGCTCCAAAAGTTCAAAGAGCAAAAAGTTTGACAAAATTAGGGGGCATGAAAAAGTAGTGTATTTGGTAAAAGTAAGGTCAATGCCCATAAATAAATAAATAAATAGCCAAAAGGCTGCATCTTATGTGAAAGAAAAATTATCAAAGTCCAAGTGCCTGTGTAAAAAAAAATCATCGCAAGTGCAAAGGAAATTAGAGAGAGGAGCAAAGCTTCCATGCAAAAATGATTAGTTAAGGGACTTTCGAGATGTGCTGTGTTTCAAAAGCCAAATGATTTCGAAAGGTCGAGTGACCTGGTCACGATGCCATGATGATCACCGACTCTTAAAAGCCCTCTTGAAAATTTTAAGCCTTTCGAGCCTCTCCCAATCCAACATTACAACCATCTTCCGAAATCTCTTCTGATTGGGATGGTTTGAGTGAAAATGAGAATGCCACAAAAAAGCCACCGCTTGAAGGAGTGGAAGCAATTTTATCTTGTCTTATCTTCCAAGTTCTCGACTTGTAAACCCGCTGAAGATAGCGACAAATATTCCTTTATTGGCCTCAAAGCAATAAATCTTTTTTTGTAAGCCCTAACCAAGCCTATATTGTGATCATTTCAAAAGACCTTTTTTATCGATCAGATTGTGCTCATCGCGAATGTTTCTAGAAGCTTTGACATAGGTTATGTGAGATACCCTCAACAACCAGTTATCTCCCGCATGAATGGATGGGATCAAGTAGCCATTTTATCGAGAGTGTGTGAGAAACCCTTTCTGACTAAGAAGCTCTAGTTTGACATGCTTAATGAGCCTTTTTCACGAGTCATAACCGTTTTGATGAGAACTTGACTCCTAGAGGATTTGATGATTAACAATACATCTCCTAGCAAGATGACAACTTTGCGTCACATGATGCTAATTGACATCGATTGTTTCTCAAGGCAATTAAACTTAGCTCGATTAGCTTGTTCAGTTAATATTGCAATTTGCCAATACATCTCTTGATGCCATCCCTAATGACATTAGCTCAAGTTGAGACTACAAGGTTCATGGTCAACCTTAAACCATGTCATCTCCAAAGATTTATGGTCAATCTTAAACCATGCATTTTCAACTCTGTCGAAACCCATTGTTACACAGTGAGACCTCATTTCTTTCCTTTTTCTTATGACACAGCGTGCTTTTGTAACTCGGGGTCTTTCCATTTTCTTACGACACGTCGTGCTTCTGTAGCCCGGGGTTTTTTCTTTTTTCTTATGACATGGCGTGCTTCTATAACCTTAGGTCTTTCCTTTTTCCTTTGACACAGCGAACTTTTGTAGCCCGAGGTCTTTCCTTTTTTCTTATGACACGATGTGCTTCTTTAGCCAGAGGTCTTTCATTTTTCCTTTGACACGGCATACTTTTGTAGCCTGGGGTCTTTCTTTTTTCTTATGACAGGGTGTGCTTTTGTAGTCCGGGGTCTTTCCTTTTCCTTACGACACGGTGTGCTTGTCACGCCACGAACCTTGAGTGCGCGAATATCCCTCGGTGGTCGATCGAATTGCGACGTTCCGAGGATGCGTCGCCGACCCATTCATTTTATTGCACATGCGGAAGCAAATTAAACAATATCTAGACAACAAACAAACACAAGGATAGAAAAGCAAGACAACCAATTAACACAAAACATATTTTATAAACAAACCAGGTTTATATACAAAAAGGTCTAAACTAAAAAAAAAAAGCTGCCAAGCTAACCCTACCCCAGACCTTACCTACTTGGGATCCGGGTCTACTATGACACTGTCAAGGATGTCGAGGTCTAGAAGGTCAGCTACCTCCTCTACTTCGGGCTTGTCAGCCTCGGGTAATTGTTTCGCCGTAATATTAACCAAAACATCGGCGTCTACAATAGGGTCGAGTACCTCCACATACTCATCATCGACAGAAGGTCCGTCAAACCCATCCAAGAGGCCCTCCAAACCCCGTCAAGCCCGTGACGGAACCACGCTTTGAATAAATGAGGTACCAACTGAGATATGCCCTCATCGACCCAAATCGCGGTCACGACGAGCTCGCGGGTCCAGGGATTCCTGAGGATAGGGAAGATGGTACGCTCGGTCTCGGCCTCTCGCGACTACCCAAAATGAACTAGACGCACCTCCATCTAAGGACCTATAAAAATTTAAACCACGACGGGGTGAGATAAAAATCTCAACGAGTCTACACCCTAAACCTCGATTAGGAAGAGAATTCACCTAGAGGCAGCCTAAACACATGTCATATAAGACTTATCTTGCCTCAGCACCTCCTTGCACATTAGTACAGCTCATATAACATATGCATACAGTAAACATATTTAATAACTGGAACATTGCACATCAATCATCAAATACTCAGAAAGGTCCCGATTATAAGGCCAAATTGTTATGACACGTCACATTCCGTGCCACACAATTTTATCCCATAATCAGATGCGGCTATTTCACTCATTCAAGCGTTCTCGTTAATTACGACCCAATGACCATGGCCAACTCAATAATCGGCGGTCATCTGGCATAATCGGGCGTCGTCTCGCTTCGTCGGGCACAACAACATCTACATCTAGACGACATTCCCGAAGAAGTATCGGCCCAACCTCCACTGCAACCGGCATCCGTTGACATGGGGCATCTGAACTTAATTAGGCATTGTCCGGCGTAAACGCATCATGATGGATTCCGATAACGATCAAACGCACATCCAATCTCGGCCAAGGATATCATGCTTTGCACTCAAATGCCTCAATTTCAAATAATGTACTTGGCATGTTTTCTTCATATTAAAAAACACCTAGTAAAATAATTGTGCGTGGTCACACGATCAAATTGAACCATAAAATGTGATATACTCTCTTTTAAAAATTCCACGATTTTATTTAGTATATAAAATGTTTTTAGTGTCAAAACTCGACACTCGGTATTTTTCTAATTAAATACCAAAAATTCATATTTTTGAAATAATAATTAAAAAATCATCATTAAGCACCTAATTGCATAAATTAGCAATCAATTTCATAAATCAACGCCACCATGACGATCAGCGTAAAATTCTGACAATTGGCTATCCTAGTATAATTTACGCTAACTAATAATTAATTAAATAAATTACAAATTATTTAAATTGAACCACTAATTAATCTACATAAGCTAATCTAACCACCTAATTGCACTAATTACATTAATCTAACTAATCTAGCTATACAACCTACTAAGCTAACTAATTAAATTAACTAGCCACCTAATTAGCCTAACTAAATAATCTAATTAACTAATTAAGCTAACTAAATTACACTAATCTCACTTCATGCTAACTAATTCCCTTAATCCTCACTTATCCTAAACTAACCCTCCCTTAAGTGCAATTAACCCCTAATTAGAGCTTAGGATGTTAACTCACCGTTTAAGTAAGCTAACGGGTCCACGGCGACGGTGGCGTGACGGCGACCAAAAGAGGTCCGGAAAGGGCCGAAAAAGGCCTTGCAAGCTCACTGCTCAAGCTGGAAAAACCAATTCTACTTGAGCTGGCTTAAGGTACTACAGCGGTTGGTCACGGCGCGGGGACGGCGGAGGCGATTAGGCAGCGACGAGCTGGCAACTGGAGCAGCTCAGGCGAGCAGATGGCCTACAACGATGGTGAGCTGGCGTCGACTTGGGGACACAGACACGGGCTGGAGTCGAGGCTGGCATGGGCGGTTGAGCGGGCTGACGAGCTGCTCGAATGGGCAACATGGGCTGGCGGCTTTGGTGGGGGCTGGAGTGCACTGGAAATGGAGGTTGAAGGAGGTGAAAATGAAGAAGCTGCTGCTGGAAGGGGCACAATGAGCCTTGAAAGTCAAGCATAAAGATCCAAACACTCAAGTGCAAGCCCCAAAAGTCTTCAGCCTTATCCAGTAGCCAATTTTCCCTCCCAAAACAGCCCTTGGCAACAGCCAACGAATTTCCCTTGGTCTTCATTCAATTCCTCACCAATTCAAGCCAAATTTGCCTAAAAAAATACCAACTAAGGTGCCCATATGAATTTTCATAATTTACTTCACCAACCTAACCATCTTGAAAGCCAAAAATCCACCTAAAAGGGGTCCTCCGAATTTCTTGAATTTAATTTGCCAAATTTTGATTTTTTCGCCAAAAATCTGAGCTTACCGAAAATTCTTCAAAGGATGAGTCGACGTCCCAAAAATAAATTGTGACATGCTCTAATTTTTTATTCCTAAAACCGAGTTCAATTTCGTGGTTAATTTTAATCGGACGTGATTTTAGCATAACCTAACCTACCGGTAGCTTTTAGGGATTTTATCGCGTTTGACCCGTGATTGATAATTTTCAATCCACGTTTTGTGCATCTCCGACTCATTAGCAACTCTCGGTTGTCGTAAAAATCTCAATGTTTCAATTACGGACACTGGGTACAGAATCGACAAAAAAATTGGTTTAATGTCGTTCAACGTGACTTTTGTAATCAGGTGGAATCGCCCACAATTTGATTTCATGCTTCTGTTGAATCAACCTATCTCCAGTCTTTAATCGATTATAACGGTGTCGTATTGACCCTTGCCAATTAGCACGGTCAAGCAGTCGATTTCTGATCGAATTCTCAAATTTGTCATGTTTATATCCCTTAATGGTTTCACCCGGTAGATCAGTTATCTCGTGAGTAATCAGCTCAGAGAAAAAAGACCATAGGCGCATCGATGAAAAGCCTAATTCATTTAATCAAAACATGGTCGAAAATTCATGATGTCACAGTTTTTTTATAACCTGGGGTCTTTCCTTTTTTTTTCTACGACACGGTGTGCTTCTGTAGCCTGGGGTCTTTTCTTCTTTTTTTTTACGACACGACGTGCTTCTGTAGCCTCGGGATCTTACATTTTTCCTTTGACACGGTGTGCTTCTGTAGCCCGAGGTCTTTCCTTTTTTCTTATGACATGGCGTGCTTCTATAACTCGAGGTCTTTCCTTTTTCCTTTGACACGGTGTGTTTTTGTAGCCCGGGGTCTTTCCTTCTTCTTATGACACAGCGTGCTTTTATAGCCCGGGATCTCTCTTTTTTCTTATGACACGGCATGCTTCTGTAGCTCAAGGTCTTTCTTCCTCTTATTGACACGACACGCTTCCATAACTTAACTTGGTGCAAGCCTATGTAGTCAAGGTCTCTCTACCACCGAAATAATTTAGGTGTCTTCTATCTTTAAATGCAACCTCTTTGAGGCTACATTCAAAGAGGGGCAGCTGTTGACACATATTTTTAAACAAAAAAAATAACAAAAAAGAAAAAGACACGAGAAGGGTTGGGTCGGGTCGGGCCGAATCGGACCTTGGCCCGGCCCGTCTCTCTTCCCTTTTCCCCTGCGTTGGGCTCGGCTGTTTCCCCTTCAGCCCAGTGTGCTCCAACCAGTCTTCCTCCTCCTTCGCGCGCAAACCTATAAAATGAAAAGATAGGACAAGGGCAGTAAAAGAGAGGGGGTAGGGCTGAGAAGATAGGGCAAAGAAGATAAGCAGAGTAGAGCAGAAGAAGGGGACAAGAGTAGAAAGAAAGAGGAGAAAAAGAAGAAAGAAGGGAAGACGACCGGAGGGAGGAACCGAGAATAGGGCACCGCACATGGAGAGAGCAGGGGAGAACACATGGAATAGGAGAAGGCCGGTGGAGATCAGCCAAAGATCGAGAGCCCTCGGGACGCCTTGCCATCGCCAGAGAGCTACCCATCGGACGCCGATTGTCGCCAATTCCTCCGGACCTTTAGGTAGGCATTTTGTCGAATGCTTAGTGTGCGTGTGATAAAACCAAGTCGGCCGGAGCTCCTCCGACCAATTCAAGCGAGCTCCGACTCCCCTGCCCATCCCTGTTGCATTTCTTGAGTGCTGGTAGGTCTCCTTAGTTCCTCAAGTTCACGCTTGGGCCTTGGCCGAGCCAAAAGTTCTCGATCCCGTTAGTGCACATTACCTGTTTGTCGAAATGCCCCGCCAACAACCAGCTCCGTCATCCCTAACTTCAACTCAATCTTTCGACTGAAGTATTGCCATGAGTTAGCCGGAAGCCGAGCTATGTCCCTGCCTGGTCGAAGCAGAGCCGTTGTGCCCTAGCCGGACGCCACTCGCGTCGGTCGCCATCGCTACTTCCCCTGTCACGAGCGGGCAGTCGTGGAGTAAGGGGTAGTAGGCCGACGGAACGTCGTCCTCGATCGACCCCTTGCTGCCTCCAACCAGCGGCCTGACTGACGTCAGCCACCGCCTCCTTCCCCTCGAAAGTGGGCTAATGGGACGCCGTCACCATCCTTCCTGTTGCAGTTGGTCAGCTTTGGGGGGAAGAGGCGCAAGTCGAGTTAGGCCAGATTTGATCTAGCCCACTCGATCTTTTTCTCTTGGGCCTGCTGAAGTTTTGCAGTGAGATTAGGCCTATTGGTTGAGCCCAATCCAGGCCCCAGAGATGGTCGGGCCTGGCCCGCCCTCAGCCTGCCCCCTGTCGGGCCGAACCTAGGTCCGATTAGACCGGACCTGGCCCGCCTCGACCGGACCCGACCCGGCCCGGCCCAGCCCAACCAAAAAAAAAATTCGAAAATTAAAAAATGTAGGGTTTGGTTAGGAATTGACATATCTTGCATTCTTAGTGTAATTAGACATTTATTTGCTCGTATATTGATTATATCGTATGTTTAATTTGCTAATTGCACGTGCTAAAGTTTACTACAATTAGGATTTTGATTGCAAATTGTTACTTTAATGATTGCGTACCCGCATAATCACCTCACATGTTAGTGGATAGGTGTAAAATCAATCCAAACTACTTGACAAAAATTTTTTCCTTCAAAATGAATAAGATTAGGTACCGAAATAGCACTAATTAGTTAATTAGTATAGTCAAGTCCCCGACCCTAGACTCTCTGGTTGTGTAGGAAGTGTGGCATACTCCAGTGCCTCACTTGGTTTCTAGCCGACCCCAATAGGCCAGTGGCAACTCCTTTTTGCGAAATTCTTAAGAATATCCCAATGTCACGCGAGGTATGGATTTGGGAGAGCCCGTGCCTAATCATGGGTCTTAGGTCCATCCTTTAGGCAATACCCCTAAACCTACTCCCTTTCCTCGAGGGGTAGGTCGCGACACACCCTAATTCCTTTGGATCTTTTTCTTCTCTATGAAGAAGGAACATTCTCTAGTTGCTTTACATCCTGGTGACCTCAAAATCTAGACGAGAAAACTGAGAGGAAGCTTTATAAGAACTTGCTTAGGTGTGGACTTTTTAATATTGTTATTTCTTATTACCTATATTTTTGCAGTTCTTTTCATTTGGATTTTTTTATTTGGAGAGTTTTCTTTTCTTTTTTTTTGGTCGAAATATTTGGAGAGAGTTCAAAAGGTGATTTATGTTTGACTTTTTTTTTTTTTTTTCTTTTTTTCCCTAAAACAAACCTTCCATCCCATCAAAGCAATCCAAATATTACGAGGAACTAGAATCATTAAGATAATAAATTAAAGAAAACTTTACTAATACTATATTTTTAAGTATAGAGGGGAGATCATTTAAAAAAGAAAAAAGAAGATGCAATTCATATTTGATGAAATGCTCATGAGCAACATCATTAGTAGTTCTACTAGTTCACTTCAAACTCCATCCTAGACTCTTGCTATGTAGAAAACGAGAGTTCAAGACAAAAGGATGAATACACTAGGGGCAAAGGCTCTTTTGTTGAATAGCATCAATTAATACTTGCAATCACTTTCAAAAACACTTTATGGATGTCGAGAAACTAAGTAGCTTTTCATGCGAGAAGAGGAGATGCAGCTTCCACTTTCATTGGCCAATTCCATTTTCCTTGTCTTGTTCATGCTTCGACGACTGAACCTCATCTAATTGTGTAATAATACGCATGGCCCCTTTTTTTATCCTTCCATGTACCATCTCTACTAAACTTCAAACCTTAGTTTGGAAAGGAATACAAGAGTTTGTCCTTACTCCAATAAAATCTGGTTCTTGATTTAATTCAAATCTAATCTTCTTCCTAAACATATTCAAATATTTCATGAAATCTTCTATTGGGAAGGAACTAGAATAATCTGATCATATAACTTTGCTTTCTAATAACGCCATATTCTAGTGCAAAGAATTGTTGCATAAAGGGTGAAGAGCTCGCACTCCAATCTCATTCTCTGTGATGTTTTTCTTGGATCAAGAAAGTATTTCACTATCTCTTCTCGAGACCTAAAATTTCAAGCAAATGAGATATTACCCGATGGGCTCTATCTCTATGAAATTTGTGCCAATGGACATGTTGTTAACAAATGTAGCGAATTTTCCTCCAAGGCTTCGTGCAACGGGAAAGAAGGGTCTAAGATATAGAGCAATTGAAACAAGTTAACTTGAGAAGGTAAGACATTAGCCACTATCCTGTACTACAACATTTTTTGCTACTCATAAACTCTAGCTTTCCAAATTTTACTCGAAATCCGAGAGTTGTTGAAATGTTCACAACTTGATGAGTTTGTATTTAACAAAAAAATATTCCATCGGTAGTTGGATGCCAAATCGATTTACCCACCCATATGGAATTCTGCATGCATCTAGAATGGCTTGGACAACTTTGTTTTGACTTCAAATCTAGTACAAGTAATTTGGTCATAGACAAAGGAAATCATTAAAGCTTCATTTATGATATCTCGACGTTAAGTGAATCATGCATTTCTCCGATTTTGGTCAAATTGAATCCTCCACCTACCCGGTAGATTGAACCATATACTTATGGGGCCTTTAAAGGCAATTTAAGACTTGATGGTGCAAAGGGTTTATTTAGAAACAAAGGGGGCACCGAATTGGTGGTTTTGCCACATTCGTACAAATATGTTCATCGACACGAGCAGAACTTTGGGCTTTGTAATTGAGAATCAACTTCACAAAACAACTTGGATTTTATAATATTACAACTGAGATTGACTCTGAAAGCCATCGCTAATCTTCTTAATGTGGAGTTGATGATTGATAATGCTAACCCTATCTTGCTTAAAGATATCAAAAGGCTACGAGGCCCTTTTACTTTGAGTTTAAAGTGCAACATAACTTTCGAGAAGAAAATCCACAAGCGCTTAGATAGTATCTTCTTTTCATTATCTCCTATAGAGTTACTTCATGTTTTATTAGCTAACAAAACAAGAATAACTAGAACTACGGCGTTAAAATTTTGTGTTCGGCTTCTGCCCTTTTTCGTACCAAAAATAAAATTCAAAAAAAAAGAAGTTCAAATATTTTGTCATCCAAAAGTCTACCCAATTCCAAACCATTGGTCCAGAAGGCATCCCCCGCGAGGAGAAAAGACCTATAAATACGACCAGAAACCTGATCGAGAATCTTCATCCCGAACCTCCTCCTTCGATCTCTCAGCACTCTCTCTCTCTCTCTCTCTCTCTCTCTCTCGCGAGCGATCTCTCTCCTTCTTCCTTCAAGCCTCAAGGTAATCCGCCGATCCTCCTTCGCTGTGTCGATTACAATCTCCGTCTGCGTTCTGGGTAGACAGGATTTTTTGCGACTTTCGGATTGGTCGAGGTTTCGTCTGTTTTCGCCTCGATTTTGCGAATCGTAGCATGCGCTTTGCCTCCGAAAGATGTCCGCCGGGTCGTGAGATGATCCGCGTGCGGATCGTCTGATTTCGGTCTTCGCTTGTGCTGGTTGTTTGCTAATTTCTGTCTTTTGATAGCTTCAGTTGATTGTGTGCGTTGTCGGATCTTATCTGTGAGTTGTGCAGACGTTTGTTTGTTTGGAGTGATGAGGATGGAAGAGAAGTTTTTTTTTTTTTTTTTCATTCCTGTGGATTGATTCCCCATTTTTCAGAGCTCTCGGCTGTCTAGTTTCTATACGATTTATAATGTCCATGATTTGTTTAATCCCAATGCTTAACCACTGCTCCTGTGATTGCTAATGGTACCTAAAGTTTTGTTGTGCGAAGGGAATTCTGTGTTTTTGATTAATTGATTTGGTGCCTAACCTTCAATTTAGAGTTTCAGCAGTCTTGGTTGGCGCCCGCAAACATGTGTTGATTGTCGTGTCGTTTCTCGATTTGGGTTGCAGAAGAATCTAGTGAAACGTTCATGCTGGTCTCTCTCTCTCTTTCTTAAGTACGCAAATCAAGAATTGAATTGTAATGACTGAGATAAGCCACGAAGAGTGTGGAGCTGAATCTAATCTGGCTGGTTTACTCGATATTTCTTGCAGTTGAGGAGTTGCAATTTTGCAAATATGGCGTGTTCTAGTTTCATGTCACCTAATTTCTTCCCTTTTTTTTCTGTTTGAATCTCTTAGATGCAAATTTTCGTGAAAACCCTTACTGGCAAGACCATCACCCTTGAGGTCGAAAGCTCAGACACAATCGACAATGTGAAAGCCAAGATCCAAGACAAGGAGGGAATCCCCCCTGACCAGCAGAGGCTTATCTTTGCAGGGAAGCAGCTTGAGGATGGACGCACTTTGGCTGATTATAACATTCAGAAGGAATCCACCCTTCACTTGGTTCTCCGTCTCAGGGGTGGCATGCAGATATTTGTGAAGACCCTCACCGGCAAGACTATTACCCTAGAGGTTGAAAGTTCGGACACCGTCGATAATGTAAAGGCGAAAATCCAGGACAAGGAAGGAATTCCCCCAGATCAGCAGAGGTTGATTTTCGCGGGCAAGCAACTTGAAGATGGCCGAACTCTGGCAGACTACAACATCCAGAAGGAATCGACACTCCACTTGGTGCTTCGTCTCAGAGGTGGCATGCAAATCTTTGTGAAGACCCTCACTGGCAAGACCATAACCCTTGAGGTTGAAAGTTCGGACACCATCGATAATGTAAAGGCGAAAATCCAGGACAAGGAGGGAATCCCCCCAGACCAGCAGAGGTTGATTTTCGCTGGCAAGCAACTTGAAGATGGCAGGACGCTCGCAGACTACAACATTCAAAAGGAATCCACCCTTCATTTGGTGCTCCGTCTGAGGGGAGGAATGCAAATCTTTGTCAAGACCCTAACTGGGAAGACGATCACTCTGGAAGTTGAGAGCTCTGACACCATTGACAATGTCAAAGCCAAAATTCAGGACAAGGAAGGCATTCCCCCAGATCAGCAAAGGCTTATCTTTGCTGGGAAACAACTTGAGGATGGTAGGACTTTGGCAGATTATAACATCCAGAAGGAGTCCACTCTTCACTTGGTGCTGCGACTGAGGGGGGGCATGCAGATTTTTGTCAAGACCCTTACTGGGAAGACCATAACTTTGGAAGTTGAGAGCTCGGATACCATTGATAATGTCAAAGCTAAGATACAGGACAAGGAAGGCATTCCCCCAGATCAGCAGAGGTTGATTTTCGCCGGGAAGCAACTCGAGGATGGCCGGACACTGGCAGATTACAACATTCAGAAGGAGTCAACTCTACATCTTGTGCTTCGCCTCCGCGGTGGAATGCAGATTTTTGTCAAGACTCTGACCGGAAAGACCATCACTCTGGAGGTGGAAAGTTCAGACACCATCGACAATGTGAAGGCGAAGATCCAGGACAAGGAGGGCATCCCTCCAGACCAGCAGAGGCTGATTTTTGCTGGGAAGCAACTGCAAGATGGGAGGACACTGGCCGATTATAACATTCAGAAAGAATCGACTCTGCACTTAGTCCTTCGTCTGCGTGGCGGCTTTTAAGTCTCTTGCGAAAAGTTTTCATTGAGTCAAGCTCTGTGTTTATCTAAGTTTGGTCGGTTCTAATGTTTGGCTTTATGTTTGGGTAACAATGTCTGCTGATGGATGGAATTGGTATGGATAATATGTCAACTTCTTTGGTTTGGTTATCAGTTTGATGGACATGAATCGATCTAGTATTCTCTTATTTGAGGGTTGTGGCTTTTGAGCGTTGTTTCACTAGTTGAACTCGTATATTCCAGTTAGTTTCTCTGTTGCATACATATGTATGAATGTGGCGAAGCAATCGCTTCCATATAGCGAAGCGAAGCTTCGAAAACCCTGCTGAACGACTTTTAGTTGCTTTTGGGAAGGAAAAGCAATATAAATCAGGCGAAAGATGAAATATATATTGGCATAATACAGGAAGCAAACATGTGATTCGTGTCTTAAATTAGCAGGTTTACCGTAGGATGCCTTACTTTTTTCTCTAATCGCAGTTTAACTTATGTTGCAGCGCTTTTTCGGTTTTCTGGTTTTGCCTTTTCGATCAATCGTCAGAAAACCTAACATCGAGCCAGACTTGGGAGACTTCATCCATTATCACTAATTAAATCAATTTTGATCTGGATCTAGAGTCACCATCCACTGATATAACATGCTCTATAACGTGCAAATCTCAAAGCTGCATCTTCTGTAGGAGAGCCGGAGCTGCTTGGTACAATCAATGCCAATCACAGATTATTGTAGCCTACTGCTCTGCTCGGCACAGGGCTCGTATACGATAAGGATTTTATTTCGACTGCGAATTGTCAAAGTCACATAATAACACACCCAAAGTATGAATGTACATCCCATATACGAACCCTCCGCATATCAAGCTCGAAACACGTCCACCCACATAAAAAAACGAGAAAACTGCTTCAAACGAGTCACAGAAGACAGAACAACTAAGAAGTAACTTTTAGGCTTTGTAGCAGACTTCACCATCACAGACCCATCCTTCGCCGGCTTCTCCTCCTTCCTTTGCCTCCTCCCCAGCTGCTTTATCGTCTTCTTCTTCTTCTTCATCCAGCTCGTTCTTAGTCGACTTCTCCAACTTCTTCAGATGTTCGGCAGTAAAAGGATAAGCATCAGCCCCATGCTCCGATATAAGATCCCTCGCTTCTTTAGTCAGTGTTCGGCCCGTCGGGCCAATGGCTATGAGCGTGGGGATCCCGTCAACCTTGAATTTGCGATTCAGGGATTTCTTCCTCTCGTCACCAAAGGGAAGCGCCAGCCACGGCATCTGAGCATAGTAATTGTCGAAGGCAGCTTGGTCCTTATCGCTGGAGATGAAGACCAGCTCAAAGGCATCGTTTTTGGCCTTGATCTTTTCGTATGCCTCCGTGAGCACTGGCAGGAAAGCACAGCAAGGAGGGCACCAGTGTGCCGAGAAGTAAAGGAGGACAGTCTTCCCTACCAAGTCCGATACTGGAATCTGCAATCCAAGTTAAGAAACGACCTTGAGTTGATTGGAAAAGGCATGTGAAAATGCACACATGGACATGATTTTCCAGTTACAAACCAGGTTTCAACCTTTTATCACCTTGAGTAACACGAGGGATGACGAAATTTAGGACTATAAAAATTTGCAAGTCACTAGCTTCTTGGAGGATAAACAAATTTACCTTGGTTCCTTCCTTTCCAATGACAAAATCTCGATCCCCTGAAACCAAGATTGACTCCAAGGTCTGAGATTCTTCCTTTTTCCTCTGTATCTCTGCAAGCTCTGCAAACTTTTCTGGAGTGAATGGGTAAGCTTCAACCCCATTCTCTTCGACAGTTTCAACAACATTGGAATGGAGAGTCTTCCCATCAGGACCGATTATGACAAGAGTGGGTAGGGTAGAAAGCTCAAAGTACCTAACCAATTTCTCACATTTTTTGTCTTTCAATGGTAATGAAAGCCACGGCATGCTTCCAAAAGCTTCGTTGAATGATTCTTCATCATCATCTAGAGGTATCTGAACGATCTCAAATCTCTCTCCTTTGGCCTTCAGCTTCTCATGAACATCCAGTAAAATTGGCGTGAAATCAACACATGATTTGTACACGGACAATGAGAAATATAGACCCACGGTTTTCCCTTCAAGCTCAGCAACAGGAACCTAGTTTGACCACATGACTAGATTAGTAAAAGAGGATGGAAAACCGAATCATGAGCACACGCGACCATCAGTTTGAACTGCATCGAAGATCTTTTTAGCTTACCTTCTTCCCATTGGATGAAACTACGAAGTCACGAGACCCATCGACCAAAAGAGAGGTCGCTGATTGGTTTCTCTTTGCAGCTTCTTCCTGGTCTTTCAATTCTTTGACACGTTCTGCAGTGAAAGGGTGACCTCCCACTCCATACTCGCGAACAATCTCCACCCCACTATCCGTTGAGACTGTACCAGTGCCATCCAGAAACACAAGGTGGGGTATTCCCCTCACCTCAAACGATTCATCCAAGCTATCACGCTTCACCGAGTCGGAGAACGGGATTGCAAGCCACGGCATCTTGGAAAAGTAACCACTGAAGGACTCTTCATCTTCGTCTGCAGAGATGAAAATGATCTCCAGATCACCTTTTGGGGAAAGTTCATTGTACACCTCCGCCAGAGTCGGGGTGAACCGCTGGCATGGACCACACCATGACGCGGAGAAGTATAAGCCGATCTTCTTCCCCTTCAAGCTATCGACTTTAACCTGATACAGGACAAAAAGATTCCTAATTTGAGTTCTTTCAAAACAGTAATCAGCAAGCAAGGCACACTAATGTTGATTGACCACCTCACAAAATCCTTAAATGGCTCATGATACACCCAAATAACCAGAGAAGCACTTCAGTTAAGCGCTCCTCGTTAATTCAATCGCAATTTCGTAGTCTCATTGATCAAAATAACTAAACCACATTGAAGACGCAAGCATTCATACTAAATCGAATCCATATAGACTGCGTCCACGTGACACTACGTATAAATCTTTCTTCAAAAAGTCATAAATCAATTACCAATCATCCAGTTTCTGAAGAAAACAAATGGATAGAAGTTATCTTGAGCTAAACTCGTTTATCTTGAACTAAACTCGCCAGCTTAGCCAACACAAACCAACGGCTTCGCAATCCCGAACTCCCCGCAAAGAACAACCAGAAAGAACTTCGGGATTCGAAGTCCACAGGCGCAAGAACCCGCATCTTCCCAATCCGACAAGAAGATAAGCGCCCACAAAGAATCAGATCAACAATTTCTCAACCTCCAGCTAACTTCGTCTCTTCAAACAAACCCATCACCAGAACAAGAACCTCTCGCGCGAAAATGGGCACTTCGCAAAACGACCCCCACGCCCCCAAGAACACGACCAGCTTCAACAAGGACACCGACCCACGATTCTTTTTCCCTCCTTTTCCCCGAAAGAGCAGAAGCAAAAGGGAAAGAACCGAGCCTCACCTGATCGCCGTTGTTCCGGATGAGGAAGTCCCTGTCCGGAGAAGACAGCAGTGACTGCACATCGTGCGAAGCCGCCGCCGCGCCTTCGACAAGATCCGCCATCCTCGTCGCTCGAGCTCCTGTGCGGTTCGGGCGTTTGCTTGATGAGCTTTGTTCTCGTGAGAATCCCTTCAATGGCGGTCTCCTGCTCCCTCAGTATATATATACGCAAGATGAAGAAGCTTGTCTGGCACGCAGATAATTTTCTTGATTCTTTTTTTTTTATTAATGACCATTGACTCCTTAATTTTTTTTTTCAACCTTTTTTTTTTAATATATTTCTTTTTCGGATGCTTCTCCTTCCTGGGACTTTCCGGGCCGCAAGCATGACATCTCGGGAAGTGGGGTCCAACGTGGGAATGTCGCGGGCGCAGGGAATGCTTTGGCCACGTCAGCAGATCGATGCCTTCTTTTTTTCTTATTTTAGATTTTTATTTTCTTTCACCGCTCCTTACTTCCTTTGTAAGAGTCCACGTGTCCAGCATCCGAGGCCGAAGTTTCCAAATAATTTTTCGTCTGGCCCAATCGATTCCATAATAAAGGCTTACATAGAAAGTCATAAAATTTATTACAATAGTATAATCTAATCTTGAAATTTTCGAAAAGTGCAATTAAGCCTTCGTCAGGAAAGGGTATTTGAGTTCTAAAATTTTCAAAAAGCGTAATCAAATTTGTCTGATCAAATCTTTCTGACGATTGCATTTTTTAAAATATTCTATAACTCAATTTAATTTTCGTGACAAGTTTTAAGATTTAATAACACTTTGTGAAAATTTTATTACTCGATTGTACTCTTGTAATGAATTTTAAGATTTCATTATACTTTTTAAAAATTTTAGAACTCAATTATATTTTCCTAACAAATTTTAGAACTTTCAATGCATTTATCTCTATAATAAAAGTTAAAACTTTAAGTAATTTGAAATGTTTAGTTTTATTTCACAAATTCGCGTTTTGCCTTTTCGTTAGCACGTGGCCGTCAATTGAAAAACGAAAGCGTGCAATTTGCTCAACTCGAGTAAATAAGCCTGAGAGTGTCAATTCGCTTCTGCCTTGCTTCCGGAACAAGTTAATGGGTGCCTTCCTAATCCGAATAAAAAATAAAAATAAATACAACATTATAAAAAAAAAATTTGTGAAAAGTCGTCACCTTTGCCCTAGGAGAGAAAAGATAATGTTATTTATTTCTTTTCACTAATATTTTTTTGTCTGGGCGATATTAAAAATTATTATGCAAAAACTTAGGTGCTTGTTTGGTAACGTGCCAAACAAAGTGTCTCGATTCCGATTTTTGTTCCTGCACCGGTTTGGGACGAGAATCGTGTTTGGTAAAATTTTTGTTCCGGGAATGTTTGGGACAAGATTTGAGAATAAAAAAAAATTTGATTCTCTGTCCGAGAATCAGAAAAAAGAATCGAATCGTCCTCCTCTGCTCAGTCTCCCTCCTTTGCGCAGTCCACTCTCGTCCTCCTCTGCTCAGTCCCATCTCTGCTTCTCACTCTCTCGTCCTCTCATCTCTGCTTCTCACTCTCTCGTCCTCCCATCTCCCTCTCCCTCCTCCAGAACGGCGACGGCGAGCTCCTCAAGAACGGCGACGGCATTGCTGCTTCTTCATCGTTGAAGCTGCTCAGGTGAGTTCCCTTCACTCGCTCTATGGTTCCTTGTCTGCGACGGCCGGCGGGAGCGGCACGGCTCGAGTCCGTGGGCGATCTCGGCCGAGGGGTCGCTCGGCGCCGCACACCCTCGCCCGGCTCGACGAGGGCACCCGCCGAGCCGGGCCTAGGGCGAGCAACGCCGAGCGACCCTCGGTTCGACTCGGCGAGCCCTCGCCGAGCTGGCCGAGGGCGAGCGACCCTTGGGCTAGCTCGACGAGGGCGCCGGCCCGAGAGTCGGGCTCGGTCGCGCGCGACGCCGTCGCCGAGGGGTCACTCGCCAAGCCGGGCCAAGGGCGAGCGACCCCGGGCTAGCTCGGAGAGGGCGTCCGTCGAGTCGGGAGCGACCGTTGGGCCCAACTCGGCGGGCGCCCTCGCCGAGCCTGGTCAAGGGGTCACTCGCCGAGCGGCCAAGGGCAAGCGACCCCTCGGCCAGCTTGGCGAGGGCGCCCGCCGAGTTGGGCTGTTGCTTGATACTTTGCGCGGAGAGCTTATTGTTGTTTTGACGTCGTGCGGGGTTACGTCGGGATTCACGGCTCCGGTTTGAGACTTCTTCCAAAGTAATGGAGTAATAGACTGAATTGTTGTGCAATATTGTGGCATTGAAGGTTGGGAGAAGAGGAGTCATGATTTGTTAGAAGGAGAAAGAGTGGCATATGAATATGCGGAAGTGGCTGCTACTTATTTGCAAAATGCCATTTCCTTTTCAATTCTTCTTGGATGATGGTTGCTTCTTTGTTTGCCTCCATGTTTGTTGGAAATGTGGTCCTTTCCTTGAGTGATGAACTACTTTACCGTTCATCCACTTTAGTCTCATGTATGTAGCTTTTGTGAGGCGTTTTAGAACGATTCTTGCTGTCAACATCTTTCTGTGATCTCTTGCTGGGTTGTTCTTTGCAAACAGAAAAAACCTTTGGCTGTAATCTTTATCAAGTTAGGGTGATGATTCAAGTGTTTTCATCTTAATGCGAGCAAGGGAAGGATCTGGACAAGTTTTTTGTGTCGCATTTTGCTGGTATGTTTATCTTTGTTGCTGTTCATGAACACTTTTTATATGTTTTTCACTTGACTGAACATGGAGAAGTGAAAGCAATGATTTCATCAGTATTTTGTGCATTAGGTTTAAAGCGTTGTGGGAAAATTGCAAGTAGCATGCTCACCTAATACTTTCACTATTTGTTTTGGACAGACCATCATCTCAATGGTTAAAATCTTACTTCTCTTGTTAAATTGATAGAGAGGATGTGCTTTAAATAATTTTATAGACTTTGAACAACGGTAAAGTTTCTATCAAAATCTCGCCGAGTCTATGATCTTCTTAATAGCATAGTATTGCATTGTGGCCTGTTATTTATTCGTATGTCTAAGAATGCTCAATTCGAACCGTGCATGGTTGAATCTTTTGTTAGTAGTTACATACAAGGAAGTAGCACCTCTAGAAAAAGACAAGTTAATCTCACTTATGATCTTGTGTCAGTCACAATTAAGTTGTATTTTTCAAATTCTAAGTAAGTGATTCTATTTCAGGTTAGCTGGAAGTTGTTGGTTTGAAGTTGTGGGTTTGCATTTGAACAAGAAGCCACCTCAAGTGAGTGTCATTGGAGCATCTTCTTCTTTTTTTCTCTACTTACCCGGTTACACTTTATCTTCCATGATAGTTTTAAGTGTCATCTCAATTAATTTATATGATGCTCAATCAAGGTTAAATGGCATCCCAGAAAGATATGTTCAATGCAAAATGGACCGAGCCTTTAACCAACTTGTTTGTAAGATTGTTGGTAGAGGAGGTTCAAAAGGGGAATCGCACGACTTCTACTTTTAACAAAGCAGGGTGGAACAACATACAAGCTGAATTCAATAAACAGTCAGGATACCAATATAACATATTACAGTTGAAGAATAAGGTGAACAAATTGAGAATGCAGTATGCTAGTTTTAAGAAGCTCCTTTCACAATCTGGCTTTGGCTGGGATTATGTGAATAGCACAGTTGTTGTCGACGATCCAAGTATTTGGGACTCTCACATCAGGGTATGTTTTAAGTTTAGATCATTTTGATATTATGATATATGTAAGTTTTAGAAGATTTGATTATGTTATTGACATGTCATTTGTGAAAATTGCAGGACAATAATGAGGCAAAATTCAAGAAGGATGGATTTCCTCAATATCCGAACGTGCATTGTATTTGGTGATACATATGCTCTTGGAGAACATGCCGTAGGACATGCCCAAGATCTGACGTTGTTAGAGGATGGTGACAATGGTGGTGACAATGGTGGTGGCAATGCAACTGGTTATCCAGAGGACTTAGGTGAACGCCGGTTTGATGAGGACATTTTTACATCCCAGAATACTTCCACTTTCATTCATAACAAGCACAAAGTTGGATAGGACTCCAAATGTTAAGAGGAGAAGAAATAGTTCCTCAATTGATATTCATGAGACATGCAAAGCTATCCAAGACATGCTCAAAGCTAGGTCAAATCAATCTGAGAGTGGATCTGTTGGCTCACAAGTCACACCACCACCACCACCACCTGAAGACCCCTACTCTATATCAGTTGTGATTGATGTTCTGGTTAATATGAATGACTTGGACCAAGATCTTTACAACAAAGCAGTGGAACGAGCATGTGTTAGTGCCGTATGGAGAGAGGCTTTCATCAAATCACCAACTGAAAGGAGACATGGACTTCTTAATTATCTTGTGTAGATGTTGAAATATGCTTTATGGATTGCATGTGCTTTTACTTAACTGTGTGATTTAATTGTTCAAACTCTTGTGTTGTTGTATGGATAATATGGATTGTGTGTGATTTGTATATTTGATTTGCTTCTACTTTAGAACTTAAATTGTTAAGGCACGTTTGGATTTTTTTTTTTTTTTTCAGATTTCTTTATTAATGTTATTGTATTTGTGTGATGATATAGGTACTATGGAAGATGGATCAAATAGTATGTCTAATGAGCAAATAGAATCAGTTGATCAATTCTTGGATGACGATGATCTTGACATATTGATAGCATGGTTATGCATGGTTGCGATGGACATGTCCGTGCATACGAAAGAACCTATTAGAGACAGCAAACTATCGGGATCGGAATGGATAAGAGAGATTATTTGTGGACATTCAGATAGAATATATGAAGCCTTCAGGATGGAGAGGCATGTTTTTATGAACCTATGTGATTTGATGAGGATGAGAGGTTGGTTGAAAGATAGTCGGTATGTTAGGATAGATGAACAAGTCGGGATCTTCTTATCTTTGGTTGGTCATAATAACTCAACTAGAGATTTATGTGAGAGATTTCAACGTTCAGGACATACAATCAGCACGTATTTTAATTTAGTGTTGAAGGCAGTTCTCAAACTTGCAAAAGAGATTATCAAATCACCATCATTTGATGTTGTTCCACCAGAAATTCTTATGAATCCTATCCATGAACGCTATTTTAAGGTGTAGTTTTCATATCAATTGTGCATCATCAAATACATGTAGTTGATAATTTTTGAATTTTCATAAATTCACATGATTTTTTTTTTTTTTTGAAATAAATTCACGGGATTGCGTAGGTGCTATTGATGGCACCCATATAAATGCTACCGTCCCCAGGTCTCAGCAAATCCCATATAGAGGCAGAAAAGGAAATACCACTCAAAATGTGTTATGTGTTTGTTCGTTTGATATGAAATTTACTTTCGTATATTCTGGATGGGAAGGATTTGCCAACGATTGTCGAGTGCTTTCGGTAGCACTTGCGACTCCTCAATTGCAATTTCTTCGACCACCACCAGGTATTTGATTTGTTTATAAGGAGAAATTCATTTTATGATTGTTTCATCGTTGCATATCATAACTAATATATATATATATATATATATATATATATATAAATTATAGGCAAATACTACGTGGTAGATTCTGGTTATGCAGCACAACCGGGATTTTTAACTCGTTTAAAGGTGAACGGTATCATCCGAACGATTATAGGGGAGTGGAAGACGGCCAAGGACAGCAAGAGAATTATTCAACTATAGACATTCTTCTTTAAGAAATGTCATTGAGAGGTCATTTGGGGCATTAAAAAATCGCTTCACCATTTTGAGACACATGCCTCCATTTACAATGAAAAAGCAAGTACTTATTGTTATTGCATGTTGCACTCTTCATAATTATATTCGTGACCAAGACAGGATGGACAGAAACTTTTCTTGATATGGAGATCCGGAGTACCCATTTGGAACTGGAGAAGTGGAGGTTGTAGATGATACATCAAATGAGGAAGCAATGGAGATAAACATGCTTCGGAGAAGTATTGCAAATCAAATGGCAAGGGATTACAATATGCCGGAGATTCAATAACTTTATGCTTTCTACCTTTGTAATATTGTTTTTAATTATTGACTTATCAAAGCCAATATTCAAAGTTGAACAATGGACTACGTTACTTCATTATTCATTTATGGATAAGTTGTAGTGATGAGTTTTCGTTAAAGCCTTTTCTTTGTTTCAAAGAGTCCTATTGGTTTGAAGAATATTATCTTCTTAAACGTTGGGTGTTCGGTTTTGGGATATATATATATATATATATATATATATAGAGAGAGAGAGAGAGAGAGAGAGAGAGAGAGAGAGAGAGAGAAGTATCTTCGCTAAATTAAAATTAACATCCATCCATATTAAATTCAAAATGGATTAGATATTTAATCATATAAAAGTAAATATTAATTGAAAATGAGAAATCACCATGATAAAAAAAACTCTTATTTAAATATAAATAATATTGAAATTCTAATAAGAAAACTAAATTTAAAATAACAACAATTTTTGTTTTTATTCTTATCTATTTTTATTTCTATATTTTATGTTAATTTCTTCCTATCAAATTTAAAATAACAACAATTTTTTCATCTATTTTTATTTCTATATTTTATTTTAATTTCTTCCTAATTTGAAATATATATTTGCTATATATAGAATATATATTTAATTTATACTATAATTTAGTATTTATATTTATTACATATTTTAGGGATATTAGTATAGTTTATACTATGATTTATTATTTATTATTTAATAAAAATTGATTAGTTAATATTTTTATTACTTAGTATAAAAATATAATTGATCGTGAATGGTTTATGAAAATTCAATATCAAATTTACATTAATCTAAAAAGGTAATTAAAAAGAATTAGAATAGAAATTTTATTCCAAAATCAAAAATTTTATTCGTTCCAAACGCATTCTGTTTTTTTTTATTCCGGAATCGAAATTATATTAATTACCAAACGCGTTCTTTTCTTTCGTAATCTATTTAATGAACAGGAATAAAAAAAAAATCATTTCGATCGGAATGCATTTAGGGAAAGTAATCGTTACCAAACGCGCCTTAATGGCCAAGAATGTGGTAGGTAAGTCAAAATGGGGCACCGACCCAAAAACAAAAGTCAAAATGGGGCAAAGGAGAAAAGCACAAAAAGAAAGGTTGGAGAACGTCGTCGTCTAGGGGAGGACGAACCGGATGATGTCGTCAAAGGTGGGATGGTGACGTGTGCGTCGTGACGTGTGACGCGATTGCTCCTCGTTGAGACGCGGCACGTACAAAAGGTGTGGAGAATATTCCACAGTTGATGCTTCTTCTTTTTTCATTGGGGTGTGAGTAACATGCACTAATGCAATTGCTTACAAGTACGGTTCCCTAACATTGACAAAAGAAATGGTAATATAAATTTAGGATCTGACTAAATTTCTAAAAAGTTAACATTTTAAAGGAAAAAAAAGACCTTAAAAAATGCTTGAAAACTCCCTCCATTTTAAAAGTTTAAAATTCATATGCCTACTTTCCATTTGAGCACTTTTCTCACAACTTCAATTGTGAAAATGAGTTACGCAACTCTCGTGAAGAGACAAGTAAATATATCACAATCACAATCACAATTATTTGCATCTTATAATAACTTTTTAATAAGCTACTTCACTCGATATTAAGATCTATAGTTTTAGAGAAAGAATCTTAGCCACAGAAAATCTTGAATTAGTATATTCATGACTTCTTTTTCTAAAAATAATTTTCAGACTACCAAAGAAAAGAGCGATGCTTTTTTAACTCCTTTTTTAGGTTGTACGATCCTTTTTTCAATTGCTTGACTATACTATCCGTTACGAAACCACCACTTCTAATACAACTTTACAAAAGTGATATTTTTTTTTGTTATTATTTGGTAACGCTTAGTATTTTGTTTCCTCCTTTTTTTTGGGCAAGTCCCACTTTCCTCATTCTTTTTCTTTCTTTCCATGCCTTTAATGTCTTAGTTCTCTATTCTTGCAAGTCGTCTTTTCTGTTTTCTCTTTTGCAAGTCATTTTCTTCTTCCAACGCCTCCCACTCCTTCTTCATCTTCTCTCACAAACATCTCTTGCAGTTGCAATCTCCAAAAGAACTGCTTACTTCAATACCCAGACATGATATTGAAAACTGAATCAAATTAAATTATTAATTCAAATCTCGCTTCATATTACTTAAAAGAACACGACTCACCTATTGCCCTCAATTTTATGCCTACATATGGTGGAGACACCTTTTCTTTCCCAATGCCTTTTCTTTCTCTAAACACTCACATGTGCAAAAAGAAGAGAAAAATATACAAAAAAGGAAGAGAAAGAAGCAATTCTTTTCAATATTACCTTTCATGGTGCAATAAGATCGTGCGTACAGCGGAGAAAAAGGGCTTGTTGGAGTGGTCATCGGTGAACCCAATGTCGGCGCTAGTGAAAGTGCAAAGGACGGCGAGCTTGTCATCATAGATTGAAAAAACAGAGGACGATGGGGTTCATCCAAGAAGAAAAAGAAGGAACACTGGGAGGTGTAAAAAGAAAAAAATGACCAACAAGAGAGGAAACAAAGAAATGATTTATAAAAGCGGATATTGAGATGTCAAATGCATGAAGAAAATAAGAAGAAGGAAAATGGGACTTGCAAGAAAAAAAGAAGAAGAAACAAAACTAAAAACGTTTACCAAATAATAGAAAAAGATCGCTATTATAAAGTTGTACTAGAACTAGTTCTCATAAGGAATGGTATGGTCAAAACATACAAAATAAAAATAAAAATGGAGTGTTTAAACTAAAAGAAGAGTGGAAAAAGCGTGGCCTTAGAAAAAAAAATTCAAATCACTAAAATCTCACCTCGTAAAACATGCTAAAATTTGTTAATTTTACACAAGAGATCCCTTATGTTTCGAAAATATGTCAAAATCCTTAATTTTTCCTTGAGACTTTGGCAATTTGAGATGGAAGGAGGGAGGAGGATCATATTTGGTTCCTAATTTCTACCATCAATTCATTTTCTTTTGATCACACTTCCCCAAAATAATGTCATCTAAAAAAACTCATTTATGTTAAATCATCGAGTTAGATTCATATCGTATCCCGATCATTTTAATTATTTATTATGCGTGTTTCAACATCGGCAATTTTATGGGAATGTTGGATGGAAGTTAACGGATGATAAATTTGTCACGAGTGAATTAATTTCAAATTTTTTATAATGTGAAAATCAAATTTAAGAACAGTAATATGGACAGGAAATTTTTAATGGTATTAATCCGCACGACATATCACATCATGCCACCTCAACATTTGGTACCAAACTGGCTTTTCAAAAATTTCGAAAAGACCGAGAAATTCTAGGCTAAAGTCTTCCCGAATTAATAATTGCCGACAGTGCTGATCCAAACAGTGCCTAAGACTAACGTGCACAGACATTGAGAAAAAAACAAGAATATAATCATCATTGTCCTTTTCTTGCGTTTTGTTCGGATTCCCCACTCCAAAGCCACGTGTCCTTTATTTTCTTTTCTTTTTTCCCTATATTTTTTTTCTTTGCATTTGTTTCGAATATCACTTTGATATGAATATCGCCTTTAACTTTTTCTTTGCTCGTTAAATGTAAGTACATAATTATTGCTATTTATAGTTACCTGCAATTTTTCAAATTTTTCTCATTCGATATATATTTTTTTTTAATTCAAAGAGTATTCAGGAAGAGCCTTTTGTTTCACTTAAAATCCATCGACGAAGTGGAATAAATTCATTTATAGTCCGATAAGCCCTCATTATATCTAAGCTTTACCCAATCTTCTAATGAATTTTTAAAGACTTAATTTCCTTAAAAATCATAAACTTCAAGGTTATGTTCGCTCATGATAAAGAAAAATATTCTCTATAAAAAAACTTTCGAGTTTTTATTTGTTTAGTGCTTTATAGAAATTGATTTTCTCTTGTCCGAATAAGAGGTTGTTTTCTTCCAATCTAAGCATGTTGATGCTTTTCATAAATTAATTAGTTTTCCGTTATCCATATACCACAAAGTCGGATAAAATTTTTCGAAAAAAAGATATTCTTTTTCAAGCAAACAGTCTTATGTTCAATCCCAACTCTGCTTTGAATCTTTTTTTTTTTTTTAAATTATCAAGTTTCACTTAAATCCCTCGTTAACCCTCTGTCTAAATGTCATCCTATTTTCTTTAAAATCATTAACATCATGAGGCTACTATTATTTTATATGAAAGTGAGGGTGTTGATAAAGATGTAGATTCGGATAATGAAGATCGAAATGACCTTGATGTTGATAATATCAAAGAAACTAGTTAGCAATTATTTTATGCCTAGGCAGATTTAGGACTAAAGTGAAAGTTAGTAAAATATTTTAGACAAAGAAAGTTCGAGAAAGAATTGAGATTAAACCTAAAGTTTGTGAGTTTTTAAGAATATTAAGACAATTTTTGAAGTGTCAACTCATTGATTTTTTAAGTCCCATTATCACTTACCCCGCCACATCTCGTTAAACTAGATTTTAGAGAAGCTCGAATTGCAAAATAACTAAAAGGCCCAAATATCAAACAAAGCAAATTAGGTTTCAACTTCTTGTTTTGTTTATTGAACTGGGGCTATTGTTAGCTAATTTATTGTGTCATGAAACAAATTTATATTTTTAATCCTTTTCCCTTTAATGGAATTAAGCCTTACCGTAATTAATGAATAGACGGAGCAACCTTTTCAGACTTAAAAACATATAAAATAAGGATCAGAAGGGGACATAAATAGTTTATGTTAAATATTCCCACTTCTAATAAGATGATCTCAAAAAAATGAAATGACATGTCAATAACTGTATGCATTAAAATATTTAAATATCAAATCACGTTTTCATCGAATAATTTAATTTTATAGAATAATTGGTATGAAACCTATTCATGGTATCAAAGTAGAAGGTCTTGTATTTAAATATTTAATTGGTCCAAAATCCCACAGTGCGCTTATTTTAGCTTTGCTGATTTTATTTTTTTTTTTTTACAATTTAACCATGACTTTCTGAATTTACATAGATTAATATATTTTTATTTGAACTTTCTTGTATAATTGTTTCGGCCCTAACAACAAAATGTTCTTGTCTAAAATCAATATAAATATAGTGTTAATAGGGTTATAAAATTTTACCAAAAAAAAAAGAGTAAGCACACTAGAAGTCCTAAAATTTGTTGAAAAAGTGCAATTGAATCCTAAAATTTTTAAAAAGTGCAATCAAGTCTCTTGATTAATTTTGTCTAACTTGACTAACAGAAAATGTTAGCGTAGCTTTTTACTATTTTTTTCTTTCCTACATGGAGCTAACGTAGTTAAAACAAAAATGATAAAGCTAAAAAGGTGTTATTTTTATCCAAATTTGATTTCTTAATTTAAATGTTATTTAAGATTTCAAGTGCACTTACCGTACAAAGAAAAGTAAAACTTTACGCATGGACTAATTTTTAAAATTGTGATGGAGTCATGTCTTCAAAAGGATAAACTTTACTTCAGTGGCCATCATTCTAACACGGAAGAGGGAGGTGGGGGGTTCAAATCCCCATCTTCTCGGGGGTTGGGGTGGAGACAAATTAATTTCAGGAGTGGGTTTCGACTCTTCAACCACCAGTTCATTTTCTTGATTATGATTCAGCCACAGTAAATCACATGGGACTCCAAACATTTCTCGACATTCTAGACTCGATCAAAATCTATAGATTTCTTGATTATGATTCAGCCACAGTAAATCACATGGGACTCCAAACATTTCTCGACATTCTAGACTCAATCAAAATCTATAGATTTAGGTTTAGTCTTGAATCGCAGTTAATGCCGACATTTCTTTGTCCTTCCCAAAGAGAAAGAGAAAAAGAAGTGTGGAAATGTTGAAATTGAAAGCATATGGTGTCTTTGAATGTACCAAGTTCCATTTTCTGCTAAAGAAGGAAGGAACAATCGAAGTCAAATGTACCGGTTCAATCTGCAAATTTAACCTCTTCGATGAAGTTGAAGATATATGAACATCAAGTCTCATGCTCTTGACATTTACATTTGAGTTTCACAGATGCCATTTCGTGAACAAGAGCTGCAATTCGGCCTAGAAAAGCCGACAGTTCTTGCAAACCGAACTGCTTCTATAAGCATGTAGTATCACTATTGAGTATCAGCAAGGAACTACTTTTGCAGCACTTGTTCTGTCTTGTTTCTTACGATCCCTCTTCCTTAAGAAAGACTAGCAATATGCATTCCGGGAGCATGGGATCATCAAGCAAGACTTTGGAGAACTAATGCGGGATGATTAACTTTTCATTGCCGCAAATTATATCAGCATATCCAGATGTAGAGTCACCATCTGCTGAGATGTAACAGAGGACCTATTACCATAACCATAGACTGAACAAGAACTAACCACTAGGACTTGAGGAAAGATCCATACAAAGTGTATTGATTAAACATGTTCTGTTAAGTCCAGTGTGCATGCAAATCTCAAAGCTGCATCATCAAAAGGAGAGACGGAGACACTTGCATGACAAACGGACTATTCAAGCCTACTACTCTGTTTGGCACACGGCTAGTCGACGATAAACATTATATTATGACAGCAAATTGTCAAAGTCATAATACACGCCATATATCTCACATACAAACCCTCTGCAGATCAAGCTCGGAAACATCCACCCAGAAAAGAAAAGAACTGCTTCAAACAAGTCATATATAACGAAACTACTAGACAGTAACTTCTAGGCTTTATAACAGACCTCACCATCACAGACTCATCCCTCTTTGGCATCTCCTCCTTCCTCTGCTTCCTCCCCAGCTGCTTCATCGTCTTCATCTAACTCGTTTTTAGTCGCTTTCTCTTCTTTAACAGCACATTTTGGGTGGAGATCAAAGTCACACCCCTCGCAATAATACGACCACCCCTCCCCTGCCTTAAGGCAGCCATCACAATTGTACCTTCTCCTCTGAGCAGGAACGAGCTCGTGCTCTTCATGCAAAGGATGCTTCAACTTCTCTGGCCAGCCTTTTATACTTTCCTTGAACTTTTCCTCAAACTTCTTGAGATGATCGGCAGTAAAAGGATAAGCATCAGCCCCGTGGTCCATTATAAGATCTCTTGCTTTTTTACTCACCGTCCGGCCCGTTGGGCCTATGGCTACAAGCATGGGGATCCCCTTGACCTTGAATTTGCGACTCAGGAATTTCTTCCTCTCATCACCAAAGGGGAGCGCCAGCCATGGCATCTGTGCAAAATAATCGTCGAAGGTAGTTTGGTCCTTGTCGCTGGAGATGAAGATCACCTCAAAGGCATCGTCTGTGGCCTTGATCTTTTCATATGCCTCCGTAAGCATCGGCAGGAATGCTCGGCAAGGAGGGCACCAGTGTGCCGAGAAGTAAAGGAGGACAGTCTTCCCTACCAAATCTGATACCGGAATCTGCAATCAAAGTTAAGAAACAAACTTTTAGATGAACCACCATCAATGGAGAAGGCATATGAAAAGTGCATACATGGAAAGGATTTTCCTAGTTGTGGACCTGGTTTCAATTTTTTCCTCAGGCCAAGTAACCGAGGGCCAACAATATTTAGGACCTCATCGTAGACATTAAAAATTTCCCGAGTCATTAGCTTCTAGGGGAAAAAACAAATTTACCTTGGTTCCATCCTTTCCAATGACGAAATCCAGATCCCGTGAAACCAAGATCGACTCCAAGGTCTGAGATTCTTCCCTTTTCTTCTCTATCTCTGCAAGCTCTGCAAACTTTTCTGGAGTGAAGGGGTAAGCTGCGATGCCATGCTCTTCGACAGTTTCGGCAACGTTGGGATGGACAGTCTTCCCATCCTGACCGATAATGACCAGAGTGGGTAGGGTCAACAGCTCAAAGTACCTGACCAACTTCTCGCATTTCTCGTCTTGGAATGGTAATGAAAGCCATGGCATGCTTCCAAAGGATTGGTTGAATGACGCTTCATCATCATCAAGAGGTATCTGAACGATCTCAAAACTCTCTCCTCTGGCCTTCAATTTCTCATAAACCTCCAGTAACTTAGGGGTGAAATCGACGCATGCCCTGTGCACGGACAACGAGAAGTACAGACCCACAGTTTTCCCTTCAAGCTCAGTAACAGGAACCTAGTTTAGCCACATAACTATTAGTAAAAGGAGGAGGAAAAGCGAATCATAAGCACATGCAACCATCAGTTTCAAATGCATCGAAGATCATTTTTAGGTTTACCTGATTCCCATTGGACGAAACTCCGAAGTTACGAGATCCATGGACCAAAAGAGAGGTCACTGATTGATTTATCCTAGCAGCTTCTTCCTGGTCTTTCAACTCTTTGATACGTTCTGGAGTGAAAGGGTGACCTTCCACTCCATACTCACGGACAATCGCAACTCCGCTATCTGTTAAGACCGTACCTGTGCCATCGAGAATGACAAGGTGGGGTATCCCCCTCACCTTAAACAATTCATCCAAGCTATTGCGCTTGTCCAAGTCGGAAAATGGGATTGCAAGCCACGGCATCTTGGAAAAGTATCCACTGAAGGACCCTTCATCCTTATCTGCAGAGATAAAAATGATCTCCAGATCACCTTTTGGGGAAAGTTCATCGTACACCTTTGCCAGAATCGGGGTGAACCGGTGGCACGGACTGCACCACGATGCGGAAAAGTACAAGCCAATCTTCTTCCCCTTCAAGCTATCGACCTTAACCTGATATAGAACAAAAAGATTCCTAATTTGAGTTCTTTCATACGGTAATCAGCGAGCAAGGCACACTAGATCACTTGACCACCACACAAAAATCCTGAAAATGCTCAAGATACACATCCAAATGCCAACTGCAGAAGCACTTCCCTTAAGCACTGCACATTAAATAGTTAGCAAATCAGCAGTCTTCTCCGCCAAAACAAGTATACCACACTGAAGGTGTGTGCATTTACACTAAAGAGCATTACTTCATAGCAATATTGGATCCATATACGATGCGTCCACGTGATCCAAGTAACATGTCTTTCTCTAAAAAGTAATGCATCAACTAGCAATCATTCTAAAAAAAAAAAAACTACCAATCATTCAGTTTCTGAAGGAAACAAATGGACAGCACTCGAAAAATGATGATCCTAGATCAGACCAACTTTAGCTTCTCTTGAACTAAATTCGCCACCTTAGCCATCACAAACCGACGGCCTCGTAATCACAGACTCCCAGCAAAGAACCAACCAAAAAGAACATCGGCATTTCCAATCAGATCACCTATGCTTTCGATCCCTCCCCCAGTACGAAACTCAAGAACCGATCACCAGAACAAGAACTTCCTGCATGAAACTGGGTAGTCAGCGAAACAACCCACGCGAGAAGGCCACGAGAACTTCGAAAAGGACGCCGACCCACAATTCTTTTTCTTTCACCTCTTCCAGTGAAAGAGCAAGAGCGAAAGAAGAGAACCGAGTTTCACCTGATCGCCGTTGTTCCGGACGAGGAAGTCCCTGTCCAGAGAAGACAGGAGGGACTGGACATCGTGAGAACAAGCCCCGCCTTTGACAACGTCCGCCATCCTCGTCGCGTTCGCTCCTCGTGCTCTGCTCTGGTGTCCTTGCAGGGAGTCTGCCTGAGAGTTATCCTATGGCGGGCTCCTGCTGCTCTGTTTATATATATAGAGAAAAATCCCGTGCAAGCACATATATTATTTATTTGTATTAATATTATTATTACGATTATTAGCTCTTTAATTTTTCCTTTTTTTTTTTGGGGTTTCTGGATGCTTCCTTGGACTTATGGGGGCAGAAAGGACGGCATCACTGGGAAAATGGGGTCCAACTTAGGAAACACGTGGACGTATCCGAGAACAATTTTTGATTAAAAATTATTTTTTTTTTTTCTATTCCCATAAATAATTTTAAAGATTTTTTAAGTCGTTTTAGAATCGCTGTTCAAAATTTCCGATTTTGGAATAGTAATTGCGTTTGGTCTTGTCTTTCAAAATTTTTACTCCAAATCATTTTCTTTTAATTTTTAAATAATTTTTTTTACTTTTTTTTTTTTTTTTTCCTTTCTCTTTCCTATTCTTCTTCTTCAAGTGGCTGGTGAGGGCCAATGACTTCACCGGAGCGTCACCGGCCCTTGGCGAGGTTGGCCCTCGTCGGCCGAGCCTAACCAGTGGCCAAGCAAGCCTCATCGGGGTTGGGCGAGGCCCGCCTCGCTAGATCACGAGGCTCACCCAACCTCGCCGAGGCTCAGCCTCGCCAAGGCTGGGCGAGGCTTGCCTGGCCACCGGCGAGCTCGCCGACCAATTGTCAATGACCTACGGCGGATGGTAACCGCGACGGTGGTGGTGGATGAAGAAGAAGAAAAGGGAAGAAGAAGAAAAGTGTTTGATTCTTAGATTTGTTCCCAATAACAAGAATAAACTTCTTCTTTTTTTATTATTGATTCTGTTCTAAATTTACTTTTGGGAACAAAAAAATATAAATTTGTTTCGAAAACAAAAATTTTACCAAACACGATTCTATTCCAAAATTACTCCCGAGAACAAAAAATCAGAAGTTGACATTGTTGAGATGGTTACCAAACATACCCTCACTCTTCGATGCTTGAAGTATTCAATAAAAATTTTGATTTCAACCTTCTCAATATTATATTATAACAAGTTACATCTTAATTTTTTTTCAAAACAGTATTTTATTGATGAGCTTGAGAATTTTGCCTTTTTTGTTGGCACCCTTGCCTCTCTCCCTCCCGTTAAATTTGAGAAATTGGGGAAATGCTACAATTAATCTATTTAATCAACGAGGAAATCACTGGTAAGAAATTCTAGAAGAATCCGAAATCCGCAATGATTAGGAGGATGAGACGAATTTGCAAGTAATGTAAAAAGGGGGAAAGTATAATGCGAAACTTATGGCGCTTTTGGTAACGATTCTGTTTCCGGAAACAGATTATGATCAGAAATGATTCTTTTTTATTCTATTCACAGGAAAAATTTCTAAGTATTTTAAGCCGTTTGATAACTATCCAAAATTTTTGATTTTGTTCCAAATCAATTTCTTTTAATTTTTAAATAATTTTCTTTACATTTTTACATTTTTTCCCCTTTCTTCTTCTTCTTCTTCTTCTTCTTCTTCTTCTTCTTCTTCTTCTTCTTCTTCTTGTGGCTGGTCGCCGGACCGGTGACCTCATCGGAGCGTCGCTGGCCCTCGGTGAGGCCGGCCCTCGTCGGCCGAGCCTTGTCGGTGGCTGGGCGAGCCTCGCCGGGGCTGGGCAAGCCTCGCCCTGCCCCAGCGAGGCCCGCTTGGCCACCGATGAGCTCGCTGGACCTCACCCTAGCCTGGCGAGCTCACCGGATAGATTGTCGGTGACTAGCGGACGATAGAGGATGGCGGCGGACAGAAACTGCGGGATGGCGGTCGATGAAGAAAAAGAAAAGAGAAGAAGAAGAGTTGGTTTTGATTTTTTTTTTTTTTTTTTTTGTTCCTAGAGCAAGAATCAATTTTATTTTTTTTTTATTCTTGATTCTACTCCAAATCTGTTCCTGGGAGCAAAAATTTTACCAAACGCGATTCTATTCCCAAACTGATCCCAAGAATAAAAAATCAGAATCGGACACTGTTTGGTCTGTTTGGATGGTTACCAAATAGTGCCTTAGTGGCCAAGAATGTGTTGTTCGTTAGTCAAAATAAAAGAATATTCAATATTGATGCTTTTCTTTTTTCTTAACTTTGCCAATGGGAAATCAATTAGGATTAATTTTTGTCATTCTTTTATGATGTGATATTATCTGTTTGTTAAATAAATAGAAAATCCAACAAAAAAATTGAAATTAAGGGTGCATTTCTTTTGAAAAGAATAAATCACTTGAAAAATATTTTCTTTAAAATAATCATTTGTAACTTACAATAATGAGTAAGCGAAAAGTATCTTTATTATCCATGAAAATGTTTAGTTATAAATTATTATTGATTTAACTAATAACTTTAAGAGATATAAGCGATCATTTTTAAGAAAATATTTTCTAAATCATTTATTTTTAGCAAAATAAACTGAATTTTAGGTTGCATCTTATTAGTTGTAAAATTTAACTCATGACTAAAAAAAAAAAAGAAAACTCATGAATAATCCTATTTCTAGCGCTCAGGGACCCGCAGGAAAGATTGGGATGGTTGGGACACGTCAGCAAGTCGGCTTTATCTTCTCATTTTATTTGTTATTTGACCCCTTGACTGTTGCTTGCTTCCTCCACAAGAAGTTCATCTCGAAAAATTAAAGCTTGACAAATTTCGTTTTTTTTTCAATTTTTATTTTTCATCTATTTTACCCTCTCAATTTTTATATAATTATATTTTAAATTTTTTTAAGAGCTAAATTGCATTTTTGCCTTTTTATTCACGCGTTGGGTTGGTGTTATGTGAGAAATTAAAGGTATGATTGCTCAGGTCAGTTTTTAATTATAATTTAGGTTTTTAATTTTTTAAGAATTTCTTTCTTAATTTTTTAAGAATTTCAGATTTACCCCTTAAATTTTTATTGGTTGCCAAAAAAAAAAAAAAAGTTGATGCACCTAATAATAAAATAGGGTATGAAAAATGGTAAATCTATCGCTATGACTATCTAATGAAGAACTAATTCCCTATAAAAAAAAATCTCAACTTTAGGTCTAGTTCCAAATCTTTCTTAATTTTTTTGTCTAGAAAAAAATCTATAAAACTCTAGATCGAGTCCAAATTTGTCCCCAACTTTTATTTGACTGAAAAAACTCAACTTTAAATTCAATCTCAAATCTGTTTCAAACTTTTTATCTTTATCTAAGAGAAAAATCATCAATTTTGACTTTAGTTTCAAATTTGCCTCCATTAGTCCTCTATTCCATCGTTAGTTGTCCGTAATTTTCCTATTCTATAATAATTTTATTTTGGAGATAACTTTTCACGTCACCTTCCTAACGTGGATCTCTTATCAATGTAAATGCCATGTTAAGTAGGGATTGCACCACGAGCCTAGATTTGAAAATAAATTGAAAGTTGGTGATTTTTTTAGACAAAACAAAATTCAGGTTCTGGGGTATTTTCTTAGACAAAAAAAAAATCAAGGCTAATTCGGGACTGAATCTAAAGTTTGGGTTTTTTTTTAGACAAAAAAAAATTGGAACAAAATTAAGATTAGACTTAAAGTTGGAAATTTTTTAGGAAATTAGATCATTTAATAAAGAGAAAAATCATAGACAAGAAAATGATAAATACTAATTCGTTGAGTTGATAGGGATAACTGAAAAAATAATGCAATTGAAAAATGAAAATTATATGATATAAGAAGTTGGCAAAAATTAGGAGGATAAGACTGACTTGCAAAGGTAAGAATAATTTCTTTGCTTCGTCACTTTAACCAACCCAAATTTGACCACCAAGGATGATTCACTTTCTTTTGCTTTCTCGAGGCATTATGGAGCTCCATTAAGCTATTTTACCCTCCTCCTCCTCCTCTTCTTCTTCTTCTTCTTCTTCTTCTTCTTCTTCTTCTTCTTCTTCTTCTTTTGATTTTTCAAAACTTTACTAACTCGCAACTATTTAGCATATATGATCAATGAAGACTGTGATTAACAACAATAATGAGCAACAAAACGGCCCCATCAAATAGATGAAAAATCTCGTAGCTTTTTCCTAAGCGAAGCCTACAATTTTTCAATTCTTAATAAAATTTCATGTTTACTTTATCCTCTTTGAGCTTCAATACCCAAAAGCATCAATTACATTGTAATGTTTATAGTGGAGAAATTACTGAATCAATCATAAATTTATAATACGGATGTAAATTTGGTCATGAACTTTTCATTTTCTCATTCCACTTCAAATGATCATTTTAAAAGTTGAAAATTCTACAAAAATCCGAATTAGGAGGATGAGACCGATTTGCAGGGAGGGTGAAAAGGGGGGGAATTAAAAAGTATTATGCGAAACTTGGTGACCAAGGAGGTGTTATCCTTAGTCAAAAAGGAGATAAAGAAGGAAGAACGTGAAGGAGGGGTTGGAAAATGACCGTGCGCTTGACGTGTCCGCGCGGTTGGTCACAAGGACGTGTTGTCGCTAGTCAAGATTAAGGTGATTGTCGTACAAAAAGCAAGGTGGGGTTCCACGTCGGTGTTTCTTTTTCTTGGAAAATTGGTGTTTGATCTCATCCTTTTGCTATTCAAACTCTTTTGGTCAAGCTCCTAAACAGGAACAAGGACAAAAAGCAACATGAAAGTGGAGATCAAACTAAATTTTGAAGAAGGGAGGAGGAGATCGAAAACTCATAGAATTTGCAATTAAGGTTTCCCTTTGTCTATTTTGCAAAAAACAAATAATTTGAAAAAACAATGAGAACAAGAAATATTTTCTAAAATTAGATTTGAATAATTATCGATAATGAAAATATATTTTATTAGCTAATTATTTTGAGTGCTCGATTTTTGGAATGTGTTTTTTGAATCATTCATTTTCATAAATAAAAGAATCCTATAGACATCTAAAGACAAATCATATTCATCTCATCCTAGGATAACCTGTAAGCACTTTGGGTGTATTTGTTTTTGGAAAAATTTCATGATAAATAAAATTTTTTTTCAGAAAATCATTTTTTTTTACGAAATTTTTTTACCTTTTCAGGTTAGAGAATTTATTTCCTAACTTTGAGCACATTTTTTTTTTTTTTAATTGTAAATGGTTTTCTATCAACTAATCATTTTCAACAAATTAAATGCATGAAAGTTTAAAAAATTAATTTATACTCATTGATATCCTTTCCTGATGGAGCTCTGCACAACTAGCTGCGTTGCCTATTTTTCCAATTCAGTGGCGACCCAATAATATTTTAATATGCATTAACTCGAGATTTTCACCAATTAATATACAACTCCCTGAAAAGAAATATTACTTTCTACGAAAGACATATTGGCCCTAATCCCAAACATCATTTCATCATGGGGGCATTCGTATGGTGTTGAAGAAAGAATCTCCGGATCGCAATTTATCGTAATTATTTATTATTCTTTCATAATTTTTACACAAGATATTGAAACACGCCAAAAATTTAAAAGGGTTTACGATCGATGGTGAAAATCACTCCTCTTTGTCCTATGGCCATCATTGGATTTGCTTGCCAAGAATCTTTCGAAACCTCTTTCATTATAAACCGAAATCCATATGCCTAACTAGCATTTGGAACAGATTTCCAATAACAACTTTAGTCGTGAAAAAAACATGGTCCGAATAGTCGATTCCTATCTTAGAATCACAAACTATCCACTAAAGACCAATTTTGAAAAACTTGGAACAAGGAACCACTCGTTGATTCCATAGATCCACCCAAGAACTGATTCCCAATCCCTACAAAGTTGCATTTACTAATTTATATCATGATGAACCTAGTTTTTATTTAGAGCACCAAAGCTTGTTCGGCTTTACATTCAAATTGAATTGCGAGCAATTGATTTTGAGTAGGGATTGAGAAATATAGAGTGGAACCAATAAACAATACTCGTTAAGTAGGAACTCGATGTTGTTAAAGGTCATGATGTGGTCCTCTTAGGGTTTCTTGACATTGAGAACATGTGGAGAATTAGACTCTACGTTAGAAGTCCTAACCTCCAAAGAAATTAAAACATTAATTGCTTGATCCATTTTTTTTTTCAACATCAACTAATTTAATCAAGGGAATGGCTAATGAGAGATCTAATTATTGAATTTCATATTATGACAATAAAGCGCCGCAACATTTATGGACATCTCCAACCGATTCTCTCCTTCCTCTTCATTTGTCTATTTTGTTTTGGCTAAGAAAGTAAGTAAATAGATTATTAGAATGAAGAAAAAAAGTAAGAGGTTAATCCTATTGTACAGTCAAAAGATAAAATTAGTCAATAATATAAAAAAGTACAAAATAATTAAGTAATTGAGATAGAATTTCTTTTTTTTTTTAAATATATATGTACTGGTCTAATCCAAGTAGGCGATTCCACACTTGTAATCAATAACCAAATTGATATTCACTTGTTTTATTAAATTGGAACAAGGAGCCGGACTAGTTCCCACGGGAACTACCGGTTTTGTGCTAGTCCAGTTTGGTTTCATGCTATTCTTAGGTCCTTTGATCCATCTGTTTTCAATGTCAACTAATTTAATTATACTCTTAAAATAAGCCATTGGCTCTTAATTTTGTATCATGACAACAAAGTGCCACAATATTTATGAACATCTTCAATAGGTCCTCTCTTTCCTCTTTGTTTGTTTGTTTTGTTTTTGCTAAGAAAGTAAGTAAATAGATTATTAGAATGAAAAAAAAAAAAATATGGGGTACATACTCGAGAGACTTGATAAAAAAATTACAAAATAATTAAATAATGAAAATATTTTTTTAAAATTCTTTATATACACTTGTCAAGTTCAACAAGGAATTGGATCGGTACTCACCAATTTCATTAGATCGAAACCAAGACCTAGATCAGTCCTCATGGAAACCGCTAGTTTTGTACTAGTTCGGTCTGATTTTGTGCCGTTTAGATGATTTTCGATTTCTTAACACACCTCTAATTGTGACTTTTATAAAGTATATTGTAAATACCTCACAGCTATGGCTACTTTAAAATTTCAGCAGCCTTTGATGACTTTCTAGTAAGCCACCGCAGCCAACATTGAAGTGCTACAATTTATAAAATATGCATTTCATAACCACAAAAAGCCACGTCATCTTATACATTTTTACCAAACTGGCTCTACTAATTTTGAAAGGGGAAGACCAAGAACGGAGAGTCAACGTCAAGTCTTCGGGCGTTAATTATTGCCGACGATACCTAATCCAGGGCAGGTGGTCCTGGTAAAGCAGACTAGAAACTCACTCTTTGCACGGATATTGTGAAAAAGCAGAATATAACACGTGTTTTTCATTTTTATCTTTTGTACAATTTATTTTCGATTTTCTTTTAATCCGACTTTTATATGGATATTTCCTTTTTACTTTCTCTTGTTCGTTAAATTTTTGCATCGAGTACATAAATACTGATGCGTACCTGTATTTTTCAATATTTTTTCATTTCAAATTCTTTTCGTTTACTTGCTTGAATTTTTTTTTTGCAACTTTACCGTGACTTTCTAAATTTATATATGTTAATATTTTTATTTAGACTATTTTATATCGCTGCATCGATTTCATTGAGAAACTATTTTGGTTATGTCCTTACTTTTGTTATCAATGTAAGTACAGTGTCAATAAGGAATTGAAATTTTAGCAAAATAAAAAGGTAAAGTGAAAGTTTATGCAACCATGGAGTCATGGTTTTAAAAGGAGAAACAATAAATGCAAATGGCTTCGTTTTGAATATTGATTATAATAAAAAATTTGTGCTTCTAGTGGTATTGAATAAGATTTGCCACACTCAACTTGAACTATGGCCAAGTGAGAACCTTGAACCAGATAAAGAAGCTTAGGGCGCGAATGATAACCATTCTGGCGCGAATGATAACCATTCTTGATAGAAATTGATTTTTGGAAAAGAAATTGATTTATCTATTTCTATTTCTAGATGAGTTTCTAAGCCAAAATACCCATTTAATAACGATACAAAATTTCTACTCTAAAAATAAAAAATCGTTCGATAACAACACAAAATTTCTCCATTTTGGGCGGCGATGGCCGGCGAACGGCAGACGGTGGTGGCCGGTGAATGGCGGCGGCGGCGGCGGCGAACGGTGGCGAAAGCGGTGACCGGCGGATGGTAGACGATGATGGGCGGCGGTGGCGACGGATGGACAATCGGTTCGTAACAAGGATGAACGATATGAAGAATTTTGATTTCTTATTTCTGTTCCAGAAATAGAAAAATAGAAAATTTTTACTTCTAATTTCTATTACAAATCTATTTTCGGAACAAAAATTTATTTCAGAAATAGAAAAATAAAATAATTTTATCAAACAGATTTCTGTTCCAGAAACAAGTTTGAAATAGAAAAATTGTTTTTGGAGTAGAAATTTTGGTTTGTCATGCACTCCCTTTGTATCCCCAAAGCTGAATTTTTTTTATTGGAGCGATACAAGTACTCTTTTTAAGGAAAAATATTGCACAAATCATTTAATTTTTACAAAACAAACATAGTTTTAATAGACTTAAAAAATCATAATCATCTTATCCTAGCATAATTTCTTCTCTATTATAACACTATGACCTTAAAAATAAAAATACAACTATAATAGTTCAATATCAATGGACATCCATCCACATCATGCTCTCCAAAAGAGTGATCTACAACCTTTTGAAAAGAAAGAAGATTCCAACACAATCGATAATTATGATAAGACAAGTAATAACGATTTGAATACTGAATAATAGATATTTTGATAACTTGAAAAGATTGATATGAACATCATCCTATTCCGTAATATATCTTATTAGTTCTACAATTATTCTACTTTTGCACGTCAAATTGTATTTTGGATTCTTATTAAAAATTATTCAAATCACACTTTTCCTTCCGTATTAATTTTTTTTTTTACATATTATTAGTTGGTGGCCTTTTTGTTAATAGACAAAAGCTCATCAATATCCTTTCCTGATGTAACTCTGCCCAACTAGCATGCTGCGTTGCCTATTTTCCAATTGAAGTGACCCTTTGATATTTAATATGCATTAGCTTGATATTTTCACCAATTAATATACAAATCCTGAAAAACAAATTTTATTTTCTAGAAAATGACAAGTTGGACCTAAATCAACAAAGAAAAAGATACTATTATAAATGTCAATTCATTTTTGGGCACTTGTATGGTTTCGAAGGATGAAACTTTGGATTGCAATCTATTGAAATTATTTTTTTCCATTATTTTTATTTAAAATATTGTAACACACAAAAATTTAAAATGGTTTGCTATTAATGGCAAGATTTACTCTATTTTCTCTCCAACCCCAACAAGGATTAGGGATATGCTTTCGAAGAATCTTTAGATGCCCCTTGTTACAATCCAAAATGCATATACCTATTATCCTTGTGAACAGCTTTCCTATAGTAATTTCAGCTGTTGAAAGGAGCATTGCGACTTTCGTAAATTTTTTGGTCAACACCTCACAGCTATAGCTATGACTACTTTAAAATTTCGGCAGCTTATAATAATTTTATAGGAATTAGGAAGCTACTACAATTTATAAAATATGCATTTCAAAAACAAAAAAGCCACCTCATTTTATAACACACCATAACTACGTTTGTTCCAATCTGGCTCTACTAATTTTGAAAGAGAAAGCCCAAAAACAGAGAGTCAACGTCTAGTCTTCAGGTATTAATTATTACTGACTGGGCGTGGACCACGGATTGCAAAATGAAGCTCTCTCATCCCAGTTTTGCGCATCTGATAAACAAAGCTAGCAGATTGGGTGGTAAAAGCCCCACGAAAAGAAGAATTCCCCCAGAATTGGCTATTTCATCCCCGGGAACTTATGTTGGATAAATTATATCGGGTAAAAGTCACCTATAACATATTTATTCTAAGCTTTTTTCGTGACAAAAAAAGCTCCAAACTAAACTAATGTCACACATTTACCCTAAACTCATATAGTATGACATATTTATCCCAAATTTAAAGCCTTTACTTGTGTGACGAATTTACCCAAAAAGTTTGGTGTCTCAAGAAAAAGTTTGGGATTTTTGGCATTATAAAAAAAAAAAAGTTTGGGGTAAATATGTCACATAGGTAAAATGTTGGGATTTTTTGTATCACAAACAAAAAATTATGGTAAATGTGTCACAATGGGCAAATTTTTGAGTTTTTGGTGTCATGAAAAATAATTTAGAGTAAATGTGTCATTATAGGTAAAGTTACGGATTTTTTTGTAGCTTTTTCCCTTATATTTTCACAAACTTGGCTTAAGTTGATAAAATTTCCGTTTTTTAGACAATATTTTTTGTTGCAGACTAGGAAAACCGACTCTTTGCGCAGGCATTGAGAAAAAACAGAAAAAAATTATCGTCATTTTCTTGCATCGTGCTGATTCCCACCCAACACCACTTTTTTTCTATTATTATTTTTTTGCTAAAAATAAATTTTCCATTTGCTTTGAATATGACTTTCATATACTACTGCTTTTACTACTGTTCTCTTGTTCCTTAAATTTAAGAGAAGATAGCATAAATGGTCCATGAATTTTTGTCTCGATCGGTAATATTGTCCTTAAACTTTTAATTTATTCAATATAATTTTCAAATTGTTGGTAAGTATTCAATGCCGTCTTTAGGCTTGCTCAAAAGGCAAACCAAATGTTATTTTGATGATGTAGATTACTATATATTGAGTTAAATTTTTAGAAATGATAATTCAATATATCTATCATTTTACCCATTTGCTTTAGACAAGGAAAAAATTTAAGCATTAACATGTCCATGTTTATTTGATGACATGGATTATTATATCCAAATTAAGATGAATATCTAACGTGGATAATTCATAAATAACTTCTTTTTTTGCCCACCATTCAGACCTAAAAGATTGGAAGCTACATCACTATTCTAGGAATTAGATTGAATACTTGTAGATAGTTCAAGGATCATATTGTATATTGAACCAAAATTCATAAACCATTTATGTCATTTTTCTTTGAATTTTTAAATCAAGTACGTAAATATTGCAATGTACCTATGTTTTTCAATTTTTTCATTTAAATGAGTTTTATTTGGAGAGAGTCCCGAAAGGGCTTTCTGCTTCATTTATAAACACGGACAGGATGTAATAAAGTCAGCAGGGCACTTCCAAAAAGCTTCCATTATACCTGATTTTACTCAAATTATCTAATAAATGTTTTTGGAGGTAGAACCCACTGATTTGTCAAAGCCATTATGACTAATCCCCGCCATATCTCATTAAACTACAGTTTAGATTAAATAAAATATATGCTAGAAATGAAATAGTATTTCTTTACACTTCGGTTAAAATATTTTTACAACTTTGCCGTGAATTTCCAAATTTAGATGGATTGATTTTTTCTATTTAAAATTGTTTATATCATTGTATTGACCCCATTGACAAAATGTTCCGGTTTTGTATTTGCTTAAAATCAATATAGATATAATGTTGATAGGGTCATAAGATTTTATCACAATTAAAAAGTAAAAGCTTATGCAATCATGACTAAGTATTAAAATTGTGATGGAATCATATTTTTAAATGGAGAAACGATAAATGTAAATTACATATTGTATGTTGATTTTAGCAAGGACTTTTGTGCTTCAAGTACTAAAAAATAAAATTTGCCGCTCTACTTGAACTAGGTACATGGCCAAGTAAAAAACTTGAGCCAGAGAGAAGTTCAGTATCTCCATAGCTTCATTTTCTTGATCGAAAGTTTTGTGAACTATGATTCAGCTACAATAAATCACATGGGACTCCAACGATCAAATCTATTAGAGTTAGGTCTCTTCTCGAATCGCAATTAATACCGACATCTTTTTGTCCTTGCCAGAAAAAGAATTCAACCAAAAAAGGAAGTGTGGAAATGTGGAAATTGAAAGCACATGGCGTTGTTGAATGTATCGAGTTCCTTTTTCTGCTAGAGAAGGAAAGAACATTCCACGTCAATTCTATCCTCAAATTCAACCTCTTCAACGAAGTGGAAGAAAAACGAACATCAATTCTCGTGTTCTTGACATTACATTTAGGTTTGATATATGGGGAAACATTCAAATTAATCCCTCTTCTTTGCCCAAGAACTAGACATATTGCTAACAGATGCTCTTTCATAAACGTGAGCTGCAATTGGGCCTACAAAAGCTAACAGTTCTTGCAAACCGGGCTGCTTTATAAGCATCAAGATCAGCAAGGAATTAACTTCTTTTGCAGCGCCTTCTCCGTCTTGTTTTTTCCGATCGCTCTTCCTTAAGACGACAAGCGACATGCATTCCGAGAGCATGGGATTATACACCAAGAGTTGGGGGACTTAATGGGAGCTGATTAACTTTCCATAGTCAGAAATTATATCAACCGATCCGGATCTAAAGTTACCATCTATTGATATAACAGAGGACCTGTTACCATAATGCTGAACTGCACAAGAACTAACCACTAGGACTTTAGGACTGATCCATCCAGATTGTATCGATTAAGCACGTTCTATTAAGTCCATTGTGCATGCAACATCTCAAAGCCGCATCTTCAAAAGGAGAGACGGAAGTGCATGTACAACAACTGCCGATCAAAGAATATTTGATCCTACTGCGCGGCTTGTCGACAATAAACATTTTATTAAGACGGCAAACTGTCAAAGTCATAACGCACATCATATTACTTACATACAAACCCCTCGCAGATCAAGCTCGGAAACATCCACCCAGAAAAAAAAGGAGAACGGCTTCATACGAGTCATAGATAACGAGACTACTATAAAGCAACTTTCAGGCCTTACGACAGACCTCACCATCACAGACCCATCCTTCTTTGGCATCTCCTTCTTTCTTTGCCTCCTCCCCAGCTGCTTCATCGTCTTCATCTAAGTCGTTTTTAGTTGCTTTCTCTTCTTTAACAGCACATTTTGGATGGAGATCAAAGTCACACTCCTCGCAATAATATGACCACCCCTCCCCTTCCTCATCGCAGCCATCACACGTGTACCGTCTCCTCTGAGCCGGAACGAGCTCGTGCTCTTCATGCAAAGGATGCTTCAACTTCTCTGGCCAGTCTTTTATACTTTCCCTGAACTTTTCCTCTAACTTCTTGAGATGTTCGGCAGTAAAAGGATAAGCATCAGCCCCGTGGTCCATTATAAGATCCCTAGCTTCGGTAGTCACCGTCCGGCCCGTTGGGCCTATGGCTACAAGCATGGGGATCCCCTTGACCTTGAATTTGCGACTCAGGAATTTCTTCCTCTCATCACCAAAGGGGAGCGCCAGCCATGGCATCTGAGCAAAATAATCATTGAAGGCAGTTTGGTCCTTGTCACTGGAGATGAAGATCAGCTCAAAGGCATAGTCTGTGGCCTTGATCTTTTCGTATACCTCCGTAAGCACCGGAAGGAATGCTCGGCAAGGAGGGCACCAGTGTGCCGAGAAGTAAAGGAGGACAGTCTTCCCTACCAAGTCCGATACCGGAATCTGCAATCAAAGTTAAGAAACAACCTTTTAGATGAACCACCAATCAATGGAGAAGGCATCTGAAAACTGCATACATGGAAAGGATTTTCCTAGTTATGGACCTGGTTTCAATCCTTTCCTCAGGTCAAGTAACCCGAGGGACAACTGTATATGGGGCCTCAATGTAGACATTAAAAATTTCTGAGTCATTAGCTTCTAGGAGAAAAAACAAATTTACCTTGGTTCCTTCCTTTCCAATGATGAAATCCAGATCCCCTGAAACCAAGACCGACTCCAAGGTCTGAGATTCTTCCCTTTTCTTTTCTATCTCTGCAAGCTCTGCAAACCTTTCTGGAGTGAATGGGTAAGCCGCAAGGCCATGCTCTTCGACAGTTTCGGCAACATTGGGATGGACAGTCTTCCCATCCTGGCCAATAATGACCAGAGTGGGTAGGGTCGACAGCTCAAAGTACCTAACCAACTTCTCACATTTCTTGTCTTTGAACGGTAATGAAAGCCATGGCATGCTTCCGAAGGATCGATTGAATGATGCTTCGTCATCATCAAGAGGTATCTGAACAATCTCAAAACTCTCTTCTTTGTCCTTCAATGTCTTATAAACCTCAAGTAATTTCGGCGTGAAATCAACGCATGAATTGTACGTGGACAACGAGAAGTACAGACCCACAGTTTTCCCTTCAAGCTCAGAAACAGAAACCTAGTTTGGCCACATAACTAGATTAGTAAAAAGAGGATGGAAAACCGAATCGTAAGCACATGCGACCATCATTTTCAAATGCATCAAAGATCCCTTTAGGTTTACCTTCTTCCCATCAGACGAGACTACGAAGTCACGAGTTTTAATGACCAAAAGAGATGTCAATGATTGATTTCTCCTAGCAGCTTCTTCCTGGTCTTTCAACTCTTTGATGTGTTCTGGAGTGAAAGGATGACCTTCCACTCCATACTCACGGACGATCTCCACTCCACTATCTGTTAAGACTGTACCTGTGCCATCAAGAACAACAAGGTGGGGTATTCCCCTGACCTTAAACAATTCATCCAAGCTATCGCGCTTCTCTGAGTCGGAAAATGGGATTGCAAGCCACGGCATCTTGGAAAAATATCTACTGAAGGACTCCTCATCCTCATCTGCGGAGATAAAAATGATTTCCAGGTCACCTCTTGGGGCAAGTTCATTGTACACCTCCGCCAGAATAGGGGTGAACCGGTGGCATGGACCGCACCACGACGCGGAGAAGTACAAGCCGATCTTCTTCCCCTTCAAGCTATCAACCTTAACCTGATGTAGGACAAAAAGATTCCTAATTTGAGTTCTTTCAACAGCAATCAGCAAGAAAGGCATCCTAGATCACTTGACCACCACACAAAGATCCTGAAAATGCTCAAGATACATCCAAATGCCAACTGGAGAAGCACTTCCCTTAAGCACTACTCATTAATTCACAAGCAAATCAACAGTCTCACCGACCAAAACAAGTATACCACATTCTGGGTGTGAGCATTTACACTAAAGAGCATTAAACTTCATAGTATCACGAAATTCATATCTACTGTATCCCCGCGACTCTAAGTATATATATCTTTCCTTAAAAACTAATGCATCAATTACCAATCATCCAGTTTCTGAAGCAAACAAATGGCTAGCACTCGAAAAATTAGCCTATCTGGAACTAAATTCCCCAGCTTAGCCATCACAATCCGACGGCTTGGTAATCAGAGACTCCCAGCAAAGAACCAACCGGAAAGAACATCGACATCTAAACTTAAAAGGCGCACGAACCCATCTTCCAATCCGGCAAGATAAGCCCCAACCAAGAATCAGATCTGCAAATGCTCTCGACCCCCACCCTCCCCCAGTTCGAAATTCAAGAACCGATCACCACCAGACCAAGAATTCCTCGCACGAAACTGGGTAGTCAGCGAGACAACGAGAACTTCCACAAGGACGCCAACCAACCCACAATTCTTTTCTTTCTCCCCTCCTCCAAAGGGAAAGAGCGAAGGTCAAAAAGGGAACCGAGTCGTACCTGATCGCCGTTGTTCCGGATGAGGAAGTCCCTGTCCGGAGAAGACAAGAGGGACTGAACATCGTGAGAAGAAGCCCCGCCTTCGACAACTTCCGCCATTCTCGTCGCCTTCGCTGCAGTGTTCTGGTGTCCTTGCAGAGAGTTCTTGAGAAATCCTCCAATGGCGGGCTTCTGCACCTTGCTCCTGTTTATATAGACAGAGAAAAAACTCAGGCAGGCAGGTGTTTTTTTTTTTTAAAATTAAATTATCACCAAAATTAACTCTTTAATTTTTCCTTTTTCTATTTTTTTTGGGGGGTTCTGGATTGTTCCTTGGACCTTTTTTTTTTTTTTTTTTTTTTTGGATAAGTCCCTTGGACTTTTGGGGGCGCAAGGATGGCATCTCGGGAGATGGGCTCCAACGTTGGAAAACGTACACGTCAGCATATTAATGTCTTCTTTTTCCTTACTTCGATTTTTTCTCTTATGTAGCCCTTTTGCCATTTTATGCTTCCTCCTCCCCCAAGAAATCTCCGGTGTAGAAGTTTGCAAAGAATTATTTATTTTTACCCTCTTGATATTATAAAAACTTAAATCTTAATTTTTTGTCTTTTCACTGGCACATGGGCGGTGGCCGGTGGGTGAATATATCTCTAAATGGTCGGTTCATCCTTCCTGCACCCGTCAGACCAAAAAAAAAAAAAAAAAAATCCTTCCTGCTGCAACTGTTGAATTATGATTATTAAAACCAAAAAGTGCGCCTTCTTAGCCCTTGTCCAAATAATTGGTAATCAGAAATCGAAAAATTATAGAAAATTCTATAAAATCTAAAATTTCTCAATAATTGGGAGGATGAGGCTGATTTGCAGAGATGGGAAGAGGGGAAGTTGAAAAGTATCATGCAAAGTATTATTCTTAGTGGCTAAGATTGTGCCATCCGTTAGTCAATCCCCTAGACATGGACATGCTGGCAAAGCCATGTCTTTATCTTCTCTTTTTGTTTATTCTTGACCCGTTGACCATTCCTTGCTTCCTTCCCAAGTAGTCCATCCCCAAAAATTAAACTTTGACAAAATTTTATTTTTTAACCCTCTCAATTTTCATATAAGTTTGGTTTTAATTTTTTTAAGAGCTAAATTGCATTTTTGCCTTTTCTCCACCCGTGGGATGGTGTTAAATGAGAAATTAAAGGTATGATTGCTCAGGTCAATTTTTTATTCTAAGTTTGTTTTAAAATTTTTGAGAATCTCAATTTTACCCCTTAGTTTTTGGTTGGTTGCCCCCCCCCAAAAGTTGCTGCGCATTCTTATCCCTAATCCAAAAATAATGAGACAGGGTATGAAAATGGGTAAAAACGTCGCGATTAATTTATTCGAGAGAAAAATCAGAGACAAGAGAAAGAGGATGACAGATTCGCTGATTTGATATGGATAGTTAAAGAAAAGGATTATTCCAAATTATTAAAAAAAATGGAAATTTTATGAAATCAGAAGTTTACAATAATTAGGAGGATAAGACTGATTTGCTTTAGTGGCGCCGACCAGTCGGACAAGTAGAAGCGGAATGTTATTTATTTCTTTTTTAATATTTATTTTGGTGGTGTATCGTTTAAAAGCTAAAGGCCAAATAGGGCGTCGGGTTAGTCGAAAGGAGCAAAAAAATAAAAAAAAAATAAGAAACATAAAAGAAATGATAGTGATGGACCCCTGCCTTTTTGGGACCCACGCCGACGAAAGAGGGGACGGGGAGACTTCCCACCGGAAAGAGCATTTAACAATTCACGTAAGGCAGGTTCCATCCTTATCACCCGCGATGAAAGAGACGCCCGGTGGATGACCAAAACCTTGATGAAAGAGACACCTTTGAAACCACATTCTTATCACCCGCGACTAAAGTTCCTAATTAAATAGACATAAAGAGAAGTAAACGGTAATTATTTCGTGTCCTAACATAATATGCCATGCGATAATCGCAATTTTCTCCACCATTATAGCAGCACGATCTTGAAAAAAAATTATTATAATAGTTCGATCTCAATGTATCCCATCCTCCATCATACTCTTGAGGAGAGAACCGGATCTTTACAAGCTTCATAAAAATCTCTTTTTTTTTGGATTGACTGACTTTCCCTTAAATCTCGAACTCTTCCTCTTTTATAAAGGAAAATAATTCCAACTAAGAGTCCATTTGTCTCGTAAAAAATATTTTACGGGAAAAAATTTTCTTTATTTTTTGGTATTTGGTTTGTTTAGAAAAAAAATCAACGGAAAATATTTTCCTATTCAACGGAAAAGATTTTCCTATCAAAACTTAAATTCAGGGAAAAATTTTTCCTACAAAACTTAAATTCAAGAAAATGATTTCCTTTTTGAAAGAATCAGAGAACATTTTCCAAAATGTTTTCCTAGTCTAAGGGTCATTTATTAATGAAACGTTTATTCTTATTAAAATAATCTAAAAGAATGTTGAATTTTTAATTTTTATTTTATTTTTGAATTCTGTTATTATTATTTTTCTTTTTCTTTTTCTTTTCTTCTTTTCTTCTTTTCTCTTTTCTTTCTTTTCCTTTCTCCTTCTTCCTTCATTGGTCACGTGCCTTGGTGACAACTAGCAGCCACCGGCCATGACGCGGGTCAACAAGCTCGAGTTGGTCAAGGTTGGCCAGCTCCTAGCTTGCTCGATCCTGGCAAGCTCAAGCTCGCTTGTGGCCGTTGCTGAGGCTCGGCGATTGGTAGAGGGAGATGGAAATAGAAAAAGAAAGAAAAAAAAGAAAAAAAATTAAAAATATGATTTTTTTAATTGAATTATTTTCGAATGAGATCAAAACACCAGAAAATATGTTCAATCACATATTACTAAATAAAGGAAAACTAACTATTTTTCTAAAAGATGATTTTCTGAAAATGATTTTCCTTTATCATGAAGTTTTTCCTCAAATAAACGCATCCAAAATTACTATAAGATGAGTGGCAACGTTGTTACGACATAGACATAGAATGATAGATAAATTGATAAATGAAAACGATATAAATAATCTATGAACTTTGGTCTAATATGCAATGTAATCCCTTAACTTTAATTTGTTTAATATGGTCCATGAACTTTAGCTCAATATGAAAATTGCCATTGAACTTTTAATTTTTTTCAATGTACTCCCTGAATTTTTAATATATGTTCAATTTATTCATTGGACTATATATTATCCATGATCTTGAATTAATGGAAAAATTACATTGAACATTTTCATAAAGTTCAAAGACCACATTAACAGTAAACTAAAGTTTAAGGAGCTCATAAATCATTTATGTCATTATTCCAACTAAGAATTCAAAAGAATCTACATAAATATCATACAATCCTGGTTACTGTTGTACACCCTATTATGTTTTGGGCTCTTTCCAAAATTATTCAAATCGCAATTTTCTTTCTTTATTATATTTTTGTTATTTTTTGTCCATGTTAGCGGGTGGCCTTTTTCTTTAATAGACAAAGGCTCATGGCCATTTATCTAGTTTAAGTTTTTTTTTTTTAAATCAAAAAGAAATTTACATTCATTACGAAACTAATGCATAAAAGGAAATCTCAAAAGTCACAATAACAAAATATATGAATAATTGGAAATCACGGTGTTTTATCATAGCATGATTGACAAAGATTATCACAAGCTTGTCCGTCAAGAACGGATGTATAATGACAGAGATCATCACAAGGTTGTCCTTCAAGAGCAGATCTGCAACTAGATCCAAGCAAAAGGATTGGCAGCTAATCACCAAATTACACAGTACTATCAGTGATAAGCATATGCCAAGATCTCAATCTGTAATTATGGTTTTGCCTTTTGAGTTTTGACAGTGTGCACCTAAGTTCGGCGTCAACACCATCACTATATGTAGACAACATAAGCATATTAAAAAATCTCAGATCTGACACTTGTGAGCGCGAGTCTTGTAGATCTAGTATAAGCACAAAAGGTTTTACTATAATCAATATTGAAAACGTATTGATTTGCATTTATTATTTCTCCTTTTAAAAACATGACTCCATCACAATTTTAATACCTAGTCATTATTGTACAAGCTTTTACTTTACCTCTTTACTTTGCTAAAATTACGTAATCTTATTAACACTATATTTATATTGATTTCAAAAGTAAGGACAAAAACATAATGGTTTCTTAGTGAGTTCAATAAAAACGATATAGAAGAGTCTAAACAAAAATTAATTAACCTATGTAAGTATAGAAAGTCTTTGTAAAGTTGAACAAAAAAATTTGAAAATACAAGTACGTATCATTATTTATGGACTCGATGCAAAAATTTAACGAATAAGAGTAAGGTAAGAGGAAAATGTCCATATAAAAGTCCGATTAAAAGCAAATCGAATATAAATTTTACCAAAAATAAAAATGAAAAACACGTGTTGCGTGAGAATCCGCACAACGCAAGGAAAGGACGATAATTTTATTCTTGTTTTCTCTCAATATCCGTGCGAAGAGTGAGCTTTCCTAGTCTGCTTCACCGGGACCACCTGCCTTGGACTTGGCCTGGTCGGTAATAATTAATGCCCGACGACGTGACGTCGACTCTCTCTTCTAAGTCTTCCCCTTCCAAAATTAGTAGAGCCACACGGGTGAAGAGGCACCTGCAGTGCGTTCCAAAACGATGTGGCTTTTGTGTTTCTTGAAATGTATATTTCATAAATTGCCGCCGCCCGCCGTCCGCCACCGCCGGTTGCCGGCAACCGGTCCGGCAAGCTCGCCAGAGGCTCGCCAAGCCAAGGCGAGGTCCGGCGAGCTCGCCGAAGGCAAGCCTAGCCACCAGCGAGGCTCGGTTGACAAGGGCCGACGACGCTCTGGTGAGGTCACCTGGTTCGGCGACCGGCCTGAAGAAGAAGAAGAATAGGAGAAAAAAGAAGAAAAAAAAAAGGAAAAAAATAAAATTAAAAAAAGAAAAGAAAAAAAGGAAAAAATTATAAAAATTATTTAAAAATGAAAAAAATTGATTTGGAGCAGAATTAATAAGACGCGTGCACCAAACGCCTTGATTATTCAAAATCGAAATTTTATACGATTCAAACGTGTTCTTTTACTCGAATCGGTTAACAAAATAAAAAGAATCATTTCGATCGAATTTGTTACCCGTATAAGAATCGTTACCAAACACCCCCCAAATGGATAAGATCAAAGACCAATTTCCAAGAAGAAGCATCTACATTGAATATCCCCTTGTTTTTGTACCTGCTTGGTCTAAGCGATAAAATATTACCTGTCCAAGTGATAGACACATCAGTTTTACACAAGTCTATTCCACGATTGACACGTATTACTTTTGGACCCACCTATCAGGAATCCTTGCATCCTCTCTCTCTCTTCTACATCTTTCCCTCCCAAAATTATTAGAGCCAGATGGGTGTAGAGACAGTTGTGGTGTGTTCTGTGGTTTTGGAAATGTATATTTCATAAATTGCAGCTCCTCAACACCGAGTGTGGTAGCTTCCTAGAAAAGTTATTATAAAACTACTAAAATTTCGAAGCAATTGTCGCTGTGAGGCGTTCACCAAATACTTTATAGAAGCCGCAATGCTTCAAAGCCATTCCAAATGATAGTGAAGAGGGTTTCCAAAGTAATTTTTGGATCATGATGAAGAGGGTTTCCAAAGATTTTTGGGAAGAATTCTCTAATCATTAATGGCTGGATAAAAGAAGAGAGTGAATTTTACTTTCTACCATAAGTCCTTCTAAGTTTTCAATTGTGTTACGATATTTCTTTAATAAAAATTACTAAAGAAATAAATAATTATGATAAATTGCGATAAGGAGATTCAGTCCTTAAACACCATATAAGTGGCTCCATAATGAATGAATTGATATTTGGGATTAGGACCAATATGTCTTTTGCAGAAAATAATGTTTATTTTCAAGAGTTGTATATTAATTGGTGAAATTCTCAAGCTAAAGCATATTAAAAGATTAACAGGTCAACGCTCAATTGGAAAAATAGGCAACACAACTAGCTAGTTGTGTGGAGCTACATTAGGAAAGGATAACAACGACCCTTTGGATGTATTTGTTTGAATGAAAGAATTCTTCGCGAATTAGTTTTCTAAACTTTCATGTGTTTGATTTGTTAAAAGATTAATCGATGGAAAATCAATTATAATAAAAATATATATAATAAATTTTCTAATATGAAAAAGGGAAAATATTAGCCTAAAAAATAAAGATTTTTCAAAAGCATTTTCTTTTTTGACCAAAAAAAATATTTTCTTTTATCATTTATGGTTGGAAACCTTAGTCGTCGATCTGATACTATCAATTTCTGATCTCCTCCTCCCTTGTTAAAAGTATACTTGATCTCAAGTTTCGTGTTACCTTTTATTTTTGAGTGGGCGTAAATATAGAAGCACCAAAGAGTGAACGCCAATTGGATGAGATCAAAGACCACTTTCCAAGAAAAAGAAGCATCTACATGGAATATTCCCTTGTTTTTACACAAATCTATTCCACCATCGACACATATCACTTTTGGACCCACCTATCAGAAATCATTGCATTCTCTCTCTCTCTCCAATTGTGTGACACCATCTCCTTTTCTTTTGCGTTTTATGGTACAAAAGACCTAGCCTACTCTATTTTTGTCAAAATGCTCTATCACTTCCAAGACCTCTGTTAATTCCTAAATTTTTGCGACCCAATTATTTATTTATTACATTAAAAAATTAGGGATTAATTTTTAACCTCTAAAAAAAAATAGAATTAAGTTGCATAGCATATAATTTTAAGAGCATTTTCCTATTTTATTTGCGTTAACTTTTTGTGACGGATGGGTTTGATATGGTGGTTCTGAATTTTAATTTAACAAGTTGGACTGAGCCCACGAAGCAAGCAAATTGGCTCGGGCCCGTTTTCTTTTAATGACAAAAATTACCTAAATAGAGATTTGAAATTATATTACAGTGGATTTTTGGAATTTAAGAAAATTGGGTTGCAATCTTATCTTTAGGCGATAAAATCAGGAGATGTGGAAAATAAAAAAAGTGATATTGTGTGCGAAAAAGAAATCTTCGCATTTGAAAAGGAAATTAAAACCCTAATCTTTAGCCTATAAAAAGGTTTTTCGCGTAGGGTTTCGAAGGGGGCACACAATTCAAAACGCGGCCACATATAGAGATATACGTGAGAAAAGAGAGAGGAGAGAACGTGAGTTCTCTTGGCCAAGCTTTGGCCAAGACCCCGCCACTACCGCCGTAGCGCTCTCATCATCCGTGACAACTTGTCAACAAGCCGCTCTCTGCACATGCGCCACTTGAGAACTCAACCGTGTCTGAGCTCCTGCACCCGATCGCCGCCTTCGCTGCTGCCCAGACATGCCACGAGCCCTATACTCTAAGTTCTAGCAATTCCATTGAGGCCTTCGTCCAGCTAAGCAATCCACAGCAAAGTCCTGCTCGACAAGACCAAGATTTCGTGGTGAGTTTCATCCAAAGCCATGGAGCTTCGCTGTTAAACCATGATACGGCCACAGATTGAAAGGGGGAATTTCTCTCGATCTCTGCAATTTTTTTTCCACAAAGTCCAGCACTTCCACCTAGAGGGAGAAGAGTGGACGTGCACAAAAGGAGCCCTTATAGGCTGAACACAAGTTTATGATAAAAAAGCACAAGATGTTGCCTCTCTCGTGCATGATCTGTTGAACACAGCCCAAACCAGTTTTCTTTGACCAAATCTTGCAGGTTTTCAAACGATCTTGACACAGCCCAGCGAACTCCGGTCCACATCTAGTCGTTGTCCAACATCGGTGGAGTCCCTTGCGACCATTTTGTAGCGGTTCAGGCCTTCTACCGTGACGTTGCGGCTGCTCTTTTGTGACTAAACTGCTGTCCTCGACGACCAGCCGCGAAACCGTCGGGCACCACAAACCATCTCCGTTCACTATCGAAGAGCCGATTGCGATCCCGGTCCGATTGCGCAAAGTCCAAATTTGGAAGCCAATATTCGGAATAGGTAAAAATTTTGTCTATTTTGATTTTCGAAAATTCCGTTTCCTTATTGAATTGATGCACATGATTGAAATTCCCGACATGAAATAGCCCCTCAAATTATTGACAGTCCGATTTTCGTGCCCGAAATCTGACTCGTAATCTCTTGCAAAAATCGACAATCCGATCTCACACCGAGATCCGATTCGCGATTTAATTTTAAAATTGGACAACAACCTAATCTCATGCGCGAGATATGGTTCGCCAATTTTTGGATATTAATCTTATCTTGTTTGATTTATTGTCGTGATGTTTGACTCAATTTTATTTTCGTAAAAGGAAAAAAATCCAAAAAAATTGAATTAGAATTAGGTTTGTTTTAGAATATTTCTAATCTTAGGGTTATCTTGCATATTTAGAATTGCAATCTTACTTTGAATTTTTAAATAAAAAATCCAAAAAAATGTGTTCATTTAAGATGTTAGTTTTGCACGTTTAATTATGTGTCAATTTTAATTTCGAATTTCAAAAAAAGAAAAAAAAATTAGAATTAGGGCATTATTTGCACGTCATTGCATATTAGGTTGATTGCATGTTTGATTTTATTTAGATAGATCTTTTGAGATAGATTGCATTATAGATTAGAAACTTTCAAGTTAAGATAACATTCTAATTTAAATTAAGATTTGACCTAACCCAATTCTTAATGTAAGTTGGATAGAATCTTAATTTAGCTAGATAATTTTTGCGTTTTTCTTAATTTCGAATTTCATGAAAGATCCAAAAAAATTGTCTTAGAGTACATTCATTTCATTCTCTAGGATAGAATTGCACTTTTTTTTTTTAAGAAAAGTAGAAATGTCATGTGTACGTCATTTAGTGGTTACTAGATTCATTTAATTAGAACTTCCTTGTCATTAGAGTTAGGTTATTGATTAATTTAGATTGCACATTTAATTATTGCATTTTTTTAGAAATTACCTTTACTTAGGTTATATAGCTTAGGTCATATTGTCATATCATTTCATGTTAGATTAGTAGCATGCATTGCATAAGACATTTTTTTCATTAAACAAGAGAAAATCCTAAAAAAAGAAATTGCGCGTTAATTAGAAATCATATTTAGGATTGTTAATGTGAATTCTGATATAACATTGCAGATGCTTTCGTTGCTATAAGGTAAGTCTTGCATTTTATTTATTTGCTTTCTTGGGTGTTAAATTGGTGGTTTGTACACCCGTGTGATCACCTCACATGTTAGGAAAGTAAATTAAAATTAATTTAAACTGCTTGCCAAACATTTTTTCGAAATAAAAGAGAAAGGTACCGAAAGGGCGTTAGAGAAATCTAACGTAATCAAGTCCCCATACCCAAAATCTCTGGTTCGTAGAAGTGAAATAATTCTCCCATTATTTTAGTTTCTAATCGACCCACCAAAAAATAGATTAGTGGTGACTCCTAGATAAAATTTATATGCATGTTAAGAATTTGAACATAAGTCGCGAATTGGTATGGGCTTGGGAGAGCCCGAATTAAATCTAGGCTTTATAATCAATTAGCCAAATTTTAGGTGGTTCACCTCGAAAAATTAGGTCACGACAACCTTGCCGCCTCAATCTTTGCTCATTTCTTCTCTGACCTCCACCTCTTGCCCAGCTCCTCATGTGCCCTCTATGTCAGTGCCCGCGTTAGCTAGGAGCTCGAGGCCCTCCATCGCATCGACGAACCATGTTGTTGCCTCCACCTCCGCCTCATTCCTTGCTTGGTCAAGCTGAGCTCTAGATCACAAATCTAGGGCTTACTTGAGCTTAGACCCAAAAGTTGAGGCTCAAGTTCATTGATTCAGCTTGAGATTGATAATGGAGGACTAAGATGATGGTGAAGTGGTGGTGGAAGACAATTCACGGGATTAAGTTGATAGTGAGTTTGAGTTGAGGTGTTGTCGTCTCTAGCAGAGTGAAAGGGGGAGGAAGAAGAAGAAAAAACAGGAAAAAAAAAAAAAGAAGAAAAAAAGTAAAAACATTAATTAAAGAGAGAGAATATAAGGGTTTTTCATAGGTGGGCCCAAAAGTGACATGTGTTGGACATTAAATGGATGTGTAAAACTAATGTGTCTATCATTTGGGCACCTAATATTTTCTTCAGTCTAAACAAAAATAATCACGTTACACGTCACCATGGCCACGTTAGTGCATAGTCATTTTCCAACCACTCTTTCACATTCTTTCCTCTTTAGCTCCTTTTTACAACAATTATGTTATTGAGAACAATTTCGCTTCATAAATAGTTTTTTATTTATTTATATTCATGGGAATAAAAAAATATATTGTTTTTTTACTTCTTATCTCTATTCCAAATTTCCAAATCTATTTCCTGACCACTCATCTATTCTAGAAAATAGCAAAATTAATTGACATACACAAACGGATTTATGTTCTGGAAAACAAAAAGATAAAAAAAACAAAAAAATACACTAGTTACCAAAAAAGCCATAAGTTTCGCATAATACTTTTTCAAACTCCCCCTTTTCACCTCCTTGGAAATCAGTCTCGTCCTCCTAATTATCGCAAATCTCAAATTTTTATAGAATTTTCAATTCTGAAAATTATCATTTGGAGTGATTCTTTTCTTTTAACTTCTTCTTCTTCTTCTTTAATCTTTTTCTTATTTAAGATTTTCTCATTGAATTAAATATATTAAACTTGACGATTTTGCAACTGTTTATTTGGATTAGGGTTAAGAGGGCCCCGTTAATTTGTTTTGAGGGTGAGGCGAAGGTGAATCGAGCCCCCACAGGCCTGTTCACTTAAAGCTCCCTTGCTGATAAAAAGGCAAAATTGCAAGCTTATGAATAAGATATGCTTTTAAAAAACTAAGATTTAACATATTGTAATACCGAAATGAAATTCTTTGCAAATTTCAAAAGGAATGTTAAAAGAGGTATATAAAGAAGAAATTGCGCCGATTGTAAGATAACGTGGCGTTTATGTTTTTGAAATGTATATTTTATAAATTGCAACACCTTAAAGTCAGTAGCTTCCTCAAAAGTTATTAGAAGCGGCTGGAGTTTTGAAGTAGCCGTAATTGTGAGGCGTTTACCAATTACTTCATAAAAGTCGTAACACTCCTTTTTATGATTGAAATTGCTTCAGAAAATCTGTTCCAAATAGTAATAGGCATATGAATCTTAGATTACAATGAAGGAGGTTTTTAAAAATTCTAGGGAAGAGGATCCCTAAGCCTTAATGACCATTAGATAATAATTAAAGAAGAAGAAGAAGCGAGTATCACCGTTGATCACGAGCACATTTAAATGTTTGCATGTTTATAATATTTTATATAAAAATTACAAAAAAAAAAAGTAAACAATTACGATTATTTGGGATTGGGAGATTCGTTCTTCGAGATCATACGAGTGCCCCATAATGAATTGACGTTTAGGATTAGTACTTCTTGGTTGATTTAGGACCAATAATTTTCTTTCTAGAAAAAAGAAATTTTCTTATTCAGGATTTGCACATTAATTAGTGAAAATATCAAGCTAACACATATTGAAATATGGGAAAATTCCAAATAATGGCATAAAGTGCTATCATTTTCTCAAATAAGGACTCTAAGTGAACCTTCTATCAAATAAGAATCTAAAATTGCCATGGTTGTTTCAAATAAGGGCTTAACCTCGCCGATTGCCAACTTGGCTAAATATTTTGATTGATTAAAGGCATTTTCATCCAATTACAATTTTAATTTTAATTTTTTTTATCATTTCCTTTTCTTTGTTCGCTTTTTTTTTTTCTTGACGAGGGCTCGGCAACCCTTTCTGGCTACAAGCAAGGCCACCCTTGCCTGGGGCCGACGAGGGCTCAATGACCCTTGTTAGTCATTGGCCGCCTCACCCAAGGCAACCTTGTTGATGGTTGCGAGGGTGGCCTCCCCTAAGGCAAGGCCGTCCCTCGCTAGCTGCTGGTGAGGCAACCCTCACCTATATCCAAAGACAAATCATAATCATCTTATCCTAGCATAACGTGTAACCCGATGCTGTACTTTGGGTGTATTTGCTTTTGGACAAATTTCATGATAAATGAAAATGTAATTTAGAAAATCATTTTTTAGGAAAAATTTTTCCCCTTTTCAAATTAGAGAATTTATTTTCCTAACTTTGAGCACACGTTTTTTTTTTTTTTTCACTGTAAATTGTTTTCTATCAACTAATCATTTTCAAGAAAATTCAAAAAATTAGTTTGTAAAAAAATTTAAATATATACTCATTAATGTCCTTTCCTGATGTAGCTCTGCACAACTAGCTAGCTACGTTGCCTATTTTTCCAATTCAGTGGCGACCCATTAATATTTGGGTTAATACCCTAAAAAATTCCAAATTGATACACATGTGACATTGACCCTAAATCATTTTTTTTTACCACCAAAAACCCCAAACTGGTATACCTTTGACAAATTTACCCCAAACTGGTATACTTATGACAAATTTACCCTTTGTTAGTTTTCATTAAATTTTGCTGTCAAATTATTAAGTTAAATGACACGTGACAGTTGACTGGTATACCAATTTGGGATTTTACACTCCGTTTTTCACAGTTTACAATTTTTGTGATTTTTTGTGGTATTATTCCAATTTAGCAGAGGATATATTTGTCACAAATTTATCAGTTTAGGGTTTTTTTGCGGTCGAATAAATTAGTTTGGGGTAAATTTTCCATAACCATACCAGTTTATGATTTTTTTATGGTCAGTTAGGGTAAATTTATCACAAATGTACCGGTTTGAGGTTTTTCATGGTCAAAAAAATAGTTTGAGGTAAATTTGTCATAGGTGTACCAGTTTGGGGTTTTTCATGGTATTAACCCTTAAATTTTAATGTGCATTAGCTTGAGATAATATGCAACTCCCTGGAAAGAATTATTACATTCTACAAAAGACATATTGGCCCTAATCCCACACGCAGTTCATTATGAGGGCACTTGCATGGTGTCGAAGGACGAATCTCTGGATCGCAATTTATCGTAATTATTCATTATTCTTTCATAATTTTTACACAAGATATTGAAACACGCAAAAAAATTAGAAGGGTTTACGATCGATGGTGAAAATCACTCCTCTCTATCCTATAGCCATCATTGGTTGGATCTGCTTACCAAGAGTCTTTCGAAGCCCCTTTCATTATAAACCAAATTTCATACGCCTACCATCATTTGGAACAGACTTCCAACAACTACTTTAGCTATGCAAAAGAACGTTTTGACAAGGGATGAACATGGTTTGAATGGCCGATTCCCACCTTAAAATCAAAAACCGCCCACCAAAGATCATTTTTGAAAAACTTAGAATAGGGAATTGCCTATTGATTCCATAGATCCACCTCGGAACTGATCCCTAATCCTTATAAAATTGCATTCATCAATTTATATTATCAAACCTAATTTTTATTTAGAGCACCAAAGTTTCCTTAGCTTTAAATTAAGGTTGAATTGCGAGTAATTGATTTTGAGTAGAGATTGAAAAATATAGAGCAAAACCAATAGACAACACTCGTTAGTTAAGAACTTAATTTTTTCAATTGTCATGATGTGGTCCTCTTAAGGTTTTCCAATATCAAGAACATATAGAGAATTATACTCTACGTTAGAAGTCCTAACCTCCAAAGAAATTAAAACATTAATCACTTGATTCATTTTTTTTCAACCTCAACTAATTAATCACGGGCATAGCTAAGAAGAAACCTAATTATGTTTTTAATATGAGCCATTGACTCTTAATTTTGTATCAATACAATAAAGTGCCACAACATTTAGAGATATCTCTTAGGGGTGATCAATTCCCGGTTCCCAAAATTGGGAACCATGGACCGTACTGTTTGGTCTTAGGACCGAGAACCAAACTGGACCATTGGTTCTGGTCTGGTCCAACGAAATCGGCATTTTTTTTTCACTAAATAATGACCGTGCTCCAGACCAATCAATCAAATTCGGTTCTCGGGCGATCCAATAAAACTAATCGCACGTGTTTCCACATGCAAGATATTCAAATTCACTCGCGTGATTCCAAATTATTATTCGGTTTCCTAGAGAAAATACGTGGTGGAGGCAGCACCATTGCTCTGTTGGGAGGACAGGGACATAAAAAGACAGTGTGTGGATTGGTTTAGTTAAGGTCAATTGTTACCAGGAATGAGAATTTTAGCTTTTTAAGACTCCTTGAACCAAGAAAAGATAAAAAGATGAACACACAATGCTCGCATTAAACACACTTTGCAATATCACACTTCGTGTGTTTTACAGCATAAAAGCCATGAAAAATTTGGCTAAGGGTTGTGCTTGACTTAGGTTTTATAGACAATCTCTCTTCTATGCTTTGAATGTTTAGTCTATGTGGAACTCTTGGAGGCTTGAAGTGTCTTGTCTTTTATTAGTGAGGGGAGCAAGAGAGAGAGTGTGAGCATGAGGAACTCTTGGAGCTTTGTCCCACATCGAGTAGAAGATGAAACTAACAAGTAAGTTTTCTCTATGAATAAAGAATAACAAGAAGAGTTTTGATGGTCTCTCGGTCACACAAGAGGTTGTTACCTCAATTGCAATTCTGATTGCAATAATTTTTATATATAATAGTCATATATTATATATAGTGTTTATATACTACATTTATTATATGTATATAAATTATATATATAAAAAAAAAATTGGTCCGATCCGGTCGATCCGATTCCCACATTGGAACTGGACCAATTGGCCGCTAGTTCCAAGATTAGGAACCGGAAACCGGACCGCTGACCGTGGGAACCACCCAAAACCGGCTGGTCCGGTCTTGTCTAGCCGGTTCTCGGTTCAGGCGGTTCCCGTTGCACATCCCTAATATCTCTAACCGATCCTATCCTTTCTCTTCGTTTGTCTATTTTGTTTTGGCTAAGAAAGTAAGTAAATATATTATTAGAATGAAAAAAAAAAAGGTAGGGGATTAATCCTATTATCCACTCAAAAGACAAAATTAGTCAATAATGTCTAATATATATATAGTGGTCTCATCTAGGTGGGCGATTCCACACCTAGAATCGGGAATTGAATCAGTACTCACCCGTTCCACTAAATTGGAACTAAGAATCAGATTAGTCCCCATGGAAATTGCCAGTTTTGTCTGATTTAATGCGATTCTTGGTTCCTTTGATCCATCTTTTTTTAATGTCGACTAATAATTTAATCACGGGGATGGTTAAAGAGAGACCTTATTATGCTCTTAAAATGAGCCATTGACTATTAATTTTATATCATGACAACAAAGCACTACAACATTTATGAATATCTCCAACAGGTCCTCTCTTTCCTCTTTGTTTATTTTGTTTTGGCTAAGAAAGTGAGTAAAAAAATTATTAGAATGGGGTTAATCCTATTACACATTGGAAGGACAAAATTTGTCATAATGTCCAATAACTACAAACATATATTTTGGTAAAAAGATTTCAAAATAATTAAGTAATAAATATATATATATATATATATATATATATATATATATATTGGGAATCAGACCAGTACTTACCAGTTTCATTAAATTAGAATAGAGACCTGGACTAATCCTCATAGGAGCCATCAATTTTGTATTGGTTTCGGCCTGATTCTTTGCAATTCAGGCGATTCTCGATTCCTTGGCATTGTTACGGCTACTTCAAAATTTCAGCAGCCTTTGATAACTTTCTAGGAAGCTACGCACCCGACATTGGAGTGCTACAATTTATAAAATATGCATTTCATAATCACAAAAAGGCACGTCATCTTATAAATTTTTACCAAACTGGCTCTACTAATTTTGAAAGGGAAAGACCAAGAACGGACAGTCAACGTCAAGTCTTTGGGCATTATTTATCGCCGACAATACCTAATCCAGGGCAGGTCGTCCTTTTTACTTATTGTGAAAACGCACACTTTGCACGGATATTGTGAAAAAGACAGAATATAATACGTGTTTTTCATTTTCATTTTTATTTACAATTTATTTTCGATTTGCTTTTAATCTGACTTTTATATGGATATTTCCTTTTTTCTTTCTCTTGTTCGTTAAATTTTTTTATTAAGTACATAAATATTGATACGTACCTGTATTTTTCAATCTTTTTTCATTTCAAATTCTTTTCATTTATCTTGCTTGATTTTTTTTTTTTTTTTTGCAACTTTACCATGACTTTCTAAATTTACATATGTTAATATTTTTATTTAGACACTTTTATATCGTTGTATCAACTTCATTGAGGAACTATTTTAATTCTGTCATTACTTTTGTTATTAATGTAAGTATGGTGTCAATAGGGTTATGAAGTTTTAGCAAAATAAAAAGGTAAAAGTGCAAGTTATGCAAGCATGAAGTTATGATTTTAAAAGGAGAAACAATAAATGCAAATCGATTCGTTTTGAATATTGATTATAGTAAAAAAAATTGTGCTTCAAGTGATATTAAATAAGATTTGCCACACTCAACTTGAACCATGGCCAAGTGAGAAACTTGAACCAAATAGAGAAGCTTAGTATCCCCAAAGCCTAATCTTTATTATTATTATTATTATTATTATTATTATTATTATTATTATTATTATTATTATTATTATTATTATTATTATTATTATTATTATTATTATTATTATTATTATTATTATTATTATTATTATTATTATTATTATTATTATTATTATTATTATTATTATTATTATTATTATTATTATTATTATTATTATTATTATTATTATTATTATTATTATTATTATTATTATTATTATTATTATTATTATTATTATTATTATTATTATTATTATTAATCTTTATTATTATTATTATTATTATTATTATTATTATTATTATTATTATTATTATTATTATTATTATTATTATTATTAGTAGTAGTAGTAGTAGTAGTAGTAGAGCGATACAAGTATTCTTTTTAAGGAAAAATGTTGTAAAAATCATTTATCTTTTACGAAACAAATATAGGTTAAATAGACTTAAAAAATCATCTTAGCACACTTTCTTCTCTATTATAACACTATGGCCTTAAAAATAAAAATACAACTATAATCTCCAATATCAATGGACATCCATCCACATCATGCTCTCCAGAAGAGTGATCTACAACCTTTTGAAAAGATAGAAGATTCCAACACTATTGATATTTATTATTAGATGAATAATAATGATTTGAATACTGAATAATATATATTTTGATAACTTGAAAAGATTGATATGAATGCCATCTTATTCCGTAATATATCTTATTAGTTCTATAATTATTCTACTTTTGCACATCAAATTGTATTTTGGATTCTTCTTTAGAACTATTCATATTAGTTGGTGGCCTTTTTGTTAATAGACAAAAGCTCATTAATATCCTTTCCTGATGTAACTCTGCCCAACTAGCTTGCTGCGTTGCCAATTTTCCAATTGAAGTGACCCTTTGATATTTTAATATGCATTAGCTTGATATCTTCGCCAATAAATATACCAATCCTGAAAAAGAAAATTTTATTTTCTAGAAAAAGACATCTTGGACGTAAATCAACAAAGAAAAAGATACTATTATAAATGTCAATTCATTTTGGGGCACTTGTATGGTTTCGAAGGATGAATATCCGGATTGCAATTGATTGAAATTATTTTTTCCATTATTTTTATTTAAAATATTGTAACACACAAAAATTTAAAATGGTTTGCGATTAATGGTGAGGTTTACTCTTTTTTTCTCTCCAACCCCATCAAGGATTAGGGATATGCTTTCGAAGAATCTTTAGGAACCCCTTATTACAATCCAAAATGCATATGCCTAGGATGATGCCTATTATCCTTTTGAACAGCTTTCCGTAGTAATTTCAGCCGTGAAAAGGAGTGTCGTGACTTTTGTGAATTTTTTGGTCAACACCTCACAGCTACAGCTATGACCACTTTAAAATTTCAGCAGCTTATAATAACTTTATAGGAATTAGGAAGCTACTACAATTTATAAAATATGCATTTCAAAAACATAAAAGCCACCTCATTTTATAACACACCATAACTACGTTTGTACCAATCTGGCTCTACTAATTTTGAAAGAGAAAGCCCAAAAATAGAGTCAACGTCTAGTCTTCGGGTATTAATTATTCCTGATTGGGCGTGGACCGTGAATTGCAAAATGAAGCTCTCTCATCCCAGTTTTGCGCGTTTGGTAAACAAGCTAGCAGATTGGGTGGTAAAAGCCCCACGAAAAAAATAATTCCCCCAGAATTGGCTATTTCATCCTCGGGAACTTTTGTTGGATAAATTATATCGGGTAAAAGTCACCTATAACCTATTTATTTTAAGCTTTTTTTCGTGACAAAAAAAGCTCCAAACTAAACTAATGTTACACATTTACCCTAAACTTATACAGTATGACATCTTTATCCCAAATTTAAAGCCTTTACTTGTGTGACGAATTTACCCAAAAATTTTGGTGTCTCAAGAAAAAGTTCAGGATTTTGGCATTACAAGAAAAAGTTTGAGGTAAATATGTTACATAGATAAAAGTTTGGGATTTTTTGTATCACAAAAAAAAAATTGGGGTAAATGTGTTACAGTGGACAAAGTTTTGAATTTTTAGTGTCATAAAAAATAATTTAGAGTAAATGTGTCATTATAGGCAAAGTTAGGGATTTTTTTGTAGCTTTTGCCCTTATATTTTCACAAACCTGGCTTCAGTTGAAAAAATTTCCATTTTTTAGACAATATTTTTGTTGTAGACTAGGAAAACCGACTCTTTGAGCAGGCATTGAGAAAAAAACAGAAAAAAATTATTGTCCTTTTCTTGCATCGTGCTGATTCCCACCCAATACCACGTGTTTTTTTTTTTTTTTTTTTTTTTTGCTAAAAATCAATTTTCCATTTGCTTTGAATATGACTTTCATATACTACTGCTTTTGCTATTGTTCTCTTGTTCCTTAAATTTAAGAGAAGATAGCATAAATGGCCCACGAATTTTTCTCTCGATCTGCAATATTGTCCTTAAAGTTTTAATTTATTCAATGTAGTTCTCAAACTGTTGGTAAGTATTCAATGCCATTGCTGTTGCGCATCCTCTTATAGCAACATGATAGTCTCTTTCTCTCTCTGCACAAATTCATGTCATGTCATGAAAATTATGCACGTTAAATCATTTGTTTTATATGACAAACGATATGCCTGAACTATGATGATAACATGTTATTATATAGTGTTGTATCGATCGATCGTATTTCATCTAGAGTTCTGTTTTCTTTCATTGCTATTTGGAAGGAATTACCTCCAACCAGGTCTCCAATTGATGAACATGACCTCATTAGGATATAATTTGGAGAATAATTCATCGAATTAGAAGTGGCAAAAAGATATCTGAATTTAATCGGTTCACGACTCTCACAATTAGGCTTGCTCAAAAGGCAAACCAAATGTTATTTTGATGACGTAGATTACTATATGTGGAGTTGAATTTTTAGAAATGATGATTCAATATATCTATCATTTTACCCATCTGCTTTAGACAAGGAAAAAATTTAAGCATTCACATGTCCATTGTTATTTGATGACATGGATTATTATATCCAAATTAAGATGAATATCTTACGTAGATAATTCATAAATAACTTCTTTTTTTGCCCACCATTCGAACCTAAAAGATTGGAAGCTACATCACTATTCTAGGAATTAGATTGAATACTTGCAGATAGTTCAAGGGTCATATTGTATATTGAACCAAAATTCATAAACCATTTATGTCATTTTTCTTTGAATTTTTTAATCAAGTACATAAATATTGCAATGTACCTATGTTTTTCAATTTTTTTTTATTTAAATGAGTTTTATTTGGAGAGAGTCCCAAAAGGGCTTTCTACTTCATTTATAAACACGGACAGGATGTAATAAAGTCAGCGGGGCACTTCCAAAAAGCTTCCATTATACCTTGATTTTACTCAAATTATCTAATAAATGTTTTTGGAGGTAGAACCCACTGATTTGTCAAAGCCATTATGACTAATCCCCGCCATATCTCATTAATGATTAAGCTACAGTTTAGATTAAATAAAATATATGCTAGAAATGAAATAGTATTTCTTTACACTTCGGTTAAAATATTTTTACAACTTTGCCGTGAATTTCCAAATTTAGATGGATTGATTTTTCTATTTAAAATTGTTTATATCATTGTATTTACCCCATTGACAAAATGTTCCGGTTCTGTATTTGCTTAAAATCAATATAGATATAATGTTGATAGGGTCATAAAATTTTATCACGATTAAAAAGTAAAAGCTTACGCAATCATGACTGGGTATTAAAATTGTGATGGAATCATGTTTTTAAATGGAGAAACGATAAATGTAAATTATATATTGTATGTTGATTTTAGCAAGAACTTTTGTGTAATATAAAATAAAATTTGCCACTCTACTCGAACTAGGTACATGGCCAAGTAAAAAACTTGAGCCAGAGAGAGAAGTTCAGTATCTCCATAGCTTCATTTTCTTGATCGAAAGTTTTGTGAACTATGATTCAGCTACAATAAATCACATGGGACTCCAACCATTTCTCGACATTCAAGACTCGACCAAATCTATTAGAGTTAGGTCTCTTCTCGAATCGCAATTAATACCGACATCTTTTTGTCCTTGCCAGAAAAAGAATTCAACCAAAAAAGGAAGTGTGGAAATGTGGAAATTGAAAGCACATGGCGTTGTTGAATGTATCGAGTTCCTTTTTCTGCTAGAGAAGGAAAGAACATTCCACGTCGATTCTATCCTCAAATTCAACCTCTTCAACGAAGTGGAAGAAAAACGAACATCAATTCTCGTGTTCTTGACATTACATTTAGGTTTGATATATGGGGAAAACATTCAAATTAATCCATCTTCTTCGCCCAAGAACTAGACATATTGCTAACAGATGCTCTTTCATAAACGTGAGCTGCAATTGGGCCTACAAAAGCCAACAGTTCTTGCAAACCGGGCTACTTTATAAGCATCAAGGATCAGCAAGGAATGAACTTTTGCAGCGCCTTCTGTGTCTTGTTTTTCCCGATCGCTCTTCCTTAATACGACTAGCGACGTGCATTCCGAGAGCATGGGATTATACACCAAGAGTTGGGGGACTTAATGGGAGCTGATTAACTTTCCATTGTCACAAATTATATCAACCGATCCGGATCTAGAGTTACCATTCTAATGATATAACAGAGGATCTGTTACCATAATGCCGAACTGCACAAGAACTAACCACTAGGACTTTAGGACTGATCCATCCAGATTGTATCGATTAAGCACGTTCTATTAAGTCCAGTGTGCATGCGACATCTCAAAGCTGCATCTTTAAAAAGAGAGACGGAAGTGCATGTACGACAATTGCCGATCAAAGAATATTCGATCCTACTGCTCTACTTAGCACGCAGCTTGTCGACAATAAACATTTTATTAAGACGGCAAACTGTCAAAGTCATAACGCACATCATATTACTCACATACAAACCCCTCGCAGATCAAGCTCGGAAACATCCACCCAGAAAAAAAAAAGGAGAACGGCTCCAAACGATTGATAGATAACGAAACTACTACACAGCAACTTTCAGGCTTTATGACAGACCTCACCATCACAGACCCATCCTTCTTTGACATCTCCTTCTTTCTTTGGCTCCTCCCTAGCTGCTTCATCGTCTTCATCTAACTCGTTTTCAGTTGCTTTCTCTTCTTTAACAGCACATTTTGGATGGAGATTAAATTTACACTCCTCGCAATAATATGACCACCCCTCCCCTTCCTCATCGCAGCCATCACAAGTGTACCGTCTCCTCTGAGCCGGAATGAGCTCGTGCTCTTCATGCAAAGGATGCTTCAACTTCTCTGGCCAGCCTTTTATACTTTCCTTGAACTTTTCCTCATACTTCTTGAGATGTTCGGCAGTAAAAGGATAAGCATCAGCCCCGTGGTCCATTATAAGATCCCTTGCTTTGTTAGTCACCGTCCGGCCCGTTGGACCTATGGCTACAAGCATGGGGATGCCCCGGACCTTGAATTTGTGACTCAGGGATTTCTTCCTCTCGTCACCAAAGGGGAGCGCCAGCCACGGCATCTGAGCAAAATAATCATCAAAGGCAGTTTGATCCCTGTCACTGGAGATGAAGATAACCTCCAAGGCATTGCCGGCAGCCTTGATCTTTTCATATGCCTCTGTAAGCACCGGCAGGAATGCACGGCAAGGACGGCACCAGTGTGCCGAGAAGTACAGGAGGACAGTCTTCCCTACCAAGTCTGATACCGGAATCTGCAATCGAAGTTAAGAAACAACCTTTTAGATGAACCACAAATTGATGGAGAAAGCACGTGAAAACTGCATATATGGAAAGGATTTTCCTAGCTATAAACCTGGTTTCAATCCTTTCCTCAAGTCAAGTAACCCAAGGTACAACTTTATATGGGGCCTCATTGTAGACATTAAAAATTTCTGAGTCATTAGCTTCTAGGAGAAAAACAAATTTACCTTGGTTCCTTCCTTTCCAATGATGAAATCCAGATCCCCTGAAACCAAGATCGACTCCAAGGTCTGAGATTCTTCCTTTTTCTTTTCTATCTCTGCAAGCTCTGCAAACTTCTCTGGAGTGAATGGGTAAGCCGCAACGCCATGCTTTTCGACAGTTCTGGCAACATTGGGATGGACAGTCTTCCCATCCTGACCGATAATGACCAGAGTGGGTAGGGTCGACAGCTCGAAGTACCTAACCAACTTCTCACATTTCTTGTCTTTGAATGGTAATGAAAGCCATGGCATGCTTCCAAAGGATTGGTTGAATGATGCTTCATCATCATCGAGAGGTATCTGAACAATCTCAAAACTCTCTTCTTTGGCCTTCAATGTCTTATAAACCTCAAGCAACTTTGGTGTGAAATCAACGCATGATTTGTACATGGACAACGAGAAGTACAGGCCCACAGTTTTCCCTTCAAGCTCAGAAACAGAAACCTAGTTTGGCCACATAACTAGATTAGTAAAAAGAGGATGGAAAACCAAATCATAAGCACATGCGACCATCATTTTCAAATGCATCAAAGATCCCTTTAGGTCTACCTTCTTCCCATCAGACGAAACTACAAAGTCACGAGTTTTAATGACCAAAAGAGAGGTCAACGATTGATTTATCCTAGCAGCTTCTTCCTGGTCTTTCAACTCTTTGATGCGTTCTGGAGTGAAAGGATGACCTTCCTCTCCATACTCACGGACGATCTCCACTCCACTATCTGTTAAGACTGTACCTGTGCCATCAAGAAGGACAAGGTGGGGTATTCCCCTGACATTAAACAATTCATCCAAGCTATCGCGCTTCTCCGAGTCGGAAAATGGGATTGCAAGCCACGGCATCTTGGAAAAGTATCCACTGAAGGCCTCCTCATCCTCATCTGAGGAGACATAAATGATTTCCAGGTCACCTCTTGGGGCAAGATCATTGTACACCTCCGCCAGAATTGGGGTGAACTGTTGGCATGGACCACACCACAACGCGGAGAAGTACAAGCCGATCTTCTTCCCCTTCAAGCTATCGACCTTAACCTGATATAGGACAAAAAGATTCCTAATTTGAGTTCTTTCAACAGCAATCAGCAAGCAAGGCATACTAGATCACTTGACCACCACACAAAGATCCTGAAAATGCTCAAGATACATCCAAATGCCAACTGGAGAAGCACTTCCCTTAAGCACTACTCATTAATTTGCAAGCAAATCAACAGTCTCACCGACCAAAACAAGTATACCACATTCTATGTGTGAGCCTTTACACTAAAGAGCATTAAACTTCATAGTATCACGAAATTCATATCTACTGCATCCGCACGGCTCTAAGTATATATCTTTCCTCAGAAACTAATGCATCAATTACCAATCATCCAGTTTCTGAAGGAAACAAATGGCTAGCACTCGAAAAATTAACTTATCTGGAACTAAATTCCCCTGCTTAGCCATCACAATCCGACGGCTTGGTAATCAGAGACTCCCAGCAAAGAACCAACCGGAAAGAACATCGGCATCTAGACTTAAAAGGCGCACGAACCCATCTTCCAATCCGGCAAGAGAAGCCCCAACCAAGAATCAGATCGGCAAATGCTCTCGACCCCCACCCTCCCCCAGTTCGAAATTCAAGAACCAATCACCAAGAACAAGAATTCCTCTCACGAAACTGGGTAGTCAGCGAAACAACGAGAACTTCCACAAGGACGCGAACCCACAATTCTTCTCCCTCTCCCTCTCTCTCTCTCTCTCCCCTCTTCCAGGGAAAGAGCGAAAGTCGAAAAGGGAACCGAGTTGCACCTGATCGCCGTTGTTCCGGATGAGGAAGTCCCTGTCCGGAGAAGACAAGAGGGACTGGACATCGTGAGAAGAAGCCCCGCCTTCGACATCGTCCGCCATCCTCGTCGCCTTCGCTGGAGTGTTCTGGTGTCCTTGCAGAGCATGCGTGAGAAATCCTCCAATGGCGGGCTCCTGCACCTTCATCCTGTTTATATAAAACTCGGGCGGGCAGACAGGTGGTTTTTTTTAAATTAAATTATCACCAAAATTAACTCTTTAATTTTTCCTTTTTCTTTTTTTCTGGGGGCTTCCGCATTGTTCCTTGGACTTTTTGGGGGCGCACGCATGGCATCTCCGGAGATGGGCTCCAACGTTGGAAAGCGTCCACGTCAGCAAAATCAATGCCTTCTTTTTCCTTACTTCCATTTTTTTCTTATTTAGCCCTTTTGCCATTTTATGCTTTCTCCTCCAAGAAATCTCCGGTGTTGAAGTTTGCAAAGCATTATTTATTTTTACCCTCTCGATAGCCGATATTATAAAGGGTTAAATCTTAATTTTTGTATTTTCTTCATGAGCTTAAGGTTTTGTCTTTTCGTTAGCACGTGAGCGTTGAGTGAATATATACCTAGATGGTTGGTTCACTTTTCCTGCCATTATTGGAATTATGATTATTAAAACCAAATAGTGCGCCCTCTTAACCCTCTTCCAAATAAACGGTAGTTATAAATTGAAAAACTATAGAATCATCGTGATTACTCTATTTAATCAAAGGCAAAATCGCATATAACAAATTTTATAAAATTTAAAATTTCGCAATAATTAGGAGGATGAGGCTGATTTGCATAGATGTGAAGAGGGGAAGTTGAAAAGTATCATGCGAAGTATTATTCTTAGTGATTAAGATTGTGTCATCCGTTAGTTGGTGGCCTGGACACGTCGGCAAAGCCATGTCTTTAGCTTCTCATTTTATTTATTATTGACCCGTTGATCATTCCTTGCTTCCTTCCAAAGTAGTCCATCTCCAAAAATTAAACTTTGACAAAATTTTATAATTTTAACCCTCTCAATTTTCATATAAGTTTGGTTTTAATTTTTTAAGAGCTAAATTGCATTTTTGCCCTTTCTTCACTCGTGGGAGGGCATCAAATGAGAAATTAGAGGTATAATTGCTCAGGTCAATTTTTTATTATAAGTTGGTTTTAAAATTTTTCAGAATCTCAATTTTACCCCTTAATTTTTTTACCCCTTAATTTTTGGTTGGTTCCCCCCCAAAAAAGTTGATGCGCCTTCTTATCCCCAGTCCAAAAATAATGAGACAAGGTATGAAAAAGGAGTAAAAATGTTCGCGATTAATTTATCTTATCAAGAGAAAAATTAGAGACAAGAGAAAGATGATTACAGATTCGCTGATTTGCTATGGATAGTTAAAGAAAAGAATTATTCCAAATGATTAAAAAAATGGATTTTTTTTAAAATCAGAATTTGCAATAATTAGGAGGATAAGACTGAATTGCAAGGAAAAGGCTGATTTGCTTAGCGGCGCCGACCTACCCATTTTTTTTCTTTTTTGGTTCGGAGATCAACCCAGATTTGACCACCGCTCTCGTGGCACGTTGGAGCTCCGTTAAGCTATTTACCCTTTTCTTCTTCTATTTTCTATTTTAAAATTTTCGAAACTTTACTAATTTGCAATTATTTGGCATATGAGATCAGTAAAGACTACGATTAACAATAATAGTGAGCAACCAAACGGACCCTTCCTAAGTGAAAATTATAAATTTTCAATTCTTATTAAGATTTCATGTTTAATTTACCCTCTTAAGCTTCCATAACCGGAAGTATCAATTGCCTTGTAGTTTTATGATGGAAAAATTACCAAATCAATCATAAATCTATTATATATATGTCAATTCAAAATGAAATTTTCAATTTTCTTAATTTAATTTTAAACATTTTTACAAAAATTGGCAACTATAACTGAATTGGCAAATTGAAATGTAGGATCGAATCGGCATTCGCATAATAGGTTTAGGACCAATTGGACAAGTAAAAGCGGAGTGTTATTTATTTCTTTTTTTAATATTTATTTTGGTGGTGTATCGTGTAAAAGCTTAAGGCCAAAGAATGCGTCAGGCCGAGTCTGGAATCGCATTTAATGCCGGCATTTTTTCATCCTCACCAAAAAAAAAGAAAAAAAAGAAACCGACTCAAAAAAGAAGTGTGGAAATGTTGAAATCGAAAGCATTAGGGATGTGCATGGTTCGGGTGGAATAATCGGGAACCGCCCGCTAAGGACCAGCAGAAAAATTGGAGTCGAGATCCACCCCCGTTTGTTGCATGGATCCACCCGGGAATCGGACCGGCGGTCCGGTCCGGTTCCTCGGTGGATCCATGGAACCGATCTTGACGCAAAATAATTTTGGTTTTCAACATAGAACGACTACGTGACATCAAAGCAAGCCAAAGAAAGAAAAACCAAATTTAAGTACGTGGAACAAAGATTCATTTGTTGCAACTATAAATGCAACTAATGAAGGAATGGATGTACGTAAGTTGATATAGAGGCGGAGAGAGTAGTAAGTGTTTAGGAAAAATGGGTCTCTCTTAACGCTATGAACTGGACATATCCCTCATAAGGTTCGGCAAAATATCACAAGTCGCACAGACAAATCAAAGGAGGTGAAATGAGGCACCATCCAAACACAGGAAAACAAAGGAAGTGCAACTAAACAAGACTTTATTAAATACATCACCTTCATTATATTAATAAATAAATTAAACAACCAAAAAGCATAAGAATTCTCCAATATTCAGCTTTGTATTCATCCTGCAGTAGAAACAATTGCCACAAAACAATTGCTTTGTATTCAGTTTTAGATTTATTTTTTTTTAAATATTAAAAGGGAACCAGTCCGGTCCGGGTGGGTGGGCGAGCAGATCCGCCCATGGAACCGGGAACCGACCGATTCCCAAAAAGTGGAACCGGGAACTGGACCGGTTCCCTCAAGAACCGCCGGTTCCGGGCGGTTTCGGTCCGGTTCCGGGCGGTCCGGGCGGTTCCCGGGTATTTTGCACACCCCTAGAAAGCATATGGTGTCGTTAAATGTATCAAGTTCTGCTGAAGAATGAAGAACATTCGACATCGAATGTACCGATTCTATCTGCAAATTCAACCACATACACGAAGTTGAAGATATATGAACATCATGTCTCATGTTCTTGGTATCACGTTTAAGTTTATATATGAAGAAAAAAGGTCGAATCAAGCCATCTTCTTTCCCCAACAACTAGGCATATTGCTGATAAATGCTCTTCCCAAACGTCAGCTGCAATTTGGCCTAGAAACGCTTACAGTTCCTGCAAACCAGCTGCTTTATAAGCGTCGAGGATCGGCAAGGAATGAACTTCTTTTGCAGCACTTTTTCCATCCTGTTTTGCCTGACCGCTCTTTCCTTAAGACGACTGGCGACATGCGTTCCGGGAGCATGGGATTATCAAGCAAGACTTGGGAGACTTAATGTGGGGAATTAACTTTCCGTCGTCACAAATTATATCAATTGATCCGGATCTAGAGCCGCTGTTTAATTATATAACGAAGGGCCTATTACCATAATGGCGAACCGAAGAAGAACTAACCACCAGGACTTTAGGAATGATCCACCCAAATTTCAAAGCTGCATCTTCAGAAGGAGAGACGGAGCCGCCTGTACGACGACTGCCGGTCACAGACTATTTGAGCCTACTGCACTGTTTGGCACACGGCTGGTCGACTATAAACGTTTTATTAAGACAGCAAATTGTCAAAGTCATTATTCAAACCATATTTTTCACACACACAAGCCCTTCGCAGATCGAGCTCAGAAACATCCACCCAGAACATAAAAAAAAGGCGAAAACTGCTTCAAACGAGTCATAGAAAACGGAACAACTAAGAAGTAACTTTTAGGCTTTATAACAGACTTCACCATCGCAGACTTCTCCGGCTTCTCCTCCTTCCTTTGCCTCCTCCTCAGCTGCTTTACCGTCTTCTTCATCTCCTTCTTCATCTGGCTGGTTCCTAGTCAACTTCTCCTCCAACTTCTTGAGATGTTCCGCGGTAAAAGGATAAGCATCAGCCCCGTGCTCCGATACAAGATCCCTTGCTTCTTTAGTCACTGTCTGGCCCGTTGGGCCGATGGCTATGAGTGTGGGGATCCCCCGGACCTCGAATTTGAGACTCAGGGATTTCTTCCTCTCGTCACCAAAGGGGAGTGCCAGCCACGGCATCTGAGCAAAATAATCGTCGAAGGCTGATTCGTCCTTGTCATTGGAGAGGAAGATCACCTCAAAGGCATTGTCTGTGGCCTTGATCTTTTCATATGCCTCCGTAAGCACGGGAAGGAATGCTCGGCAAGGAGGGCACCAGTGTGCCGAGAAGTAAAGGAGGACGGTCTTCCCTACCAAGTCCGATACCGGAATCTGCAATTGAAGTTAATAAACAACCTTTCAGATGGACCACCAATCGATGGACAAGGCACGTCAAAACTGCATATTTGTAAAGGATTTTCCTAGCTATAGACCTGGTTTCAATCCTTTCCTCAGCTCAAGTAACCTGAGGGATGATGATAATCGGGGCCTCATTGCAGACATTAAAAATTTCCAAGTCATTAGCCTCTAGGTGAAATAAAAACTTACCTTGGTTCCATCCTTTCCAATGACGAAATCCAGATCCCCTGAAACCAAGATTGACTCCAAGGTCTGAGATTCTTCCCTTTTCTTCTCTATCTCCGCGAGCTCTGCAAACTTTTCCGGAGTGAATGGGTAAGCTGCAACGCCATGCTCTTTGACGGTTTCAGCAACGTTGGAATGGACAGTCTTCCCATCCTGACCGATTATGACCAGAGTGGGTAGGGTCGACAGCTCAAAGTACCAAACCAACTTCTCACTATTCTTGTCTTTCAATGGTAATGAAAACCATGGCAAGCTTCCAAAGGATTGGTTGAATGATGCTTCGTCATCATCAAAAGGTAGCTGAACGATCTCAAAACTCTCTCCTCTGGCCTTCAATTTCTCATAAACCTCGAGTAACTTTGGCACGAAATCAACGCATGATTCGTCCGTGGACACCGAGAAATACAGACCCACAGTTTTCCCTTCAAGCTCAGTAACAGGAACCTAGTTTGGCCACATAACTAGATTAGTAAAAAGAGGATGGAAAACCGAATGGTAAGCACACGCGACCATCAGTTTCAAATGCATCGAAGATCTGTTAAGGTTTACCTTCTTCCCATCGGACGAAACTACAAAGTCACGAGATCCATGGACCAAGAGAGAGGTCAGCGATTGATTTCTCTTAGCAGCTTCTTCCTGGTCTTTCAACTCTTCGATACGCTCTGGAGTGAAAGGGTGAGATTCCACTCCATGCTGGAGGACGATCTGGACTCCGCTGTTCGTTACGACTTTACCAGTGCTGTCGAGAATCACAAGGTGGGGTATTCCCCTGACCTTAAACAATTTACCCAAGGTATCGCGCTTCTCCGCGTCCGAGAACGGGATTGCGAGCCATGGCATCTTGGAAAAGTATCCACTGAAGGACTCTTCATCCTTATCTGCGGAAACAAAAATGATCTCCAGGTCACCTTTTGGGGAAAGTTCGTCGTACACCTCCGCCAGAATCGGGGTGAACCGTTGGCACGGACCACACCACGACGCGGACAAGTATAAGGCGACCTTCTTCCCCTTCAGGCTATCGACCTTAACCTGACATAGGACAGAAGATTCCTCATTTGAGCTCTTTCATATAGCAATCAGCAAGGAAAGCACACTAGATCACGCAAAATCCGGCAAAATTATGCAAAAGGTCCTAAACTTATTTTAATTGTATCAATTCAATCTTAAATCTTTTGTAATTGTGTCAATTTAGTCCACTCGATCAATTTGATCGGCGGTTCTTGACATGGATAATTTTTAATAATATTTTATGCTTTTCAAACCTTTTTATTTTTGGTTTTCTTTAATTTCTTCTTCCTCCTTGTCTTTTTTCCTAGAGAGGGTTGCAAAGCCTCGCCCGGCCTTACCTAGATCTGGGCGAGGCCAGCCTCACCATTGCCTTGCCGACGGTAGCCTAAGGCAGCCTCGCCCAGATCTAGGCAAAGCCACCTCGCCCAGGGCCCTAGGCGAAGGTGACCATGGCCTTGTTAGTCATGGGCGAGCCTCACTAGAACCTCCCCGTCTAAAAAAAAGGAAAAGGGGAAGAGAAAAAAGAAAAACAAAAGGAAAAAAAAAAAAAATTCAAAAAATATTGTTAAAAATTATTCACATCAATATTGGCTTGACGATTGGCCAACAAAATTGGCCGATGACAAAAATTGACAGTCAAAAAACTAAATTAATTGGCAAAATCATAAAATGTTTAGATTGAATTAACACAATCATGGTAAGTTTATGACTAGTCTAATAATTTTTTCCACAAAATCCAGAAAATGCTCAAGATACATCCAATCCGACTAGAGAAGCACCAACCAAGAATCAGATCCCAATTCGAAATTCAAAAGCCGATCACCAGAACAACAATTTCTCGCACGAAAACGGGTGCTTACCGGAACAACCCACGCGAAGGCCACGAGAATTTCAACAAGGACGCCAACCCACAATTCTTTTTTTCTCCTTTCCCGAAAGAGCAAAACTGAAAGAAGAGAACCGAGTATTACCTGATCGCCGTTGTTCCGGATGAGGAAGTCCCTATCCGGAGAAGACAAGAGGGACTGAACATCGTGAGAAGCTGCGTCTCCGACAGCACCCGCCATTCTCTCTCGCTCGACTCTCGTGATTTGGGGTTGCTACCGAGCGTTTTTTGCGTGAATATATATATATATATCCAAGATAGAGAAAGATACCGCGCACATAGTTTTCTTGGTAATCATAAGGAATAATAACACGGATGGTCTTTGAATTTTAGTCTAACATGCAATGTGATCCTTAAATATTTTATTTGTTCAATGTGGTTCTTAAATTTAAGCTTAATATTCAATGCGATCATTAAACTTTTAATATGTTCAATATGGTCCATAAATTTTTATATATGTTTAATGAAAATGATAATATCGAACATTTTCATATAATCAAAAGACTAAATTAAACATGTATCAAAAGTTCATGAACTATATTGAACAAATTAAAAGTTTATGGATGATATTGTACATTATATTAAAATTTATATACCACATTGTACGTTGAGCCAGAGTTTATAAATCATTTGTATTATCTTTCCTTCCTATAATGATCATTGACTCTTCGATTTTTTTTTCCTTTTTTGGGCCTGTGGATGCTTCTTTCCTTTTGGGACATTCGTGGGCGCGAGGAAGGCAATCCAAGGAAATGAAATGGGCTCCGACGTAGGATAGGAAAGACGAGGATGCCTCCGACACGTCAGCAAATCCATGTCTTCGTTTTTTTTCCTAATTCACATGGTTTTATATTAAATTCAAATTCATCATGCATGCCGTTTAGCTGCTTAGGGACGCGGGGAACAGACGCGGATGGCCTGGACACGGCACGGCAGCAAATCCATGTCTTTATCTTCTCGTTTTATCTATCATTTGACCCCAAGAAGTCCGCGTGTTTAGTCTCGAAAAATTAAAGCTTGACAAAATTTCATTTTCTTTAACCCTCTCAATTTTTATATAAGTTAGATTTTAAATCTTTTAAGAGCTAAATTGCATTTTTGCCTTTTTATTCGCACATGGGTCGGCGTTAAGTGAGAAATTAAAGGTATGATTGATTAGGTCATCTTTTAATTATAAGTTGAATTTTAAAAATTTTAAGAATTTCAGTTTTAGCCCTTAAATTTTGGTTGGTTGCCAAAAAAAAAAAAAGTTGATGCGCCTTCTTGACCCTAGTCCAAATAAATGATAAATTAGGGTATGAAAAAATGGCAAAAATGTCGTGATTAATCTATCTAATCAAGAGAAAAATCATAAACAAGAAAAAAAAAAAATGAATACGAATTCACTGAGTTGAGTTGATATGGAAAATTAATGGAAAGAGTTACTCCAAATGATAATAGAAAAAATAGAAATTCTATGAAATCAGAAGTTGGCAATAATTAGGAGGATAAGACCTGATTTCTTTGCGTAGAAGCGCCGACCAACCCAAATTTGACCGCCATTGATGATTCCCTTTCTCTTGTCGTGGCACCTTGGAGCTCCACTAAACGGTTTTTTTTTTTTATTATTAACAATAATAACGATCAACGAAATGTCCATGTCAAACGGATAAATCTCGTAGGTTTTTCCTAAGCAAAACTACAATTAATTTCATGTTTAATTTGTCCTCTTAAGTGTCAATACTATCGATTGTCTAGTAGTGTTTACAATAGAAAAATTACCCAATCAACTCTAAACCTATTATATAAATGTCAATTCAATTCTAGACTTTTCAATTTTCCCAAAATTTTGCGTAAAAATTGGCCACAAGTATTGAATTGACATTATTGAAATGTTTGGAATCGAATCGGCATTCACACAACAAGTTTAAGATTGATGGGCGATCATAAGCGAGATGCTAATTATTTCTTTTGGGCGTATTGTGAACAACTTAATGGCCAAAAATGTGTAAGGTAGCCAAAAGAAGCAAAGAAATAAGAAAACATTAAAGAAATGGTTAATACCCTGAAAAACCCCAAATTGGTACACATGTGACAAATTTACCAAAACTATTTTTTTGACCAACAAAAACCTCAAACTGGTATACCTTTGACAAATTTACCTTAAACCGATACACTTGTGACAAATTTACCCTCCGTTAGTTTTCGTTAAATTTTACCGTTAAATTATTAAGTTAAATGACACGTGACAATTGACTAGTATACCAATTTGAGATTTTATGCTCCGTTTGTCACAGTTTACAATTTTTATGATTTTTTTGTGGTATTAATCCAATTTAGCGAAGGGTATATTAGTCACAAATTTGCCAGTTTGGGGTTTTTTGTAGTCGAATAAATTAGTTTGGGGTAAATTTGTCAAACAAGTTTAGGGTTTTTTATAGTCAGTCGGGGTAAATTTATCACAGGTATACCAATTTGAGGTTTTTCATGGTCAAAAAAATAGTTTGGATAAATTTGTCACAAGTGTACCAGTTTTGGGTTTTTTAAGATATTAACCCTTAAAGAAATAATGGGGTTGGATCTCTCCTTTTTGGGATCCACAAGGTGCATTGAACCATTCGGGTGAGGAAGACTCCATCCATTGTGATGTGCAAAGATATCCAATGAATGAACAAAAACTTGATGAAAGAGAGACCTTTGAAACCACATTCTTATCACTCGGCTTTTCACTTTTCTCTTAATTGTTTAATTTAAGGGAAAATGACACAAATAATATATTAATATTAGCATAAATGATATACGAATTTTGATTCAATGTATAATATCGTCTTTAGGCTTTTAATTTGTTTAATATAATCTATAAACCATTAGTAAATGTTCAATGTAATCTCTTTACTTGCTTAAATGATAAATTGACATTCTTTTGATGACATGGATTATTGTATATCGAGGTGGATTTTTAGAAATGATGAGTTAACTTGTCCACTCTTTTACCCATCTACTTTAGACAAAGAAAAGAAATTAGGCGTTGACATGTCCATTGTTATTTGATGACATGGATTGTCATAACCTAATCAAAGAGGAATATCTTACATGAATAATCTACATATAACTTCTTTTTGTAGACCATAATTCAAACCTAACGGATTAAAATCCATATCAATAGATTTTGTTAACTTGAATTAACAAAGGGACGACATTCTAGTAACTAGATTGAACATTTACCAATAATTTAATGATTACATTAAATAAATTAAAAGTTTAATTAGTACATTACACATTGGATCTAAATTCATGAATTATTTATGCCATTGTCCATTAAAATTGTTGTATCAAGTACATAAACACCTGTATTTTTTTTTTTATTTTTAATTTAAGTCATTTTCATTCGGAGAGAGGTCAGAAAGGGCATTCTCTTTCATTTATAATCGTCGACCTAGTGAAGTACAAGTAAGCGGGGGACTTCCAATTTCCAAGGAGCTTTCTGGAGGTTGGACCCACCGATTTTTTTAACCCATTATCACTAATCCCCATCATATCTCATGAGACTACAGATCAGAACAAACAAAATCTATGCTAGAAATGAAATAATATTTCCTCACACTTTGCTTAATTGTTTTACAACTTTACCATCCTTCTAAATTTAGATAAGTTAATTCAATTTTTATTAGATGTTTTAATATCATTGAACTGAGTATTGATCTCTCTAACAAAATGGTTTGCTTTGTCCCCAATTTAGGTACAATATTAATCGAATTATGAGATTTTACCAAAATTAAAAGTAAAATCTCATGCTATGATGATTAAGTATTAAAATTGTGATGGGATCATGCTTTTAGATGTAGAAGCAATAAATGCAAATCATTTTTTGTATATTAATTCTAGCAAAATCTTTTGCGCTTCAAGAATGTAAGTATAATTTGCCACTCAACTTGAACTAGATAGATGGCCTAGTGAAAAACTTGAACCGGATAGAGAAGTATAGCATCCTCATAGCTTCATTTTCTTGATCAAAAGCTTCGGGAGCTATGATTCAGCTACAATATCAAATTGTTCTCAAATTGTACTATGAGTTTAAGCATATAATCTGAAATTTGGCTCATTCAGGTTATAATGGAAAACGAAATCTGCCCTAGACGTGCAAAGGCCTAAGTCATTGCGAAATTAAAACCAAAAGCACAAATGGACATAGGAACTTCTTTTTTTCTATTGGAAAAACCTTGTTGCATCTCAATTCAAGTTGGTTATGTAGAAGAACATCACGAATGGTTGGGGAGGAAATTGCGTGTTCACTTTCAGGTCGTGCGCTATTGCACATATAATAATCAAGTAATGTGACTACCTAGGTATGGATTGGAGGTGTCACAACATGAATCACATCTTGTGAGGTTAATCATGTGGGACTCCAAACGTTTCGTGAAATTTGGAGACTTGATTAGAATCTATTAGAAGATTAATTCGACGGAAAGAAGCGCGGATATGCAGAATCGATTCGAGCAGGTCAAGTAACATCAAAATTGCCAATTCCTCATGTGATGTTAAAGCAAATGTTGGATTGTTGATATAATTTCAAGATGAATTAATTTTGTTATGTTTTCACGGGACCATTGTTTCCCAAAGATTTCAATGATGATCCTATTGGACTCTGCTCCTGGTCCATTGCGCCATCCTTAACGTGTGTTGTGCTCGACCCGGCCCATTAATGTGGAGGGTCGGGCCATGCTGGCCTGAGGCCCAAGCATCAATAGGCTTCCCCGTTCTCATCTTTAAACAGCGTTTTCTGACGTGAAATCGGAGAGTTGGTTCCCCCGACTTGGTTTCGGGGAGAGAATCCAAATACAACCCGTCACAATATGAATACCTTCAAATGCCGACACGAATAGATATGATTTAACACATTTTCATCGTTGTCTAAATTATTTGACGTATAAAATCAAAGTATAAATTGTGTCTAGATATCAGTAAAGTAGTGGTCGACATCTATGTAATGTGTAATGAAAATGTGAAACGTCAAAGTATAAATATAATCTTTGCATATCTAATATCTCTCATGATGTGAGAAATCATTGCATTTCACTCCTTTTTCGATATCTTCAATTACGTGTATTGCTAAACAAATGTTCTCATTTGATTCGTGATTGTGAATTTAAAGTTGACAATGCAACTTTCGTTCGGAATCACACTCGTGAAATTTGTTTCATCGATTTCGATTTCTTGACGTGGTTTGCGTTGTTTGGCTTTAAATTTAATTGAATGCAGAATTTTATTTATGCCTTCCGGAGCTTTAAATTTTCAATTTATGGCTCGCAAGGAAGGGTGGTGATCATGGAAAAATCCCTACTCATTATGATTGTTGTATGGATGAATGTATGATGATTACAGGTATTCTTTTTGGGGATGTAATTATTAAATGGAGGTTGCGTCCTTCCTTTTATTTTACTTTAATTTTTCATGAAATGTAATTTTAGCATAGTTTATTATATCAATTGTTGATGTAAATACTATGAGTTTGAGAGAAGCCATTGGAGGAGCCATTAAGCTGGAGAGCTCTATGGGCCCGGTCTTTGAAGAGTTCAAAGATTGAAGAAGAAGTGAAGAGCAAGTCCATATTATTAAAACATTAAAATGGCTAAATGGGTCTTTTTGGCTTGAGACCCATTGAACCATAATTACATGATCACCACGTAGGATAGATGTTTATATGATATCTATTTATTTTTGTGTTTATGTTATCGTGCATGTTAAATCGATTAATGTGCAAAGTGAGACCGTTAATAACAACTCAAATCTCCTTATTAATAATATTAAGTCGAAATGGGTTTCGGACTCGTGGCATTCCATTGTCATGGTTTGACCCAACATTATAGTGGTTAACTGACCGGCTATGGATACATAGGGGTTAATTACCATTCATAATATTGGACCACTCCATTATGCATGTGATGCTGTGGGGGTTGGAGCCAAATGATTTCCAATAACTGTCAGGTGAGGGAATCGTTTGTGCCTTCAATACTTGCATGAGACGATGGGCGAGACTTAACTATCATCATGATGCCAATAACTGTTAGGTGAGGTAATCGTTTGTGTCTTCAATACTTGCATGAGACGATGGGCGAGACTTAACTATCATCATGATGCCAATAACTGTTAGGTGAGGTAATCGTTTGTGCCTTCAATACTTGCATGAGACGATGGGTGAGACTTAACTATCATCATGATGCCAATAAATGTTAGGTGAGGTTTTCTTGGTCTAGAGGTTGAAGTTATGATTGGGACTCGCATATGATGCGTTGAACAAGTTGGTTCACTCACTAAGTTCATAGAACACCAATAACTGTTAGGTGAGGTGGGCTTTGGGCTAGTGGGACTCCAATCCCCACTAGTAATCTTTACCCAACAAAGATTACCGCTTCCCATCTAAGGAGTATGGGATTTGAATATAAATTTAGTGGGAGGATCTATTTCATTTAAAGGCCAAAATGAAATAGTTATTTTGAAAGATACAATGGCTAACAATTTATTTTCTGCAACAAATATAATATTACTTTGAAAATGGTGACCACAAACCCACTCGCTTCTATACTTGACAAGAATTGTTTGACTTGACCCAATTTCACTAACTGGGTGAGGAATTTGAGAATTGTTCTCAATTAAAAAAAAAAAAAAATGGGTATGTGCTTGATGAAAAGATGCCAACCTCCTTTCTTGAGGGTGGGACCCAAGAGAAGCGTGTCACTTATGATAAGTGGCGTGATGATGACTTAAAAGTTAGGTCATATATGCTTGCTTCGATGAATAATGAATTACAGAATAAGTATGAATCTATGGAAGATGCTAGGTCGATCATTTTGCACTTAAAGGAATATTTTGATGAGAATGGTCGAACCTCTAGATATGAGATATCTAAGGCATTGTACCGTATGAGGATGGCTGAAGGATCATTAGTTAATGATCATGCTTTGAAAATGATCTAGCACATTGAAGAATTGGCTAGGCTGAATCTCATTATGGACAACGAGTTAGCTGTGGATTTGATCCTCCAATCTTTACCCGATTCCTTCTCTGGTTTTGTCCAAAACTTCCACATGCATAAGATGGAGAAAACTCTCACTGAGTTACATAGCATGCTGGTAGTTTATGAGAAGGAAATGCACAACATAAGACCAAATGTAATGGTTATGGCTAAGGCTTCTTCTTCAAGGGGTAAGACTGTTTTAAATAAAAAGAAATGGAAGAGGCCTATCAAACTTGTTGTGCAACCAAAACCCAAGATTGATAAAGGGAAATGTCATTACTATGGTGTCAAGGGGCACTGGAGGAGGAATTGTAAGAAGCACCTCACGAGCTTAAAGGTCAAGCTCAAGTACCAACCTTATGAAGGTATGGTGTCTATACTTATTGAAACTAATCTTATGGTTAGTGCTGAATCTAGTTCATGGGTTCTAGATTCTATTTCAACTTCACATATTTGTATGTGTTTGCAGAATCTTGAAAAAACCAGGATGCTAGGGAGAAATGAGATTGTCCTGACATTTGCTAATGGAGCAAGAGTTTATATTGGTTCTAGCTTATTAACCAAAAATCTTTATACCATTACAATGTCCGGTAATGCGATTACCGATGTCAATAAGCAAAATATAATTGATATAAATGCCATAATTAATAAACGCCCTAGAGATAGTCCAAATAAAAAGTATGTTTGGCATCTCCGATTAGGTCATATTGAAGAAGACATAATTAACAAATTGAGTAATGATGGGTTCATTGATCCATTAAATTTTGAGTCATACTCGACTTGTGAGGCATGTCTTCTAGGAAAAATGACCAAAGCACCTTTTGTGGGACATAGTGCACGAGCTGCTAACATATTAAGATTAATACATACAGATGTATGTGGACCAATTAATGAGACTGCTAGAGGTGGTTATAATTACTTCATTACATTCACCGATGATTAGTCACGGTATGGTTATTTATACCTCATGAAGTATAAATCTAAATCCTTTGAAAAGTTCAAGGAATTCAAAGCCGAAGTTGAGAAACAATCAAGAAAATGTATTAAGGCTCTTTGATTGGATCGAGGAGGTGAATACCTTAGTATTGAATTTTTGGACTATCTTAAAGAGAATGGCATTTTATCACAATGGACACTTCCGGGAACTCTAGAACATAATGGTGTATATGAATGAAGAAATCGTACTTTATTAGACATGGTGCGATCTATGATGAGTTACACCGATTTGCCAATATCTCTTTGGGGATATGCCCTTGAGACAACTGTATATATACTGAACAGAGTGCCGTCCAAATCTGTTCCAACTACACCCTATGAGATATGGCATAGTAGGAAACCTAGTCTTAATCATATTAAGATTTGGAGTTGTCTAGCTTTCGTGAAAAAGATGAAAATGGAAAAATTTGAGGCAAGATTTGAACAAGGTCGCGTCATTAGATATCCAAAGGAAACTCTTGGATATTATTTCTATTTTCATTCAGACCAAAGAATTTTGGTGAGCAAGCACGCTTCTTTTCTGGAGAATCAGTTCGTCCAAGAAGGTGGTGCTAGGCGGAAAATAGTCTTACAAGAAGAAAATAATGAAGTACCAAACAACCGAGTTTAGATACCAATCTCTGATTCAATGGGACCTTCTGATACACAACCTCTTAGGAGAAGTGCAAGAACGTCTCGCCCATCTGCTCGTTATAGACACTCGGTTGATCATATTAAACCATTATTCATTGTGAATGATAGTGATCAACCTAGTGATCCTAAAACCTATGAGGAGGCGATGTTGGACATCGATTATGGTAAATGGCTAGAAACCATGAAATCCGAAATGGATTCAATGTATTCCAATGAAGTTTGGACCTTAATTGACTTGCCCGATGGTATTATACCAATTGGCTGTAAATGGATCTTCAAGAGGAAGATGAATGCTGAAGGTCAAATTGGAACTTACAAAGCATGACTGGTGGCGAAAGGATATCGTCAGAAAGAAGGAATTGATTATGACAAAACTTTCTCACCTGTGGCCATGCTAAAATCCATTCGGATTATATTGGCTATAACTACACACCTAGATTATGAGATATTTCAAATGGATGTCAAAACGGCTTTTCTAAATGGTTTTCTCGAGGAGGACATCTATATGGAACATCCACGGGGTTTTGAATTCAATAGTGAAAAATGGAAGGTGTGTAAGCTTAAGAGATCCATTAATGGACTCAAACAAGCCTCTAGAAGTTAGAATATCCATTTTGATGAGGTAGTCAAATCATTTGGCTTCATAAAAAATCTAGATGAACCTTGTGTATACAAGAAGATCAGTGGGAGTGCAATTGCATTTCTAGTTTTGTACGTCGATGATATACTTTTGATTGGAAATGATGTACCGATGATATCATCGATAAAACTATTCTTGTCACAGAAATTCTCCATGAAAGATTTAGGAGAGGCAACCTACATTTTAGGTATCAAGATCTATAGAGATAGATTAAGACGATTGATTGGCCTCTCACAGTATACGCACATAGACAAAGTGTTAACACGTTTTAACATGCAATGTTCCAAGATAGGATTTTTACCTTTTAGGCAAGGGATCCGTCTTTCTAAGGAGATGTGTCCCAACACTCTTGAAGAAAGAGAGCAGATGGCGAAGATACCATATGCATCCGCTATTAGAAGCATAATGTATGATATACTATGTACTAGACCTGATATTGCGCATGCTGTAAGTATTACTAGCAGATATCAGTCTAATCCAGGAGAAGAGCATTGGATAATAGTCAAGAATATTCTTAAGTACTTGCGAAGGACTAAAGATTTATTCTTGATATATGGAGAAGGAGAATTTAAAGTTATAACTTATACAGATTCAAATTTTTAATCGGATCCTAATGATTATAAGTCTACGTCTGGATTTGTCTTTACATTCAATGGTGGCGCAGTTAGTTGGAAAAATTCCAAACAAAACATAACTGCCAATTCCACCACTGAGGCAGAGTATGTAGCCACTTTTGAAGCAGCAAAGGAAGCTGCTTAGATGAAGAAGTTTATTTCTGAACTTGGAGTCGTTCCCTCAATTGAGCAATCGATACATTGTTTTGTGACAACAATGGGGCGATAGCTCAAGCCAAGGAACCAAGGTCTCACCAAAAGTCCAAGCACATTGAGAGACAATTCCATCTCATCAGAGAAATTGTTGGGAGAGGTGATATCGCCTTGCAGAAAATTGCCTCAACAAAAAACGTGACAGATCCCTTCACTAAGGCCTTACCTCAGTCTTCTTTTGAAAGGCATATTGACAAAATGGGTTTGGGGTACCATACAAGTTGGCTTTAGTGCAAGTGGGAGATTGTTGGATGTATGCCCTAAAGCTACTATGTAATAGGTACATGTTAGGGATTTTAGTTGTACTATCATTGTTATTATTTAATTAATGGCAATAACATATTCATTCATTTGTCCAATTATTTTATATTTATGAATGATTCCATAAAATCAGTTACAACTAGACATATTCTTGAGACGTTAAGAATATATGTGACGAGTTCATAGTTAGGCTAAATCTTTAAACCGTTCTTGGTCAATGGATTATTGAGTGGATATTTATAATCTTATTGAGACCGGTGTGTTCTTAACTTCACCATTAAGTATTGGATACTTAAGGGAATGATGAGTCGCATGTCATTGGATATTATGATGCCTAAGTTAGAACACGGGTGTTTGTATTAGACAAGTTCACTAAACGTGACGCATATGAAACGATTAGCAACATGAAAGCTTTTAGCGTGGTCAATGTCTAATTGTTCATGCTTTGGTTTTGTGTAAATAATCCTTAGACCTGAGGCACAGTGTTAATTTGTGTGTCAAACAACTATAGTTCATGGGTGCACATAATGCCAGGTCGTTGATCCGTCTTTGTACCTAATGGTCATAGTTTGTTCATATACGAAGTTGCACATGTACGCAATATGGAATCTGTCTCCTTGTTACATGCAAGGTACAATAATGATGTCCTATGTGATCTAATTATGACACTGCATTGAAATCCTCGATCGGGGTTGTAACCGAGAATAAATTGTTTATGTCTTGAATAAAATGTATGTCAATTAGATTTGTGCATCTAATCGAATTGGTGACTTGACAAATATTCCATGGTCTTTGTTTGATTGGGATATAGTAAGACAAAGGTATTGAATTACACTATAGCCAAAGCTGATAGGTTCATTATGTTCTTAAAACATTCACACTATCTAGGTAGCCATGACATATTGCTAAATGTCAATCATGGCTTGTAGGACCTAAAGATTAATCGGACAATTAATTCTTTTGGGAGTACTAATGTGTTAGTACAAGTCTTACTACTAACTTAGTGATGAACTTAGGGATGTTATACACCATAAACAATTAGGATAATGTGGAACAAGAGAGAAATAATGTTGCAAATGTGTTATCAAATTGAGTCGATTTGAAATTAAATTAAATGAGATTTAATTTAATTTGTATTATAGTCACAAGCCTACTTGCATATGATGCACACGCATGCCCAAAGTGGATACATGTTAATGTACCCTAATTGCACACACAAAGATTATGTTCCTTTTATTTTTGTTTTAAGAATTGATTAATTAATTATTTAATTAAATAAATTATGCACACGGTCAACAATTGTTGCTGACCGTGTGCAACGCACATCATGTGCGTTTCATTTTTATTATAAAAAAAAAAAATAGCTTCGTGCACATGCACGAATCATAGATGGTCAACAAGACCATCATGCACGATCGTGCATGATCAACAACGGTTGCTGATCCTGTCACAATATGAATACCTTCAAATGCCGACACGAATAGATATGATTTGACATGTTTTCATCGTTGTCTAAATTATTTGACGTATAAAATCAAAGTATAAATTGTGTCAACGGATGAGTAGAGCTGTTAAAATGTGACAAGCTCATATTTTAACTAATATTTATTATAGTGGATTGCAAATGGGTCATCTCATTAGCGGTAAAAAATGGGTTGTAAAAAGAAAATGCACAAATAGATCTATCTCAGACCCACTTCCAACCCACATAATAAATAGGTCTTAGGCTAAATGAGTTACTTCACAAGGTTAATTATAACTACAAACAGGTCACAAATAGGTCTTCTTCTTTTTTTTTCTTTGGGAAAAAGCCACCAAAAACCCTAAACTTTGCCCAAAGCGACAAATTTACCCCAAACTTTTTTTTTGTGATGTGAAAAACCCAAACTTTGCAAATTGTAACACATTTACCCCATTAAGGACATTTTCGTCTTATTTTTTTATTTTTTATTTATTTTTTATTTTTTCTTCTCTTTTCCCTCCATTGGCCATGGCGGCGAGGGACGCTGGCGGAGGAAGAAAAAAAATAAAGAAAAACACATAAAAAAATATAAAAAATAAAAAGATCAAAATGCCCCTATGATTTGGGGTAAACGTGTCACACAAATGAAAGTTCAGAATTTTTTGTGTCACAAATAAAATTTTGGGGTAAATGTGTCACGGTTAGCAAATTTCAGGGTTTTTCATGTCACAAAAAAAGTTTGGAGTAAATTTGTCACTTTGGGCAAAGTTTGAGGTTTTTGGTGACTTTTTCCCTTTTTCTTTTAGTAATTTTACGATTTTTATTTTTATTTATTTTTATTTCCTTTTCTTTTTCCTTCTCACTAGTGGCCGATCAAGGTGACGCTCGATCGCAAGCGAGGGACAAGCTCGCTAGCGGCTAATGAAACTTGAGCTCGTCGATCCAATCGGGCTCTAACTAACTAGCCTTGGGTGCTAGCAAGACTCAAGCTCGTCAATTTGGCGAAGTTGAAGCCTCGTCGACTACTGGCGAGACTCGAGCTCGCCATGCCAATTTGGTGGACAAGCCCTCACTAACCTATAAAGAGACTTGACTCACCAAAATCAAGTGAGCAAGCCCTCACTAACCTATAAAGAGACTTGACTCACCAAAATCAAGTGAGCTCGAGCCTCGCCGACCTATGGCGAGGCTCAAGGTCACTTGTAGCCAATTGTCGACCGCTGTCATGGTTAGCAACCAAATGAAGAAAAGAAAAAGAAAAGAAAATATCGATTTGTAATAATTTTTATTTTTATTTTTAAAATAAAATAAAATAAAAGACCATAGTCACCTTCAACTCTTTGATTTTTTTTGAAATTTTTTTTTTTATTTACTCTCATCCTAATATTTTGTTATTTTACTTTTTTAATTTGATATAAAATTTTATCCAAGTAACACATTAACATAAAAAGCTTATGAGTTAAATGAGTTGGTATTTATTTTCATAGTTAGGGTTAAGTATGGACATGTTTTACTAATATGGGTCAGATCAGATATGGGTAGAATTCAGGGTAGGAATGGGTATGGGTTGTTGAATTGTATTGCAAGAAAATGAGTCAATATACATTGATTCATTTTCAACCTGATACAAACTCAATCTAATACATTCATTTGACATCGTTATGGATACGAACTCACATAAACTACACATATGATTATGACACAGTAATACAAATTGCTGACCCTATCCTTAATGATGCGTTGGACAACTTTAGTCGGACTCTCTCTCTCTCTCTCTTCGCAATAGTTAGTATACAAGGATAACATCCACGAAGAGTTGCGAACGTTGGTCGCCCTTCTCACCTTCTTAATTATATAAGAATCATACAACAAAGTCTGAGGCTTATATGTTGGGATTAACAACCCTTTACTTTTTCCATTGTAGGTTCTATATTTCTCCTTTTTTATGATTTCTAGAGATACGTGCAAAGTCTCATCAATAACTCAAGGCTCGAGAAAAAGTAAATTCCATATTGAAATATCTAGACTAATCCCATGAGTCAGATAAGACACAAATTTAAATTCGAGTGGTTTTCCCATCTTCATTCAATTTTGTTTTAAAATCCTTTTAATGTCAACGCCACTTACTTGCATAGGAACTTTCTTTTTCCAAACTTTCTTTTGTTCGTAACTTGTTCTCTATGATTGATATCTGCGATATGTCATTTTCTCCACTGGACGATGCACCTTGTACCTTTTCACATGTACCGTCAGTAAAGTTTCTAGAAAGGGTCATGTTCTCCTCCATCATTGATTTGTTAAGTATTTTTGATCGGTCGTTTATGAATATGAATATTACCCCTTTCATATTGAACAAGTTTGGACAAGAATGACGTCTATAACTTGTAATCTACTCATTAGACTCTAAAGTTGGAGGAAACTATAGCCTATTGTCAAAAGGAGCTCATGCACTATTCTTTCTCCAAGCAAAAGGCTACGAAATTCCATGTCTCCTCGCAAAAGGAACACTTCACAAACGTCCGCAAGAGAATATCTCCGCTTCTTCCCTTCCTCGAAAAGGACAACGTGTCGCCCGTCTTTCAGCTGGGAAAAAAGACCATATTCATATATGCTCCTCACAAGCAACCTCGTTGCTTCTTCTTCACCTGAAGCAAACCAATCTCCACAGGGCTCTACATCAAAACCAATCCCTAAACCATTCCGCTTCCTTCCCATTCCGCAATCCTCAACAGCCGCAAGATGTCGCTCCAGCTACTCCAGCCTGCTCCGCCACCACCGCCGCAGACTGTCATGGTGTTCCCCGACAGCATCACAAGGCCACAGCCGTCATCGTCGTCCCAACACTCTCACTCAAGCGGGTCCTTCGGGACAGTGTTCATGGTCCTCGCCATTGTCCTTGCCGTGTCTGCCATCGCCTGCTGCCTCGGCCGGTTCTGCAACCGGCGGTCCCGCACCGATGACCCGTCGGCAAAACAAACCCGCCGGCCTCATCCGAGAGAGAACGACATTGAGTTCGGCTTCAACGGAAGGACTCGAACTGGAGCAAACCCGACAGTCGGCAACAACGGAGGGGTCGAAGGAAGGACTCAAACCGTAGCTAACCCGACAGCCGGCAACAACAAGGGAGGATCCCAAGCGATCCATGATAATGATAAGGGAGGTTTAGGTGGAGGCTTTCATTTCCAGAAGAGGGCTGTAATCGATGAGCCAAAGCCTGGTGCATGATGAGGTGCATGCAGCAGTCTTCGTAAAATCCTCAACACCATGAAGATGTATGTCGATTATCGTTCCATTTTATCTCGGACACTTGTATCTATTTCGTTGTTTATCAAGCATAAAAGAGAATAAATCTCTACTCTAACATTTTCCATTAATTCCTAAATGTGTCCTTTTGGGTAATCTCAGCTTTAAGCCGTCTAAATATATCAAGACTTATTAAGTAACTGGTCAGGAAAATTTTACGGTCGCTGATGCACCGTTTGTGGGCTTTGCTAGCATAACAGTTCTTGGGATACTTTGAGAATAATAGTATGTTGTGAGCCACAAATTCTTAAAAAGTCGGGTCACACAATAATTTATAATTATTTATGATTTGATTTTTTATAATCCAGAATAAATTGTTATTCTCTCGACATATTAAAAATTATCACGTAATCATTTCTTATTGTTTGTTTTCTTTACATATGATCAGTGCCTCGAAAAATTGAATCATTCTAGATAAAGTACCTCACAAGTGCTACGGAGGGGCTCATTAACGTTAACGATTAAACATTATAAATCTAAAGTGAAGCTCCTGTGACTTCGGCGATTTAAATGCATTTCGGTGCAATGTCCCAGTCGTCGGATACTTTCCTAGTTGGTAAGCAACAACATGGAACAGAACAAGATCCCTTGCTTGGGCAAATTCTAAGGTTCCGTCCAACAATACGGTCCAACTTGAATATGCACTGTTGTGTAAAAAATTTCAAGCCAGATTATTGTTAGAAAGGTTAATTTATTTAAGGCAATTATTGACCGTAAAATTGGCAATATTACTATTGATTAGGGAAAATAATGACATACAAAGACAATTACTCGCTGAAGGGTCTTTGAATTTGTGAACAGTAAAGCAATGTTACAATCATAAAAGTAACTTACTACGAATAGTAAAAAGAAGAGTTAACGATGAATTTAGGTTATTACAATTATTCACGAAAGGTTACTAAAGCTTGAATACGGAACTTTACGAGACTTTAAGCTAAATTATTACATGCAACGGATGGTTACTAACTTGTCATTTAAATTGACTTATAAAAAAATACTATTATTAGGGATAATTACTAAAATGACTACCATAACTTACAACAATTGAGGGCAAGCACCATGTTTCAGAAACCTAGAACCAATTGATATAAATTCCAAGCTTGGAACTGCCGATTCTACTGGAAACCGGTCATTTGAACGGAAAAAAAAAAAAAAAAAAAAAAAAAACACTTTTTATATGCACGAAGAATGGAACCATTATCTTGACACGAAGAGATAACAATACAACCACTTGACCAACATTTGTATTCATAATAAATTAGTGCAAAGTCTGGTTTTTTAATTATAAAAATTTGATTTTTCGGTCTAAACAAAAATCGGACCACTTTCCGGACAGAACGGGAAAGCCTTCAGGTCCCAAAATTGGAACCCCTATATATAACCTCGAGACATTTCACTGTGCCGTTCGTTGTGGTAAAAAGTTTTTATTTTACGGAACATTATGTAAAGATTTCCGACCAAAAAAAAAAACATTATATGAAGACCTTTACCCGACGAGTGAGAAAATCTCCACTTTGCTCCGCCAACACTGCCCATCAAATCGATTCTCCAATGTCTGCATCGGAAGAAGCTACGCCGCCGCCGCCGCCGCCGCCGCCGCCGCAACAACGGCCCGACCCGGACGTCGCCTATCGCATCTGGCCTCCGACGCAGCCCACCCGCGAAGCCATCGTCTCCCGCCTCGTGGAGACGCTGTCCTCTCCCTCGGCGCTCTCCGCTCGCTACGGCACCTTGCCCCCCGACGAGGCGGCGTCCGTCGCGCGGGCCATCGAGCGGGAGGCGTTCGCCTCCACGGGCGCCGCCGCCTCCGCCGACGACGACGACGCGGACGTCCTCCAGGCGTACGCCACGGCGATCGGGAGGCGCTTGCTCCACTCCGTCCAGCCGCGCGCGCGCACCGCCCCTGACCGCGGCTCCTCCCCGCTGAGGAGCCCCGAAGAGGTGGATGTCTCCGCCGGTTTGGAGTACGAGGTCGAAAAGTTTTGATCTTTTTGAGGTGGGGTGTTCTCTTTTTGGTCGCGCCTTCCCTTAGATGACATGACCAGCTTGGAAATTTTAGGTAGTACTGTGAAGTAGTACGTCTGATGGGAGATATGTGTTGCTGTTTTGTTGTGGATTTGTGCCTACTTTCTTTTACCCTTTGCTCGAGGAGTGTTGTTGATCTTGTATGTGTTGTGATTGGAGTAATGTGGGCTGTCTGAAAGCCTCTCAAGTGTTGATTTTGCTATGAGAAAAGGCTCTTCTGTGTGCTAGATTGCACTTAAATGTTTGGTTCTGTTCACACTTCCTATTTACACGAATTTCTTTGGTCCCCTGTTTTGATAAAGTTTCCTACTTTAAATTTGGGCGCTTCTATGGAACTGTTACATAGGGATCCTATTCATTAGATCACCAGAAGAATATATTTTTCGAAGTGTTCGTGAAATGCGATGCTTTGCTATGCGAATGTGTATCGTTGCTTTTCTGTGGAAAATGGGATGTGGACGTGTTTCATCACTAACGAAGGTCAAGTGGCAAGATCAAATCAAACCCCTTTTCAACATGTTTTCTGCTGCAGCTTGGCTCATGGTTTTAAGCCCTGCAACCCCTTCACTTCATGTTTGCCCTTCTTGTTTTGGGCTTGAGGTGGCTTGTTAGGTTGTGGTGGCTGTCAGAACTTTAAATTAATGACTCCCAGTCAAATTTGGGTTTGCACTGAAATTGCTCTAGCTTTTAAAACTGGTATACTGGTTGCTGCTGGAGGCATTTTGATGTGGTCGGTTGCGATCGTTTAAGTCGACTCATGTGCGGAGTTCTGCCTCAGGAATGGAGTTTGTTTCTCTTTTTTCCATCGAAGAACCCTCCTCTCCATGGTATTGCAAGAATGGAAGCTAGCCTTGAGTCACGGACCTCAAAGTCGAGTCCACCACTGATTCCCTCAACATCACTTAGAAACAGTTCTGTAAATGACCGAAAAGCAGGACGATTCTAGGAATGCCTGCGCACGGGCCTACTCTCTCTGTGTTGTTCGAAGCTGGAGAAACTGGGCGTGTTTGATAATCCCAAATATGCAGATGTAGAGTCCCTTAGGGTGTGTTTGTTTTATGAAAAACGTAACGTTTTTGGAAAATGTTTTCCGGTAAATCATTTTCCAGGAAAATGGTTAGTTTTCCTTTGTTTAGTGATACGTGATTGAAAGTATTTTCTGGTGTTTGGATCGCATTTGAAAAATGATTGAATGACATTTGACCTAACAATTGACAATAGTGTGCCTCTTACTTCCAAATTAATTTGTTGAGTCCATGACCTTTTTTAAACTTTATAAAAAAAAAAAAATTTATAAAAAATCGAGATTATAATTATTTTTCATATTTCAATTTTTTTTTTTTTTTTCTTTCTTTTTCTTCCTTCCTTAGTCGGTGGTTAGCGGGGTGGCGACGGCGACGGGCGAGGCTCGAGCCTCGCCGGATCTGGCGAGACTCGAGCTCGCCGGCGTTGGGCGGGGGCCTCGGCCACGCCGGGATCGCCGAGATCGAGCCTCGCCAATGTCGGGCGAGGCCTCGACCTCGCCCGATTGGCGATATCCCGGCCCGCCGAACGTTGGTTGTCGTCATGGCTAGTGGCTGGCCGAAGAAGAAGAAAAAAGAAAAGAGAAAAGAGAAAAGAGAAAAAGAAAAATAATTATTAAAAATTAAAAAATATTTTTAAAAAATAAAAATAAATAAAAATTATATTAAAAATTAAAAATTCGATTTTTTATAAAATATTTTTAAAATAATTATAAAAATTCGAAAATATATCTTTATAAGAATAATTATTTGTAAACTAAGCATCGGATCTAAGCTTTGGTAGATTCGAAAAACGTTTTCCGGTCTTTTCAAAAGGGAAATCATTTTCTTGAATTTAAGCTTTGTTAGGAAAACGTTTTCGTTGATTTAGGAAAACGTTTTCCGTTGACTCATTTTCCTAAGTGAACCAAATCTTTGGAAAATAAGGAAAATGTTTTCCGAAAATGATTCTTATTTTCCTTTCGGAAGAATCGATGAGCTTCGCTATAGGCCACTCTTTTTCACGAAGTTAGTCTTTGACTCTGTTCGTTTCGTGCATTAATATCTCTCTGCACAAGCGCCGTTCGAAGATAAAAAAACCGGGAAAGGGATATGTTCGTTTTCTTCCTATTGGCCGCTGCACATAAATGGAATGGTGGGGCACATGAACGGACAGTTTCGATTGGGGTGTTCTTACACGCCTCATTTAATGAACGAGTGCCGGAAGAGGAGAGTTGTCAAGCATGGAAGATCTGACATGGTTTAAGTGCAAAGAGAAGCTGAAGAAGATAAAGGGACGTGGCCGGGTGGGGGGTTTTCTTCATTAGTATAAATGGAGCTCTCGAAAGGGAGACACGGAGAGCTTTCCTGAGGCAGAACAGAGGAGCTCTCTGCGGAGGAAAAATTTACTTGTGGCAATGTTTAACTGCTTGAGTGATTATGATATATGATGGAATTTTATGCAACTCTCCTTTTTGTAGGTATCAATATTAAGATGAAATCACGTAAATTTTATGTCCGATTTAATTGTCCCCCTTTTGTTGGTTATTCGACTCGCTTGTCCCGCATTTTCACAACATATACAACTCCAGCATTTTGTGATGATAATGTGTGCAAGTCATTTTCCTTTTTAGATAGAACTTTGCACTGGTTCCATGGCCGGAGAGAATTACAGAAGTGGAAGCCATGGCCAGAAGAAGATAGTTCCAGAATTTCATAAGCAAGTACGTAAAGTTACACAGATGCTGGACAGCTATTCGAAAATTTCCCTCCGCAAGCAACCCACCTCTTTTCATATAATAATCAATTTGTTCTATAATTTGTTTCCACTTATTCTCATAAAGGGATTTTGAAACGGATAAACGACCCAATTTTGTTTTAAAACTGATTGACATCTAAAAGCTGCAATTGATGCCGATGGAAAAACAAAAACAAACTCTAAGGCACTGTTTGGTAACCATCCAAAAAAGGTGCCGATTCCGATTTTTTTGTCTCGAATTAGTTTGGGAATAAAATCGCGTTTAGTAAAATTTTTGTTTTCGGAAACAAATTTGTTCTCAGGAATAGTTTTGGATAAGAATTGATAATAAAAAAAATGCGATTCTTGTTCCAGGAAAAAGCGAGAATCAAAACTCTTCTTCTTCTATTTTCTTCTTCTTCATCGACCGCCATCCCACGATTGCCGCTGGTTGCCGCCGTCTGCCGCCGCCGATCGCCGACAACCAGTCCGACAAGCTCGCCGGAGGCTCACCAAGCCAATGCGAGGTCGGCGAGCTCGCCCGCAGGCAACACCCAGGCAAGAGGCCAAGCTCCTCACCGGCGTGGCTAGGCGGGCGAGCCTCGCAAAGCCTAGCCTCGCCGGTGGCCAGGTGAGCCTTGCCCAGCCCCGGCGAGGCTCGGCCGATGAGGGCTGGTGAGGTTGCCAGCCCTTCTCTGGCCAGTTGCCGGTTCGGCGACCGACTTGAAAAAGAAGAAGAATAGGAGAAAAAGAAAAAAAAAAAAAAAAAGGAAAAAAAAAAAAGAAAAAATTATAAAAATTATTTAAAAATTAAAAAAATTGATTTGGAACGGAATTAATGAGCACGATACCAAACGCAATTTTATTTCAGAATTAGAAATTTTGTATAATTATCAAACGCGTTCTTTTACTCAGAATATGTTCTTGAAAACATAATAAAAAAAGATCATTTGTGATCAGAATTTATTTCGAGAACAAAATCGTTACCAAACACACCCTAATATTCTACAACCTTGATCTGCTTTTGCTTGCTATTTGTTTACCGTATCGCTAAATTGTGAACCCATTCGTCGTACTGGGGGGAAACCAACCCCAACTCGAGTTGGGAATCGTGGGGTGTGCAGCTGTAAATCAAGCGGGGAAATTATAGAGTGCAGGGGAGGAAAATTAAGCTTGAAAATGACAGGCTGAGAAGCAGGAGGAGGTTGCAGGCGGGCATTGGCTGACAGTGTCAACAAGAGTAGTTGCAGCTGGAGTTGCAGCAAATGGCAGCCTGAAACCATGCTCAGAAAAGGACCGGTTAAAGCTGGGGAGTGAAGCTTGAAACGGAAGTTGAGGTGATTGGTGGTAGCTTAAAGTGAAGGGGCTGCCGTGGCCAATTTGAGCATAGGAAAAAGGACCGGTCTTTGCTGGAAAATTGCAGGAGTGAGTAGCTAAAAAGAACAGAACTGCAGCAAAGGGTAGAGAGTGAAAATGCAGAGGGAAAATGAAGCTGGAACCAAAGGGAGAGACAAGGTAAAAGGAAGAGACTTTGAAGGTTTTCGTCATCACTCCTTCCTCTTAGGAAAAGATGGAGAACTCCTTGGACAAGTTTCAAACTTGACTATGATTCATATGTGGTTGACGAAAAAAAGAGAAACGAATTGACATCAATGTGACTTTTAAGATGAATATAGTTTTCATTACTAAAATTAATGATGCTCCGGTGATAAAAGAAATCATATATATTTACTTATAAATGTGTGCTTTTCAATATAGATTATTATATAAATATATGACTCTAAATTTGTGACCACGAAATTTTGGATTTAGAATCCTTATTATTCCTCTATTTTTCAATAAGCTCATCATGCGGTTGGAGGGTTATCTCTAATTTTGTTATTAATAGTTATTCTTCTTTAAACTTTCTAGATAGAGGATTATCTTTTCTTCTATGTTATCTAGGTAGTATTCTGAGTACTTAATGCTTTGATAGAAAAGGAAATTGGAAATATATGGAGGTAACTGATTCTTCTATATTTATTTAGTAATGGTAATAAATTTGCTGATCTGTCAAAACTTAAAACTACTTATTTGTGAAATATTTGCTATTATAGTATACGGCTCCTTGAAATTTTATATTTTTCTTTTATAAAATATTTGTGATGATAGCTAAATCAATCGGATAATATAATTTAATATATTAAAATCAACATGAAATATGCATTACCGCCTCTTATTAAATACTGGTTGATGAATGCAAAAAGATATAAATTTTATTTTAATTTCTCTAGTTTTATTATTATGACCATTTCTTTGTAAAATTTTGTTTATTTTGCTAGTGTTTTGAATCGGTTAAATTTCTTTTGAAAATGTATACAATCCAAACGGCACTCTACTCTTGCAGATATTCTTTTAAAAATTCATCGTAATCCATGTAGTATCTAACAACTTTGAACCTCATTGTAACCCATAATGTATTCAAGATTCAAGATATAGGTAGAGACATTATAAAAAGAGACCACGAAAAGCAATAACCGCATAAAACTTGCACGGAAAATTGCCACTTGCCTCAACCTCCCACTAGTATTCCCCCTTTGGCAATGACAGATTTTCTCAGATACATACTTGATTTTCTTTTTCAAGTGGTGGGCAAAATTAGAGCATCATTTTCTCTCATAATGGTCTCTATATATATATAGACATTAGTAATAATTTTTTTGATATTGTGAAGCACATAGGGTGCGTTTGGTTCAGTATTTTGAAATCCCATTGAGAAAATGTAAAGCAATTTAGCCTAAAAGACTTTAGGTAAATGCAAAGGCCGTTTGGTAAACTATGATTTGAGAGAAATGCCGTTTGGTAGAAAACACATTTGTTTCGTCGAAATTTTTAATTTTTATTTGTTTAAAATTGAAAAAAAAAATGTATGTAACTTCTTAAATATAAATTTTGACAATAATGCTAAAAAAATCAAATATATAAATAATTTTTTAAAAAGACCAAAATGTATTTAACTTTTTTTTTAGTATTATTTTGGAGGCTGAAAGCTCATTGGGAATGCTGAACCAAACGCGCCTAATCTTTCGAGTACAAGTCAAGATCCTGTCTATTTGTAGGAGGGAATTTCTAAAGAGTCAATTCCACATTACCAGATGACAAATATAGTTCCCAAAAGAGGATTCCGAGGGAAATTAAACAATTTTGTTCGCTCATTGTATTTCTGAATGGATAAATAAATCCAATCTCTTGGGATTTGAATAGACTCGGTTAATATGCTTCCCGCTAATTCACGCAATCCATGCGTTTATCATCACGACTCTTGATTCTCACAGTATTACTCATGTTACATTGCCTCAAAAAGTGCGTTTAATTATATAATCGAAGCGTTTGTGTTGAATGGAATACAAAATAGCATCAATCAACGTATGATGTAATATGGAAGACAAGAACAACACAATCCATCGATAAGTTTCCTTTGTTGATAACCTAAAGACAGCGAGCATTGAGGTTTGACTACTCGAAGGATCATGAAATATCTTGTAAACCCTGCAAGCCGGTTAAGTATAGACTTTTGATCTATATAGGTGGATACAGTGTTGTTGGTGATTTGATGTATATATATTGAGCAAGCAGTTTCATTTACTTAATCCAATGTTTCAGAGCCTTTCTATGGTAATGAAAGCAAGATTTGATGTGCTTCTTTAGGCTAATTTAACTATAATCTATATTTGAAAATTCAACCTATAGTGATAGTAATCTTCTTCTTCCTTTGTTGTAAAATTTTTCATTATAGAAAGAGGCTTGTTTTGGGTGATTTGATAGAGTGTATTCATTTTAAAAACTCGACAAAGTCAATTGGATTGCTTTACAAAAAAAGTAGAGGTAATAACACCATAAATCTTTGAATTTTTGTCCGTCTTACAATTGAGTACTTGCATTTATTTTTTCAATCAATTACCTTAACTTTTCAAATTTAGTTCAATGTGAGGCCTCCATCATATAAATTGACCTGTCGTGCAATTTTCCTAACGCGAAGCTTATTCAGCAAAAATTAAGGTTGGTTAGTGATGTGGCTTGCCTATTTTGCATATTCATGTAAACGTTTAGTGATGAGGAGGGAGAAAGAGTGTTGACTTGGACGATTTTAACATGTCCAATATGTCTCAGCTAACGTGGTATCATCTTAAGAGGCTACATCGAATGCCAAATTGGATAGCTTTTTATGGTGCTTTAATGGGATTAGTGCTCATGCTAGCATTTTTCGTTTGCAATTTTAATGGAGGCCTAGTTGAGCGAATTTGAAAAGTGAAGATACTTGATACTGAACAATAAATAAATAAAAAGTTTAGATACTTGATCATACAACAAATAAAAGTTCAAGTAATTATGGTGTCATTATTTTATCAAATAAATTCAAGGGCATGCCAAGGAAAAAGTCCCACACTTCTCCATAGATACTTTATGGGAAAAGTGTTAGAAAAGCCCTAAATCTATTGTGTTTGTATCAATTTAATCTTAAACCTTTTAATAGTGTCAATTTAATAATAAACTTTTTGACTTCATGCCAATTTAATCATTTCGGCTAATTTTGGCCGGATATTACTGGCGTCAACACTAGCTAGCTCACATGGAATCGCTGGTACTAATGTGGACAATTTTAAATAATCTCATGGATACAACACATAAAGTAAAGAATTAACCAAATTTGCCTAAAATGGAGGTCTTCTGTCAAGTGAAGCTGCAAGCCTACCCTTCTCGAGCCTACAACAATAGCTTACACTTACCAAGCCTAGTCTATTAAAATAGGGCTACAAGCAAGCAAGCTTTCCCACTTCATTTGTTGTGGGTCGTGCCTCATCGTAGGCACTGAATGAATGAAATGAGTGGAGATCTTCCTTTCCCTTCCCCCTTGTTAATTACCAAGAACTTCGTTGCCACTAGTGGTGAAGAAAAATTCTACCATCCCACCTTAAAAAAAAAAAAAACAACAACAACAACAACTCGAAGCCTAAAAGAAGAGAGTTCAGTCTACAAGAAGCTGGGAGAGCTTTAGCCATTGGACTACATCTTTTGATTTTTCAATTTTTTAATTATTTTTTTACGATTTTTTATTTCTTTTATTCTCTCAGCCACTAGCCATGGCTAGTCACCAGCAAAAGGAAGAAGGGGAGGAAAAAAGAAAAAAAAAACTTGAAAAAAATAATAAAGATAGATAAATTATTAAAATATTATAAAAATTGTCCATGTTAGCAATATTTGGTCAAAATTAGCCAAATGATTAAATTAGCACTAGGTCAAAAGGTTTAAGAATAAGTTGACGGTACTAAATCGGTATCATTAAAATGTTTAATACTAAATTAAAACAAATGCAATAGATTTAAGACTTTTCTGACAATTTAATTAGCGATACATTTTTTCTTTTTCTTATCAATGACTAAATCTCTTTATTTGTATGACTTTTGGAGTATCTATGGATATAAGTTGAAGTAGTAGGACTTTGTTTTGGCTCAATTCGTGACACAAACATGGCAAGTGCGGAAGTCGTTGAAAGGGTCAACAAGGACAGGAAAAAACGGGAAGAGAATGAATTGTTTTGTCCTGGACCTTGTTGGAGCAAGTTCGTAAAAGGCAAGTGCCTTTCAACAAGATTCATGCGATCAAGATTAATATTCCAGAGTCCTTTCAAGAAGAAGAAGAAGAAGAATTTCCGTTTAAAGAATATGAAAAAGTTAGACTTGATAAATTTAAAGGGTGAATTTGATAAATGTGAAATCTGTGCAAAGTCTAAATTAACAAAGAAATAATTTCCTAGTATTAGTAACAAATTTAAATTCAATGGCATGTTAACTCGCGGTGGCAAAAGGTATTTTATTACTTTGTGGATGATTGTATAGTTATCTTCTAGGATCAAAAGATGAAAATTGACCATATTTAAGAAATATAAGGCTGAAATAGAAAATCAAGAATTATTGTCTTAATCAGGCCAAAATAAGTATAATTGTCTTAAAGGCAAAAAACAAAAACAGTAGAGTCTCATGGCGTCCAACAGCCCCGGCGAGTAAGCAGTAGAGTCCGTGAAGTATACATTGCTCAAATGTTTCTTCTGGTGGAAATGCAAATAGAGTAGATCAATCAATCATGTGAACAAGTTCATTTGAAATTGAACCCAATAATTTCTCATGCGAGAGGATCTTTTGAGTAGTGTGCAAAGACATCTTCTTGCTTAAGATTATGTTGTCTTTATTAAAAGGTTAAGAGAGACTAAAATGTTCTTCTTGGTTGCTATAGGGAAGATAATTATCGTAATCGACATAATGTTCATAATTATTCCATGTAATGAAGGCAAAGATAATTTTTCATGTAATAATGTTTTAGGAAGCATTTTCTTTTGGATTTGCATGACATCAATAGATGTTTACAATTTTTAATGTACTTAACTTTGTCATTTTTTTTTAATGTAAAACAACATTTAAAAATCTTTCAGTGATGGCATGAAAAATAAATAAAAAATTGGATGATCGAATTCCATGAATAAAATAAAAGTTGAGCAGTCAAAATATACGGACCATATTGTAATGACAAACATTAAAGTTATTACAAAAGCAAATGCATTCATTAAAACAACTAAATGAATCGTTTTGCTCTTATTTGTACTTAGGTTAAATTTAGAGTAATGGTTTCCTAGTGCAAATATATATATATATATATATGTATGTATGTATGTATGTATGTATGTATGTATGTATGTATGCAACCCATTAAAACAATAACTAGTTGGTTTTTCGCAAAATAAACATTCTTCTTAAAATAAGAGGGACATTAATTTCGTCCATAAGGGAAAAAACTGAAAAAGAAGAAGCCAGAAAAGAAGGAAAAAGAGGTAAGAAATAATCTCATTTCAAGAGTAGCCCCAAATTTAACCTTAGTCCTTTTTATTTGAGAGGGGCACTGGTAGTTTTGTCTTTTAGTAAAATTGAAACCAAACAAGAAGAAGAAGAAAAAATGTAATAAACAATCTTAAAATAAAAGTGAGATACGCAAGGGATAATATAGAGATTCAAGATGGTAGATGATATTAGAAGCCAAAATTAGGTGAAAGCATGTGCCTATCTATATTAGGAAGTGTTTCTTTATTTATTTGATTAGTTAATAATTGTTTTAACTATATAGTTTATGAGAACAAAGTACTATGAGGCAATAAAATCAAGAAAAACACAACTAGCAACTTAGAAATGACAACCATTGTTCAATGGAAATGATGTTAAACAAACATTTATTACTAGGCTTAACCAAACTTTTTCTTTTTTATCAAAATTCGTTTTAAATAAATGAAAGCAAGATTAAACAACTGTAATGTTATGAATGAAAAAAAAAAAAAAAAAAAGTTGTCCAAATCCGCACTTTTAAAAAATAGTTGTGCCACCCTTATCTTAAGGGGAAGTTGGGGGTTCAAATCCCCACCTTCTCAGGAGAGATTGGGGTGGGGACGATTTCATTTCAGGAGTGGGTTTCGACTCCCATGCCTTGCAAGGAGGTAGAGCGAAGGTCTGAGAGTGAGTGTTAAAGTATGATTAGAGTAGGACGACAAAAAAAAATCTTTTAAAAAAATAAAAAAAATGAAAACACTATTTGGATAACTATAAATAAATATGTTTTTTTAAAAGTAGTCCCCAACATACTTTACTATTTGGAAAGCAAATGGTTTTTTTTTTTATAATAAAATAAGTGATGCTTTCTCTAATTTTAATTTAATGAAAGGAAAATTGGCCATTGTTCTTATCCCACCCTAGGAAAGGGCTTGGACAAGATTGGAGTTACCTCATCCTCTGTTGGAATGTGCGATTTTTTTTTTTTTTTGTCGGTCTTACTCTATTCCTATTCTAACGCTCACTCTCAGACTTTTGTCCTACCTCCATGCAGGGCGTGGAAGTCGAAACCTCACTCCTAAAACTACAGCGTCCCCACCCCAACCCCCTTATAAGGTGGGGATTCGAACCCCCACCTCCTCCTTCCAAGTTGGAAGGGTAGCCACTAAAGCAAAGTGGTTGGAATGTGCGATTTGAGTTGCCAACAAAGTAATGAATGCCCACCAAGCAAGCTCGTCGATGTAGTCCCACCAAATGCAAATGGGGAAACCCACGATTGGTGATACACCTAAACCCACACCTTTCCTTGACAGACTAATCAAGGTTTTCTATGACCGAAGGCAGACTGGGGAATTGAACCAGAGATACTCGGCTTGCAAACCACCTAGCTAGTAGCAAACTTTGGCTTTACACTAATGCAGAAAAGACTCTTTGAAATTTTTATTGGTTCTTCGTTGAGTTTAGGACATCCACAGACCGACGAACGAATTGAGGTAGTGAACTGCACTTTCAGTAATCCGGTTCAGTGTATCAGTGGAGATAAGTCGAAGCAGTGGGACTTTGTTTTGGCTCAGGCAGAGTTTGTATACAATAACGCAGTTCGAGTTCTGCTACTGGGAGATCACCATTCTCTGTTGTTTAAGAGACGGCAGCGTAGGCACAATGCGTTTGAAGTTGGCGATGATGTTGTAGTTTTTCCCCAGAAGGAGCATCTTCCAATAGGATAGTACGTTAGATTACAACTGAAGATGTATGGACGAATCAAATTCAAGGCTAAAAGATTGTTGACAATGCCTAAGTTGTCGATTTTCCAAGTCGGTTGGGCATCTCAGCAACTTCTGATGTTTCTGATATTTTATGCTTGCTGCTCGAATGACACCGAATGCCATTGTAGAGAAGTGTCGGGACATGAGAATTTGATGAAGACTTACACGGGAGTTTCCAAGAAAATTTTAGATAGCATTCTGGAATAGATATTGGATAAAGTTTTGATATTTTCTTTATCTAGTTTAGTTCGTTCTAAAAATCTTTTTTTTTTTATCTTTCCAAAGATAGGAATTTCACTTTGCTGCTATATCAAATTATGGATTAGATCTTTTATCATGATTCATTTCTCTATATTTTCCTCGTCACTAATAAATATGCATTCGAGAGAGAATGCATTTGTTTCACGCAAAGTTATATGTTTGCGAAATTGTTCTCATATTTATAAGTTAGCAACTTTAATATTCTCTCATATTTGTATTTACCATGTTTTCACTCCATCAATACTGTTCTATAGAATCAAACCGGATATCAATTTGAAATGGTTGCACCACATTAATGTTGTAGCCATAGCATTTACATCCACTCTTTCTTTATTCTATCAATTTATTTGTGAATACATACATGAAACCTTTTGACTTATCTTGTAAATATATTTTGTGTCTGTAATTTAATCACAAAAGCTAGATATATGGGGATAGAGGAACTATATCGCCAAACTTGTATTCCTATCAAATCAACAAGGTATATAAAAGTATCTCACTCATCATTAGGCTAATAATACCTTAATAATAATCACATCCCTAATGATATTCCTTTTAAGAACAGCAAGAATCCCCAATTTTGTTCGAGACAATCCATCAATGTTCGCGTTTGGCTTTGTCGAGGGTTGAGTCTACCAACATTAAGATTCCCACGTACCCCTATTAATCAATAATCCGGACACCCTGGTCTTGACCACGTTGTAGCATTTTGCCTCATTAGTAGGAATTGTGTTTTTTGAGATCCGGACCGATCCCAAATAAAGTTTCAAGCAAAGCGAGACGGGAATTACTAATGTGGATATCGGACATTCTACATAACACGGTCAATATTGACATAAATAATTTTTAATATAATTTTTTTGAAATTTTCTTTTTCTTTTGTTTTTCCTTTTTCTCTTATCTTCTATTTTTCTTTTTAACTTTTTAATTTCCTTTTCTCTTCCTTTCTTTTCTTTCTTCTTTTTCCCTTTTTCTCTCCCCTAGCCATCATCGAACTTCAAGGTTGTTGGCCTCTAGTGAGGGTCGCCCTCGGCTAGGCTGATGAGAGCAGCTTTTCACTTACATGGATGATAAGCTTATTTATAAGCATGCATTACCACCACTTTGTTGACCGACTTAGATATTTAGATAACAACTAGACATTCATTTGCTATTCAAGATTTTCTCAGCCAATATTGACTGACATTGGATGTTCACAGTGCCTGACAACAAGCAGCACTTCTCGACAAAATTCAGCCACCGCCGAAGACTTTTTACAGCCTCGCATTTCTTGCTTCCCATGGGACTATAGAATTTTACACAAAAATGGGTAAACAATTCAACATTTTCTGAACTCTACCAGCAAATCGAAAGCTTGTCCACATCAATAGAAAATACACCAGGGATCAAAACCTTGAATGAGCTTTTTGCTGACATCAATCAGCCGTGGGACGGGAGGATTATAACTTAATCGTACAAAATTTTACGAGACAAATTTTAGTGAACATCTAGTTATCAAGATTGGTCTGTTGTCTCAAGTTATATTACTGCATAAATTGATAACAATGACTGATGACATTACAATTCTAAAACGATTATTCTGTAGCTATATTTATTTCAATCTACTTGAAAACCACAACTATACTGAGTTTCTTGCGTACACATTTCGCACTCCTTTTACTTATTTAGGGTATAAAACTAGCACTCAATTTCATGCCATGGACACCAACATGCGTCCTATACAGCAAATTCTGGAATAAGTCAAATTTTCAGTTCCTCAAGCGAATTCTTTCCTTTCTGGAAGCACTCGTAGTTGAAAGCAGCAAAGTTCCTGACACTTCTGTACAACCTTGGGCTACTGCGGTGGACTAATTGATCGAGCGGTCCGATCTCTTTCTCTGCTTCTGGTTCATCAAGCATAGCGACCGACATTCTCAACTTGTTCCCGTTTGTCAATACCCTGTGCAAGGGGCTCTTGAACATTCCATTTGTCATTACCTGCAAATATTGTCGCCAATCATATCCACTGACATACTAAAGACTGACATCTAAGAGAGCTTGCGCAACATGTGTATATGCTAGGTCAAACTAATTAATACTTATGGGCTGATCGTTTAACAGATTCTATGCCTATATTTAATCAAATGAATAAATAGAGCGACAATCACTTCCACAGAAAGTAAAGCATATGGTTGCTCAAATGATGTCCATTGTCATATGCCTAGGTTTGCGTTTTTAGACCCTACTGATGTAACTTTCCGGATGTTTTTGTTACATGGATGCTGAATGCATACCTGCATCAGACCGCCCAGATTAATGACGAGAGCATGGGGAATAACAGGAACTGTGTGCCACTCGCCATCTCTCAGGACTTGGAGGCCTTCCACTTCTTTGTCCTGCAAAAGAATTGTGATTGTGGATCTGTCTAAATGAGGTTTGACGCCCAGAACTTCAGCCCTGTAGCACGGTGGGTAGAAGTTGATCCTTGTTTCCAAAACTGGCTGGTCTCCAAACTGGTTCAAGAAGCTGTTCTCTTCTAACTCAAGCGACCTGGCCATCGCCTTAGAAAGATCATTCATCACTGATCTTATCTTGAGAGCATACTCATGCAAGGTTTTACTGTCAATAAGAAATAGAAGAAAGAATGAACATATTCAAATCACTGTATATAACATCATAATGGAATTAAGCAGTTGTGCCAAATCATGCTATTGCTGTTAGGCTTGCAGATTTTGCATCTTACATCTCCAGACTTTTGGTAGGTTATTCTGTGTATCTCTAATTTAATGGAACCACATGATCACTTCTTTTGAAACAATATTTTTGGATGGTGCTGTTCTTGTGAGATCAAGTTGAATTAGCAAGGAATTCCCATATAGAAACAGCAGCTTTTCATTTTCCATGAGTATATATATACGACTGCAACTTGGGTACATGAAGCAGAAATTTGGCAATTGCATGTAAACATACCCAAAATCGGCAGGATTTTCAGGCCAAAGATTCATCCTCCTTTGATCTTCGGGAAATACTCTAAGTAACAAGCGGTAGCAACAGGTTTCAACTTGGTTATCAGATACAACCAAGTCATCTCCATAACCATAAGCCTCATTCGGAGATCGTGAATATTTCTGTTTCTCTTCAAATGGCAATGCAAAGAACTGTTGAGCAACTTCACGCACTTTGTCAAGCCATTCAACTGATATTCCGTGTCCAGTGGCCTGAAATTTAGGAAACTCTGTTCAACTTGAAGGCTCTAGCATATTTTTATGGGGAAAAAACAGCTGCCAAAACCTAATATTGATGAAAACATATCTCGACAATTTGTTCGCATAAGAAAATGAGAACCATGGAAACTCAATAATGGGCAAAAGAGGGTGTGGGAAATCTAACTCAAGACTTCCTGAGCATGCAACGACCATGCAACTATTTGTTTTAAATGTTAAGCAGTCAGACTACAATTTATATGTCATTGTATTGCAATATGAAACAAACCAACAGGAATTAGCCACCCAAAGTAGAGAAGCTTTTTTTCCCTCTGCACTAAATTATAGAGAAGCCGAGAAAGGAGCAACCATCACTGAAAAGAACCAGGTTTCAGTAAAAAGTTTGTATTGTGTAGCCCCAAAAAGAAAGATACCAAAAAAGCTGAAAAAGGGAAAATCGGCCGAAACATATTGCAGAGATAGAAACCTGGAAGCATCCACAAGAACTGAGAATTGATCTGAGTTTCTGAAGTTCATCTTCTGAGGACAGAAGGCTGATATCAATCACTGGGAATGTCACGGGAACATCACTATCTGTTTCATAAACCATCGTAAGTTCTACTTTGAGGGGGAGAGGGACAGAGAGAGAGAGAGAGACCTTGGCCTTGCTTCTTGGTGTTTTGATTTCGATGAGAATGAGTTGGGGAGAAGGAGCTTATTTATACTTGTCTTGAATGATGGCCAAAAACTTCAGACCGGCAAAAAGATACCGTCTCTCACTCTCAATGTTCCATACGTGGAGGAACACAAGGGACCCAGTTGCTCCCTAACCTTGAATTCATTGTCTTGGAAACATCAGGGCATGTGAAGAGAGAACTTTTTGTGGACAGACATCAACACTTCGCCTCTCTTTTCATGCTTCTTAAGGTTCAGAACACTCCCAGCAAATTGAGAGCTTGTCTACATCAATAGGAACATCAGAGATTTAAAACCTTGAATGAGGTTTCTGCCAACATCTAGCGGTCGTGGGATGGGACGAAAATTTTATTATTAGATAAAGCTATATAATGAAATAATAATGAAATTTTACAAGGCAAGTTTTTGCAAGCATATAGTTGTCAAGGCCGGCCTGTTTAGTTCATGATGATGACGACTGACGACATTACAATTCTGAAACAATTATTCTGCGGCTATGTTTCATTCAATCTTCTTGGAGACCACAACCATACTGAGCCAATGTGTTCATTGATTGTTTCTCAACAATCAATGTAACAATCAATGTGAACGGACTTTCAAGCAAGCATAAACGCAAAATCATCGTCGTGTAAGCGGATAAGATTAATTGAAGTGAAGAGAGTATGTTTCGACAAGGAACCTTGCTTTTCTGTGTTCGCACATTTACGGAAATGGCGTAAATAATTGACGCCAGAGATGACACGAAACCTAGCAGTCCCAGTCTTTTTCTCTCATCCTAGTAAGCTCGAACCCCTAATTAGAGATTCCACTTTGACTTGAACTCGCTTTTTTAAAACCATACCTTCAATTATTCGTCCCTTCCTCTCACTGATCCACCTAACATTCTCTCTCCTAATTAAACACATGCATCCCCCAGAACCCTCGTCATCCTTCTCAGCAGTATAGATTCGCTGTCTCCCCTAATTTTCTTCACTCCACACACGCAAGATCTGCGCACAAACACATACCATACGCATTTTTTGAAACTCCCAAAAAAAAAAATTAAAAAAAAAAAAGAGGAAGAGGATTAAGAAAGAAAGTAAAGAGAAATGGGGTCTGCCACTAAATGGGGTCTGCCACTAAATGAGAATTCCTCTTAATTCTTATCCGCGTAATGACTTTTGATTATAAAACTATGCCACTTGGTTTTGCTCTCTATCGTTTGACATTAACCATGCTTTCGGTGTCGAATTTTTGAGATATTTATCGATATAAACTTTGTCCCTCAGCTTCTTAAATTTTGCATTATCCTCCAATTTTTTGAAAAGGGTAATCTTTTGACTCACTTGTCAGCCAATTTGACAACTATAGAAAAAGGAGATTTTCACAAGGCCTATATGAACTAAAGCCTTTTGTCTCGGCAATTGTTCAATCGTAAGATGAGAGAACTGCCAAATTTAGTGGAATTATTCAATTAATATGAGAGGCATGGAAAAAATAGTTAAATACAAAATAAAAGTTGGAAATTTTTGCACAAAATCTTAAATCATATTCAAGCATAAAAGTTGGTATGAATATATGGCCTTCTGCCCCAAATGATGCTTCTAATTTCTGAGCTTTTTTCTTCAAGAGTTTGATAAGAGGCATGCAATGAAGGTTTACAAACTTTGATGATCCATGTAAATTGACACAATTTTCTTTGTTATTTAAACAAGCCCAGAAACTCAATTGTCTAGTATGTAAGTCCCATTATATACTTTCTTAATTCATTATTCTTACTCTAAAAAGTTGAGAGTTTTTCTACAAAAGCCAACGCTGAAAGCGCTCATTCTCCGTGTATTTATCTGTTCTTGTAGCTATTAATTAATAAAAATAAACGGATAAATAAGCATAAGAACAACAAAACATCCTCCGGAGAATTCAGTTGACTTGCAGCAGATCTTCTCTACATTACAACTATAAAGTTTAAGAAAAAATTACAAATATAGGGACTTAAAAAACTACACCTATTGAAATGATTTTCTTTTATAAAAAATAATTACAGCATGAAAAAAGAATTACAGCTTCTATTTGAAATGAGTTGTACTTAAACATCAGAAAACAACTCTTTTAACTTCATTTATTTTACGAGAAGAGATGAAAGTATTCCATTTGAAGCAATATTCTCCTTCTTTTTTATATCATGAATACTTAATGTGGGACAATGCTTTGTTCTTCTTCTAGCTGTGACCTTTTGCAGTTTGATTGACAAAAGCGAGGAAGGGGATGAACTCGATCTTACTGCATTCGTTGCAGATGAGCTACTTTTTACGTTTTTCTTAGGTAATCGTTTACTTCCCAAATGTAATAAAACGATGATGTATTATCTTCCTAGTTAGTCGAGCATTATTGTCTTGATCAAACCCAAAAAAGAAATATATTATTGTCTTAAAGGCAAAGATGAAAAAGTAGAGTCTCGCGGCATCCAACAGCCCCACGAGTAGGCAGTAGAGTCCGTGAAGTATGTATTGCTCATATATTTCTATTTATAGAAATGTGAATAGAGTTGAACAATCAATCATCTCACCAAGTTTATTTGAAATTGAACCTAGTAATTTTCTAACGTGAGAGGATCTTTCGAGTAGTGTGTGAAGGCATTTTTTTGCTTAAGGTTATGTTGTCTTTATTAGAAGGTTAAAGAGAGACAAACATGTTCTTCTTGGTGGCTATAGGAAGATAATTATCGTAATCGACATAATATTTGTCATTATTCCATGTAATGAAGGCAAAGATAATTTTCATGTAATAATGTTTTAGGAAGCATTTTTCTTTTGAATTTGCATTATAACAATAGATGTTTAGACTTTTTAATGTATTAACTTTGTCTTCTTCTTCTTCTTTTTTAAATTTTTTTTATGTAAAACATCTTTTAAAAATATTTCAGTGATGCCATAAAAATAAATAAAAACTATCGAATTCCATGAATAAAATAAAAGCCGAGTAGTCAAAATATACAGACGATATTGTAATGACAAACATTAAAGTTATTATAGAACCAAATGCATTCATTAAAACAAGTAGATGAATCTTTTCGCTCTTATTTGTACTTAGCTTAAATTTAGAATAATAGTTTTCTAGTGCAAAATAAAGAAAAAAATAAATGAGTAGCTCATTAAAACAATAACTAGATGGTTATGTGACATCCGGAAATTCGAGTCCTCAGAAGGATGGATGAATGTGAATTTCGTCAATGCATTGTTGGTTGATCTCACTCGGAATTGATCACTCCTGAGATACTGACCTTGAGGGGAAAGGCTAATGAGGACAGAACTCGTGTGACTAAAGGACTCGATCTGGGAAAACGACTTGACCGTGAGACTTGCGAGAGGACGATCCTGTAGATAGGTAGGCCGATTCTAAGGAAGACTAGAAGTTGATTCGCGGACAGAACATAATAGAACGACAGGTGATTCCGTTTACTATTATCGAATCCACGAACGACCCTATGTCGATCCTCAGTAATCGTGTACTTTGAAATAAGAATCTATCCTCCGTAATTTCATGCAGTCAATGACGTCCATGTGTCTAGATGTCTTGAACGTGATTTGACACGAGTCGATTACACGGGAATTTTCAAAGCCACCTGTCAGTCTGAGTTGTACCCAAAATGGCATTAGGGCGAAATTGACATGGCAAGAGAACTTAGGACTGGACTTCGAATTATCGGGAATGTCCGGGACGGACTTTGGATGAAGCTACTTCAAACAGTCGACAGAGCCAGTTAAGCCGAGCAATTGGAAAAAATAGATTTTCGGACCGAGAAAGCAAGCCCGTGAGGACGTGGGCCGAGCCAAGCCAGTGTGGGCCTAGGCCCAATGTGGGAAAGCCACCATGGTGGGCCTAAGAAAATCAAATGAGTCAATTGGGCCTAAATCAACTATTCATCTTCTAAGCCCATTGGGCCAATTCTTATTCATTTCAAGCCCAATTTCCAAGCCCACTCCTATTCATGGCCAAGCCCAATCCTTAAGCCCATCCACCAATTTCAGCCCAAGGTCATATTTGTAATTTGTGAGAGGTGAAATGACCAAAATGCCCCTAGAGCTTGTGGATAAGGGCAAAAGAGAAGAGAGAGAAGATGATGTCATGCATGGGGGAATTGAAGTAGCCATTTAATGGCTTTAATGAGGAGTGCAACAGCTCTCCCATCACTCTCTCTCTCCCCCATTCGGCCTCCAAACGGACGAGCTCCTCTCTCCCTCGTTTTCCTCTTCCTTAAGTTTTTGCTCCAGCTGATCCTTCGGTGAAGAATCAAGTCAAAAGTGGTCTTTCCGGTTGAATCAGAGAACGAGCCACCTATCACCGTGACCGGGAGAGACAGACCGTTCCAAAGAGCCCGATTTTGTCCCGAACGGAGCTGCCGTCCGTCCTGTACGGCCGTCGAAAGCCGCCGGTCGCCGGTCCGTCGGTCCGCCTGCAGCCTGCACTGTTTCGAGTTTTCGGCAAGTTTTCTTCCATTCCAGCCGTTCCTCCGCCCATCCCAACCTCCAGCAAGACCCCCAAGACCTCCCTGGTGCCGCCGGTTGTCGGCCACCCCTTCGTCGAAGCTCGAGCCAGCCGTTCAACTTGTTTTCTTCTCCCAGGTTGTTTTTCAAAAGTTTCAGTGGGAGTCCGAGCTGTGGTTGCTGTGTTGAGCTTGGGACCACCTTAGATCGTCGTGGTAGAGGTCCCGATGCGTAGCCACGGTCATCGCCGCCGCGTCGGTGCCTCCGGCCCGCTTAACGGGTGAGTTTAGCTCCTAATCCTTCACTTAGTGCCTAAACTTGTTTAGGGTTGGTTTAGTTAGATTTAATTCTAGTTTAAGTGATTTAATTAAGTTGTATTAGTCCTAAGATAGGTGGTTAGATTAATGGATTCGATTAGTTTAGCTTAATCTTGTTTTATTTGCTTAATGTGGTTTATGTGGTTAATTAAGCATGTTTATCTTAATTGATTGGTTTCCTTAATTTAATCATTGTTTTAATGATTTTTGAATATAATTTATTGTTTATTGAATTCTGGAAATTTACTGTTCACGCGACACTATCCTTCGAGGACCGAGGTTCGAGGCGTGACATCCCCATTTAAGTGCCATACCCTGCCGTACAGGACGGACGGCAGCTCCATTCGGGACAAAATCGGGCTCTTTGGGAAGTGTCTGTCTCTCCCTGGTCACGGTGATAGGTGGCTCGTTCTCGATTCAACAGGGAAGACCACTTTTGACTCGATTCTTCTTTGAAAGGTCAGTTGGAGCAGAAACTTAAGGAAGAGGAAAACGAGGGAGAGAGGAGCTCGTCCGTTTGGAGGCCGAATGGAGGAGAGAGAGAGTGATGGGAGAGCATGTTGCACTCCTCATTAAAGCCATTAAATGACCACTTCAATTCCCCATGCATGACATCATCTTCTCTCTCTTCTCTTTTTGCCCTTATCCACAAGCTCTGTGGGCATTTTGGTCATTTCACCTCTCACAAATTACAAATATGACCTTAGGCTGAAATTGGTGGATGGGCTAAGGATTGGGCTTGGCCATGAATAGGAGTGGGCTTGGAAATTGGGCTTGAAATGAATAAGAACGTGGGAACGCTAGAAGATGAATAGTTGATTTAGGTTTCATTGGCTCATTTGATTTTCTTAGGCCCACCATGGTGGCTTTCCCACCTTGGACCTAGGCCCACACTGGCTTGGCTCGGCCCATGTCCTCACGGGCTTGCTTTCTCGGTCCGAAAATCTATTTTTTCCAATTGCTCGCCTTAAGCGGCTCCGTCGATTTGTTTGAGTAGCTTCATCCAAAGTCCGTCCAGGACATTCCCGATAATTCAAAGTCAGGTCCTAAGTTCTCTTGCCATGTCAATTTCGCCCTAATGCCATTTTGGGTACAACTCGGAGGCCGACGGGTGGCTTTGAGAATTCCGTGTATCGACTCGTGTCAAACCACGTTCAAGACATCTCGACACATGGACGTCCTTGACTGCATGAAATTACGGAGGATAGTTCTTATTTCAAAGTACACGATTACTGAGGATCGACATAGGGTCGTTTGTGGATTTGATAATAGTAAACAGAATCACCCATCGTTCTATTATGTTCGTCCGCGAATCAACTTCTAGTCGTCCTTAGAATCGGCCTACCTATCTACGGGATCGTCCTCTCGCAAGTCTCACGGCCAAGTCGTTTCCCAGATCGAGTCCTTTAGTCACACGAGTTCGTCCTCATTAGCATTTCCCTCGAGGTCGGTATCTCGGGAGTGATCAATTCCGAGTGAGATCAACCAACAATGCATTGACGAAATTCACATTCATCCATCCTTCAGATGACTCGAATTTCTGGATGTCACAGGTTATCTGCTAAATACACTAATTCTTAAAAAAAAAATAGGGACATTAATTTCATCCATAAGGGAGAAAACAGAAAATGAAGAAACCAAAAAAGAAAGAAAAAGAATCTCTTATCGAGTAGTCCCACATTTAACTTCTTCTTTTTTTTGGTCGAAAGGATAATTTCATTACTAATTCATAGCCGTTCCACAACTTAATCCAGAGTCAATGCATAATAAATTCCATTAGTGGGTGAGGGGGGTTGCGTAATCAATATTTCGTTAGTGATTCGTCCCTGCGGGTTTGGGCTGTCCAGTCCGCGGGTTGGTTGGCCTCTCTTGGCACATAGGTGACTTGGGCCCTTGGAAGTTGGCCCAACATAGCCCTGCATTCTTCAATGATCCGTTGCTCTCTCCATGGACTTGCCGCTCGGCCCATCACCAGTTCCACCATAAATAAGCAGTCAGTTTGTACTTCAGTTACATCGTCCACGCCTACTCTTTCCTTATCCTATCAACTTATTTTGTGAATATATACATACAACCTTTTTACTTATCTAGTGAACATATCTTTTGTTTTTGTAATTCAACCTAAAAAGTTCGATATATAGATATGAATGAACTAAATTGCAAAGCATGTAATCAAATCAACAAGGTACATAAAAAGTATCTCACTCATTATTAGGCTAATTATACACCTAACTATAATCACATCCCTAATGAAGTTCCTTTAAGAGCGGCAAGAATCCCCAATTCTATTCAACACAGTCCATCAATGTTCACTTTCAGCTTTGCCAAGGGTCGAGTCTGCTAGCTCTGAGACTCCTATGTACTACATTGGTCAACATTCCGCATGTCCAAGTTTAGACCACGTCGTGGTGCTCTACCTCGTGAGTGGGGATCGTGTCTTTTAAGGTCTGGACCGATCCGAAATGAATTCCCAAGTAAAGAAATACAGAAAATCTCTAACGTAGATGTCACTTATTCTACGTGACACAGCCAGGTTGACATACACAATTTTTATAATATTTTGAATATTTTCAATTATTTTTTTATTTTTTCCTTTTTTCTTCTATTTTTCTTCTGTACTTCTTTTTTTTTTTTTTTTTTCTTTTCCTTTTTCTTTTTTTTTTTTTTTTTCCTTTTTCCCTTTGCCAACCATCATTAGACCTCAAGATTGCTAGCCTCAGATGAGGGTCACCCTCATTGGGGTTGGCAAGGGTAGCCCTTCATCAATTCGACCCTTGCCTGAGGCTAGTGAAGAAAAAAGGGGAAAATAAAAAAGAAGAACAAAGAAAAGGAAAAAAATAAAAAGAGAAGAAAAAATAAAAATATATATTATTGAAATTTGTTCATATCAACATCAATCATGTTATGTATGAAAAACGACGTTTATATCAATGATTTCGAGCCAAAATTGGCCAAATGGACTCACTTGGACATGGAAAGATTTATGATTCAATTAGCAAATGTGCAAATGTTTGAAACTGTTTGGACGATTTTCTCGTGACATGCAAAAATTAATATATGCTTCTAACTCCACTAATTTAACAAGTTGTTTACTTCTTAACAATATTTAGCACCAATACATGCTTGTTAGAGACAATTTGAAAGATATGAAGAGATTTTCATAACCCTTCTCGAGATTGTGCATTATCTCTCTTAATTAGGCGTATCCTTGATTGGTCCTGACTCATTTGAGTATCATGATTTATTAAGATTATCTAGTGAGTGTTTAAGGATAATTGTTATGATGCAAGCAATTGTTATCGCCTTTTGAAAAATTGACATATCAAAATATATAAATGGCAAAACATATGGGAAAGTTGATGGAGGCTTTTTGTAAATTCCCTAAAATAATCACAGTTCTTTCCATAGTTATAAGCTACAGAGGTGGGAAAAATGGAGTGAGTGCAAATAAAAAGGGCGCGGTTGTCATCAACTATGCACACGAATCTATATCTCTATCTATATCTATATCTATATCTATATCTATGTTGGATTTTGCAGAAGCACGTGTTTGATGTGAGCATGTGCAAGTGAGTGTTTTTGTGTGTGAAATATATCAAGAGAGCAAGGGGACTAACAACAATGCGGATAAGAAATGATTGGGCGAAGAAACAACAAGAATGTGTATAAGAGAGTGGCGGCAGGGGAGTATAAGGGAACAAAAGGAAAGCTTTTATTATTTAGTTGTATTACAAAGGAAGGAGGAGACATTTGGTTTTCTAGTTGTTCTGCTTCTGCAAGGCTGAGAACTCTTGCCAACTTATCGGCAAGTTTCACCAACTTAATGCCCGCGATTTTAGATTTTTAGTCATATAATTTTTTACTTCAACAAAGATTTGTTCAGTCCTCAATTTGACATATGAAGAAGATTTTTCTAGCCTACACTTTTTGACATAGTGTAAAAGATTTTTCTAGAATATTTTGAAAATAGATCACTTAATTTTGACAATCTATATCTCGTAAAAATATCCTTCCACACTATATAAGTAGACATCTAATGAACACGTCTCCCTCTGAGCACCGGGCTTGGTAATGCCCATGTCCAAGACTGGTGTTCTCTCTTTGGTCGTGCCTTCCCTTAGATGACAAACTTGGGGTTTTGAGGTAGTAAAGTGAAGTAGATTTGTGTCGCTGTTTGTTGAGGATCTGTGCGTACCTTGTTTTACCCTTTGCTCGAGGAGTGTTGTTGCTCTTGCATGTGTTGTGATTGCAGTAATGTGGGCGTCCGAAAGCCTCTCAAGTGTGGATTTTGCAATGTAGAAAGGCTATCTTGTGTGCTAGATTGCACTTTATGTTTGGTTCTGTTCACACTTCCTATTTACTCGAATTTCTTTGGCCCTCTGTTTTGGTAAATTTTCCTACTTTAAATTTGGGTGCTTCTACGGAACTGCTACATAGGGATCCTAGTCATTAGATCATCAAAAGAATAGATTTTTCGAAGTGTTCGTGTAATGTGATGCTTTGCAATGCGAATGTGTTTCGTTGCTACTCGATACAAGAACCGTTTCCTTGAGGGCCAGGGACATAGAAGGGTCCTCATGAGCTTCAGTCTGATCTTGTCTTCCCCATGCAGAGCTTTTTTGCCGAAAATAGGATGTGGACCTGTTGATCACTACCTGTGCATACTGGGAAGAATATGAGCATTATCTTGGATATAAACATGTGTCTCTTGACGAGTAAATTTGCCTGATCGAATTTGGTGGAAGTTTTGAACCAAGGTTGCGTTAGAATATTTAAATAATAAATTACGCATTTATCTAATAACTTAAACTTTTAGAACAGTTGGCAATGGTGCTACAAAATCTAATAGGTTATCACTAACGAAGGTTAAGTGGGCAAACTCAAATCAAACCCCCTTTTTCAACATGATTTTTGGAGCATCTTGGCTCATGGTTTTAAGCCTCTTAACCCCATTCGCTTCATGTTGCCTTTCTTCTTATTTTGGGCTTGAGGTGACTTGTTTTGCGTGTTTCCTCCCAGTCAAATTTTGGTTTGCGCTGCAATTACTTTCAGCACGTATCAATTTAGGGAAGCTCCTCTCTGCTATCCCACCTACAATCTAAAACCGATGTACTGGTTGCTGCTGGAAGCATTTTGATGCACTTCGTCGTGATCATTGAAGTCGACTCATGCACGTTGTTGTGCCCTAGGAAGGCTGCTGGAAGCATTTTGATGCACTCTGTCGTGATCATTGAAGTCGACTCATGCACGTTGTTGTGCCTTAGGGATAGAGTTTGTCTTTCTTTTTTCCATTGGAGAACCCTTCTCTCCATGGTATTGCAGGAATGGATTGTCTTTCTTTTTTACCATTGAAGAACCCTTCTCTCCATGGTATTGCAAGAATGGAAGCTAGCCTCGAGTCACTGACCTCCTTATCCAGTCTATCAATGATTCCCTCAATCATCACTAAAGAAACAGTTCTGCAAATGACCGAAAGGCAGGATGATTCTAGGAATGCCTGAACTACTGTTCATCTGCTGCTGTCTTCCTGTCATATCGGCGCTGGGGCTTACTCACTGTCCACGTCCGAAGTTGGAGAAAACTGGGTGTGCTTTGATAATTCCAAGTATGCAGATGATATAATTCCTGTCGCAGCAGCAGCCATACAGTCAATACATCTCCAATATCTATTTTCTTGTTGAATAGAAACTCTGCACAGGTGCCATGGCCGGAGAGAATCACAGAAGTGGAAGCCATAGTCGGAAGAAGAACAGTTCCTGAATCCCATAAGTAATTACGCAAAGTTACGCAGACGCTCGACAACTATAAAAAAATTTCCCTCCATAACTAAGCCATTCTTTTCATTTATTGATCTACTAGGCATTTCGAAATGGAAATTTAGTTTTTAAATCAATTGACATCTAAAAGCTGAATCAACTTAATGCGCACGAAAAAAAAAAAAGATTAATTGTAATTTTTTATTTCCTTAATTTGGTTTTGCTAGCTATTTGTGCTTAACGAATCGCCAAATTGTGAACCCTTTTTACTAAAGTAATTTGCTTTTCTGATAGGAGATTAGTTTTTACATATCGGGTGTGTCTGAAGTTACCATTTTGTATTTGATAAAAAGAATCTTGCTGTCAGTACTATTCATAATCTTGCTTTGAGAAATTTCAAATACAAAAGACAAAAGTTAAAAAATACCCATGCAAAGATTTAAGACTCATAATCTAATAAAAAAAAAGTCTCAAAGAATTATCTCGCATCGCTCAATTTTCTTCGGGTTTTATTGGATGGATGATCGACGAAAAAGAGATGCATAGTATAAAGAAGACTTCTTCTTCCGGAACAAGCTTAGTCATAAATCTCTTTTTATTCCTTCATCTCTCCAAAGTACACGTTGGATTTATTTTTAATGGATTATGGTGTTACATATATAATTAACTAAAAAAATCCAAGAATGTCAATTAATTTCCCTCCCCTGGAAATTAAACAGTGAATGAAATGAGATTATTATTTCCAAAACTCGCATGAAATTGATTTTTTTGGTGAAAAAAGATACAAAAAAATTAATGTCTAAAATCTATAATCCCAACTTTATCATTGAACAAAACCTAAGTATTATCCGCTATTATTGTACCTGACTGCGAGTGGGGATATACGCTTGTGGAAACCGCGATCTCCTTTCCTCGTCGCTTCCCTCCACTCGCACCGCTATCACGTGGCGCACACCGCCTCGGCCAAAAGAACACATAGAAGGAGCGCATGTTCCACACTCGTTTCTGGGGCGAGTGACCGTAAAGATGAAATCTCTACGATCGCAATGCAGTCTACGAGTAGCTTTCCCCAAAGACACCTTTCAACCTTTCATTTGATTTTTCCTTTTCCTTTTTTCTAAGTCAACCGAAAAAATAAAAAAAAGTAAGAGGGAAAGCCAACCTGCCACATTTCAGGTGTCAGATTTTCTTTTGCCAGAGATTTTCACCACCGCGTTACGGTCAATATCTTTAAAACTTTTTGTAAAAAATAAAGAATTTCGAGCTTTCAAAATATCATGTATTCATGCATTATGAAAGTTTAATATTTAGATGTTCCGTATTTAATTTTGGATTAATGTCACAAAATATTCTAAACCGCCACATTCATGCTGCTTTATTCCAGAACTAATATAAAAAACCTCAAACTGATATATTTTTATAATATAACCCTAAATATTTGACATATCACAAAAAATCTCAAATTTATACACATGTAACAAACTTATCTTACATGGGTTTCTATTAATTTTTATCGTTAATTATTAAGTTGGATGATACGTGGTAATTGAAAGGTGTATCAATTAGAGGTCAACTAAATTGGGAACTACCGAAACCAAATTAAACGGGCCAGTTTAGTTTAGTTCTGGGAATCTTGGTTTGATTCCTAATTCCGACAAATGGAATCGGTGTTTGGGTAGTCCAGTTTCGCTCAAACCAATTGTTTATTATTTATTTTTATATTTTTTTAAATGTCTCTTACAAACCAAAAAAAAATGTCTCGTGCATGGCCTCCTCTCCTCTTTCAGTATTTCCCTTTCGCCCCATGACAGTCACACCTACAAATTGGATCAAAAACCAATCACTTATAGTACCAATTTGAGATTTTATCATCCATTTGTAATAGGTATACTACCAATTGTAATTTTTCATAATATTAATAAAATTTAACGGAAATCAAGGGAAGATAAATTTGTCACGAATGTTGATTCGAGGTTTATAGTTAAGAGTAAATTTGTCACAGTTATACAGGTTTAAGGTTTTTTACTATCAAAAAATTAATTTTAGTTAAATTTGTCACAAGTATACCAGTTTGAGTTTTTTATGGTATTAAGCCTTTGTATTTACTTTATTGTCCCAAACTAGTGCATCAATGCCATTGTAGTCATACAAGCCCCTACATTAGAAAGGAGAGCACATAACTAAGGACGTTTCATCATAAACCATACCTCCCTTTCTTAACAATAAAAATAAAATTCCACAAGCTTAAAAGACGGTAACTTTAATTTCCACAGGATAGATGATTCATATCAAGGCTCACAAGTAGAAGAAAACTTCATTAGTTGCTTAAGCCAAACATATAAATATTTCAGTGCATCCATGGCATCCATGGTAGAATCCTTTGACAGTTTCACGACGAGCCACGGTATATACTTGGCTATTCAACTTTAATATAGTGCAAAGCGAGTCTAATGAGATTAAGAGGATTCATCATTTTCTCCTTTTTCATGAAGTCTTCAAACAAGTATATCACTCCAATGCACTTCAATTATCGCGAGCATAGTACATTGACATTATTAAAAAGAATATTATTGCAGCCAAATCGTAGCTTAGAAAAAAATAGCATCGATTAGTTGTTTAATTATGTTGCGTATATTCTCGTGAGAACCTAAATTTTATGGGGTTTTTATTATACCAAATTACTTATAATAGATATATTTTGTTGCTAAAACCTTTTCGCAAATCGTTAGAAGGCGCCCGTCTTACTCAGTTCAGACAAAGAAGAAGGAGAAGAAGAAGAAAGTCAAACCTGACACGTTCCAGATGTCAGATTCTCTATGATGAGTGTACTCTCATTTTGTTGAGAAAATAAACGAATTTCAATTGTAGATAACACTTTAGCATAGACTATATTTAAAATTATGTTATGTAGATTCTGGAAAGAACAAATTATCATGGTTTTCCTTTCTCACGTTGAAGTATCATGGTAAATTTTTCTGCAAATAAACTTGCACAAGGCACGTGAATTAAAATACATTAGTCTTATTAAAAAAGCAAAAACTCTCTGATTTATAACAAATTTCAACCCTAATTACCTTTAAAAGCATTAATCTTAAGTCAAGTTCCAATTTTTGGCTTAACACGAACTGTGGGTACTTCAAACCAAACCCCAACAAGTTTATGTCCAATGAACCGATGCTACGTTCATCCCACATGAAGCAAAACTTTATTAGAATTGAATTCTTCTTCTTGAATGAATCACGACCCTCAAATGAACACTATTAGCACAAAAACTTTGGCTTGGGTTACAATTTTAACTCAGTACTTTTGGTCTTATTAAAAAAGCAAAAACTCTTTAGTTGATTACAAATTTCGCCCTCGGACTCAACCTATGTAGCATTTTTCATGGAAATTTAATGGGGTTCGAATTTAGGTATCAATTAAAATTTCAAGCTTTTTTTATGCAAAAGAACTTGTGTCAAAATAGGGGTTTGAGTTAAAGTCGGTATGTTAAACTTAGTGCATGCGATTTTAAAAATAGCTTACAAAAATAAACCGAGAATGAAGAAGGAAAATACAAAAGAAAACAAAAATGACTTTTTGTTGTTGTGGAAGGTGAGTTTTATTGTCTGGGAAGTTTTTTTTTTTTTTTTAGCGTAGGACTACACTAAAAAAAATCTTTTTAACTCACTTTGAGTCTTTTTACAAAAAATAAACCGAGAAAGAAGAAGGAAAATACAAAAGAAAACAGGATGGCTTTTGAGAATGTGAGGATTTGGAGCGACGGTCATAGAATCGTTTTTATGGTCCGAACTCTAAAGGTTGTCTCGGTCGTTGGAGGGAATGTATGCTGGTGAAAACCGCGATCTCCTTCCCCCGTCGCTTCCCTCCACTCGCACCGCTAGCGCGTGGCAACACCACCGGCCGCAAAAGAGGCGTCAACAGGAGCGCGTGTGCCGCACTCGTTTCCGAGAGCGAGTGGCCCGTAACTCCCACCGCGAATCTCTACGATCGCATGCCAGTTTGACGAGTCGCTTGATTTTTCCCCCTTTTCCTTTTTTTCACCCCAGTGGTCAACCGAAAAATAAAATGAAAAAAAAAAAAAAAAGGAGGAAAGCCAACCTGCCACATTTCAGGTGTCAGATTATGCATCTCTTGCCAGAGATTTTCACCACTCCCGCGTTACGGTCAACACCTTCAATACTTTGGAGAAAAAAAAAAAAAAAAAAAAAGGAAATTCGAGGTTTCGAAATATCATGTATTCATGTACAGTGCAAGTTTAACATTCACATGTTTCGTAATTTAATATATAGGATCAATGTCACAAAATGTCACAAAAATTATTCCAATTCCGTGACATAACCTCGCCAGTAATTGGTAAAAAAAATAACTTTTTTATAACGAAAAAAAAAAAAAAAAAAGAGGGAAACGAAGACGGTTAGAGTGACAGTGTAAGCCCCATGTGCTTTCGTCGTTGCTCTTTCTTTCTGTTATAAAGCGTCCCCCCATGCAGAAGAGCAGAACAGAGCGGCGTGATTTCGCGGTACTTGCGGCGTCGAAGTGGAGAAGAAGAAGCCGATCGTCCGGTCCGCCATGAGAGCGCTCCAGAGATCGCTCGGGTGGCTGAGGCCGCTCGTCGACTCCGCCGCCTGGGACTACGCCGTCGTCTGGAAGCTCGGCCACGACCCTTCTTGCTCCTTGTACTCTCCCTTTTCCCCGATTCTCTGCCCGAGAACGATTGCTCCTCTGCCTGTTCATCCATCGTGGTGATTTTTTTTTTTAATTAATTTTTCGAATTTTTTTTCTGGGTTTGTATACTTTCGTAGGTTCATTGAGTGGGTCGGGTGCTGCTGCGGAGGAGGAGGAGGATCGAGGCTCGACGGCGTCAAGGTAGAGGAGCGAGCAGAGCCCCGCCGGCTGCTCTGCAGGGACCTCCGCGATCAGCACCCCGTGAGGACCAGAGCGTGCCGGGCCCTCGCCCTCTACCCTTCTCTTCTCCCTCTCTGTTCTGGGTAAGCGTCGGTTTGCCTTTTTCTAGAAGCAAAGGATGGAAGAAATGATGCCCGACTGCGTTTTCTTTGGTCAGGATTCGCGGGGAGGTGGGGATATCGAACCGGCCCAGGTGGATTCGCGAGGCGAGCGCCTCGGACTCGAGTTCTGTTCAGGTGGGGGCGGTTCTTGATCTCTTACTTTTCGATCGTTGCATGTTTCCGCGCTGCTCTGCTCGCTCTTGAATTGCTCGGACGAAATTGCTGGAGACGATCGGGCTATCGTTGTCGTCTTTCTGAATTCTAGCCCTCTTGATCGATACTCTGGTCCCTTGGTGTCCATCAATTGAACTTGCGAGTCAAGTTACAATGCTGTTTTGGCAAATTTGGAGCTAGCGGTTCTCCGAATTGTGTGCTCTGCGTAACTAGACAATGGTTCATACCCAGAAAAAAATGCAGACGATTGCTTGGAACAATTTACAGTATCCATGTGCATTTTGCGTCTCACACTATGTGTCTAGTCGAGTATACGATCGTGCATTTGGACTGTTGTGCCGGTGCGTCGCATGGTTTACCATTTGTTTTTATGATTATATCTGAGATGTTGAGAGAACAAGAAACTTTCGACAGGAATTCACTGGAACGAGCGTTTTGATTTCCGTTGTCGGCGGCATCGTTGAGCTCTTCAGCGCCAAGCATGTAAGATGCACTTCCAGAATAGCATCGGCTTTTGTATGAAATTCTACCTGTTTGCTCAGAAGTTTCCGATGTTATGGTTTGGTTTCGAATTCGTCAGATACCGGAAGAACCCCTTGAAAAAGAAATGATGATGACTTGGAGTCTCTTCTTGAGAGAAGCCGTGAATGCCGGGATCTGCGATTTAAGCATCGACGAACTCATGATCCAAGAGTACTTCAAACTCTATCCATCTCCGCTCCACCTTTCAGGTTTGGACCCTGGACTGCCACAACTTCCGACAGGAACGCAAAGTAGCAACTATCCCGAAGGATCATCTAGTAGCTCTGATCTGACTACTAATGAGTACCCATCATTCGACCTGCATAATATTTTGGGACATCTTTCCCAAGCTGGACTAATGAAGCAGTCTGTTGTCGAATCCATGGGGTCTAAAGATTCCAAGAGTTTGTCGAAACAGACAAATCTGTCGGGTTGTCATGTTGGGGCTGCGAAGCGTAAAGGTGTCGACAAACAACAGGAAGGAGGTAAATGCCAAGCAAAGAACCTGGTCACAGAGAGGAAGAGGAGGACCAGGATTAAAGAAGGGCTCTATACTCTCCGTTCGCTAGTACCAAACATATCAAAGGTCTACTAAATTTTTATTGCTTTACTCTGAAGAGTAATCCGTAATCCATTTCATTCAGCATGACTTGATTCGAAGCTGTTTGCTGCGGTAATTTAAGTTGTCAATCTGATCTTTCAGCTTCTCCTCTTAAATCTCTTTTCTTGACTTAAGGGCCTGCTAGAAAGATGCAATGCTTTTTGTACATTAGAGTTGACAAATTGGTGATGTTGCATACACGGTGGAATTTCTCTGGTCGACAGCAATTGCTATTTGACATAAGTATAATCATTTTCAGGAGTCTACGCATTCAAAGATTGTCATCTTTAAAAGTTACATGCAGTGACAAATTCTTTCGCGATCACGTTGCTCATTATTCTTTCTTGAAGAATACGTATATCCATCTGATCCTTTCCTGTGTTGACTAGATGGACATGACTTCAATCCTTGGGGATGCAGCAGAATACATAGTGAATTTAGAGACGGAGGTGAGAAAGCTTGAGGAGGAACTAGAGAAATCAGAAAAAGAGTTATGCAGACCGAAGGATACTGACTCGAAGTCGCTGGCTCAAAGTGTGGGGCATGGCTGCAGCAAAAGCTTGGCCAGAAAACAGGATAACCGAGAGTTTTCCCGTCTTGACCTCAAGATTGACCCAAAGGTGAACTGAGTCGAGCTGGCAGCTCAACTGTCATCTCACTGTTCCTCATGAATTGCGGACCGAGCATGTCATTCTGGTACCATGCCTTGACTTTGTGGAACTAATGATTTCAGGCACAGGTGGAGGTGAACCAAATTGGGAATGGAGATTTTCTGGTCAAGATATTAATGTCGCAGAAGCACGGATGGTTTACTGGGATGATGGATGGGATCAACTCACTGGGATATACTGTAGTCGATGCCAATGTCACCACGTTGAATGGAAAAGTTCTAGCCAATCTCATGCTCGAGGTACGTTATGCAAACATTCTAATGAGGATATTGTGGCGATTCGAGAGTAATTACAGAATTTCTTCTTAAATAAGCTTCTGTAGATATTGGTCCATTCTACTTTAATTTGATTCTACTTTGACTTGTGATATTCATGCTCCAACTCAATCATGTGCAGAACAGAAGGCATATACTGATGGGTTCTCTGTGCATTTCTTTTCCTTCGTGACTTGATAGTTTCATGACTCTTGTTTCCGGTCAGCACTAAGACTGTTCTTGTTCTTCCAGCTGAGCGATGGCGCACTTCCAAAGAATCTGAGGGAATCGCTGATGCAGCTAGCGAGCTTAATCAGTCAGTAAGAACATCGGAGGCTATCATCGAGAGGTTGCAATGTTTATGCAGATGTGTCTATGTTCCCTTACTTCCCTTCTAATCCACTGATATCAACATATAATTTCCCAAACATCTCAGATGCTTGCTTACTCCTGTTTCATCAGTTTAAAGCCAACTGCGATTTGTGATGTTGGGCTTGTGAAGGTAGTGATCAACTTTATGTTTAAGCTAATTCATGGAGTACCGCACTTTACCCTTTCGTGATTTCGATCTCTTGTTGCCTTTTGGTGATTTCGTAAACCCTTTCGAGGTAACCAACTGGATTGTTCTTCCAGCCGGGTCTGCAGTTTTGACAACGAGGGAAGTTGTGAAGAAGAATGGCATGATACAGAAAGAGATGCAACAAATGTAGCATTTACACGCCGCTGCTTTTAAAGAACGGCCCGTCAAAAAGAATTCAACAAATGCAAACTTAAAACTCATCAAAATGGGTATGCCTGATTTGCTTATAGAATTCAACCTTGTTCTAGTGGAAATAAAGAATTCAACTTTGCTTGCTTGACTATGATCAATATGTAGCTGATATGGGGTTAACGCAAAAACATGTGTTTAATAGATGCGAATTTCAAATTTAGATGAATATAGTTTTCAATATTGAATCTAGCGATGCTCCGAATTTTAAAATTCCTTGGTACGATTTTATGATAAGTTATTATACTAATATATGACCCTAAAATTTGTGTGATTGTGAATCTTTTAATTTAAAATCATTATTAATCACCTCTAGTAATTCAATCTTCATATGGTTGGGAGTTCATTTGTAATCTTATCATTAATAATTGTTCTACTGTGGTCCTTCTGAAAAGAACATTATTTCCTATACGGAAGTGAATATTAGTTATATGGTTGGAAATTATAGTTTAATTATTTGATAACATTGATTTTTGAATAAGTGCCACGACGATTCCTTTGGATAACTATTATTTTATTTTCCAAACAGAGTTATCTCTTCTGGATAATGTTTTGATAGAAAAGGAATTTATGAATACAAGGTGATGATTATTCTTCTATATATTTCTAGTAACGATAAGTAATTTTGTTTATTGATTCGTGGAAGATAATCATTTTATGAAATATTTGCTATTGTAATTTATAGTTTATGGCTCTTTGTGATTTTATAATTTTCTTTTATAAATCTCTTGTGATCAGATAACATCATTTGAGCACTCCCTCCTGTCACTGTAGTTGATGATGATTCCATTCTCTGGGCCGAAAGAGTTGGATCAAAGGGGTTCTTGGAGTTGTATAAAGGGATAGCCTAGGTGGTCCTCAAACTCCACTCTTCAAATTTAACTTAATATGAGACTTAGGCTAATTATATTTACATGTTATGCAATTTTATTGACGCGGCCTGATTACTTTGCAATACTCAACAAAAATTGTATGATCTTCATTTGGGTGTAGGGTGATGGGGGAGAGAGACAGAGAGAGGACATGAATCGATTGATGTGATATCATCTTAACAGATTGCATTGGAGGCCAATATGAACAACCAATAGCTATTTAACGATGTCAGTGTCCTAGTAAGCATTTTCCATCCACGATTTAATAAAGGCCTCACATTGATCCACATTTAAAAAGTCGAGTTATTTGATTAAGACAAAAAAAAAATATAGTAATTTGTTAAAGGGCAAGAGTTCAAGTACTTGGATGTCATTACCCCAAAATTAAATGTCTAATCTTCGACATGTCCCTGGGTGCATAATTTAGGATACAAAGAGCACATGGAAAACTCACTTGTTACTCAAGGTGATGACCATTTAAAGATGAATATATATTTACAAATCGATTTACAAAACTTCTCCCATCAATGTGTGAGTTTTCAATAATGTCCATTGACATCCATGATGGGAGAATTGTAATAATTCGAATAATATCGAATTAATGCAACGGAATAAAATAATCTCCCTTCTTGTGTAAACCTAATAGGAATTGATATAGTAGAGTAAATTAAATACCAAGCACGTGAACATAAGACGATTTTTTTACATGGAAAACCTTCTCGATATGAGGAGATCAAAAACCACGGGATCGGAGTCCACCCAAAAATCTTCACAATCAATAAAATTGGGTGAACAATGTTCTTCTCCAGCAAATACTAGAGGTACATAGTAGCAAATACCTCAAGAACATAATTCTTGGCAATCATGAACTTCACAAGAGATCAAGGATAAATTTGACCAAAAACGCAAATTTTGATCAATCCACGAAAAACATAATGTATGGAGCTTCAAACAAAAATCAAACCGTTCAGATTCGAGAAGATTGCGCCATGAATATGCTAACAAAATTTCAGTTCAATCGGACCACGAATTGGCATTCAATGCTAGCTTGATGTAAATTAGACTTTGACCCAACCCCCATATTTTCTGCTTTCTCTTTTTCTCTTGTTACTCCGTCTTTTTGCGGTTACCACTTTTAAAGATAGTGAGAAACCCTATTTCTATGACTTATCATATGAGCTCAAGCCATTTTTAGACTTGCAACTCATTGGGCTTCCTCCACATAGAAGTAAACCCAGCTAACAATCCATTGACATGCTTCTCAGTGCCAACCCGTATCACCTAGTCTTCTGTATTGGGTGTGTGATTAGTTCTATTTTGCCTCTACCATCCTAGATTCCTAACAACTTGCTCAAAGCCCATACCTTAATTGAATCTCCTCATCCTAGAGTGATCATTCCTCACCCTCATTGAATCAAGGATAAATCTAGTCTATCTACTCTAATGAAAGAGGTCATGATCCGATTCTTTCTATAATGATTATGGGCCAAATTTTCAAAATGAGAACTCATGAGTCATAAGTAATCAGTCAAAGTGGAAACTAACGAAGAAATGGTCTTTCTTCTTAGAAAGCACGATTTCTCTGGTGGTTAGCATCTCCCTCTCAACAAGGGAGGCTCTAGGAGTATGAGGGGCAGAGTTCTTGCAAGAGTACTATTTTTTAACTAGGTACAAGATAAGAACTTGGGCTTTCTTAAGAGTTAGAAAAAGTTGAAGAAGATCCAACATGGTCTGAACACAATTCTTATAATGCAATTCCACATAAGGACAAAAGAGTTGTCAATGCGAAAGCCTGAGATCCAATCCCATTGTTCGTGGTTTAGGTTAGATTTGTTATGAGGTTATTATTATTATTTAAGTTATTAAGCTTTTCCAAGCCCATCTTCCCCCTATCCTACCCCACTCCCTTCCATGAAACTTTCCTCTGGATAGTGATTTAATGATCAAGGTAAATGAAATATTAAAATAATCCAATCAATTGGGGATTGAATTGTGAAGGCTCACCAAATCCCTTCTAATTGGCTTACTAAGCCCTCAATCCCTTTTGGGATATGTTATGTTTTGAATCTTGTTTTCTTGAACTTTGGAACTCTAGTGGATATGGGAAAAAAATTGTATTCTACCAATAAAAAAAATTGATGTGGCAACAATAATTTAATTTCTCATGCGTTGCTCTGATACTATGAATGGATCTAAACTTAGAACTAGGGAAGACAGAGTCAGTTTCTTGTAAGTATGCCTTCTCACAATGAGTGAACAACTCCCGTTCAAGATCTTCAGGGACAGCCTTTTAGCAGAAAACCATTTTACTTTTTAGTTCAGAGCCTAGAGACACTTACAGATGCTAGGATGATAATATTTCTAACTTTCCGAGCTGCATTTCTCAGAAGATCCTACCAAGCTGGAAAAAAGAAAAAGTTTAGAAAGCCATTGAAAGTTTTCACAAAACACTCATTTTACTTTAAGGGACTCTGCTCAACACATTACATTCTCATTGTCTTTTATAGATAGTAGGAAGTCACACACAAATAAGGACCATGTTCACGTGTCTTGAAACAAAGCATTTTGAAATATTTGTGTAGAGATATCTATTGTAATTTCATGAGGAATTCATTTCCTAAACCGAAATGAAATTCCTCATTCATTGACCTGTATTCATGAATTTAAGGAGAAAAAAGAAAGGGAAAATCAAAAGCTGCCACCTTTCCGTCGAAATCGACCTTGAGGCGCTCACCTTATCCTTCAGCCCCACGGAGTGAATTTGACTTTGACTTGTGCACCGTGGTCAACTCTCCAGCTCCACGCGAGGGTGACGAAAGTCAGACCATTTTGTCCCAAATTACATTTACTCATTCTTTATTAAATTTCTTTTCCAATTTTATCAACGTAAGACGCGTTCTTTTTATTAATTGCTTGTTATTGTAATAAACGAAGCAGTAGAATCCATCTTGTAACTCATTTTAGAACAAGAGCAGACAGAGAATTTAATTTTTTTTTTTCTACCCTTCCGCACACCAAAATGTAATAAGTTAAAGAAGTTAAAGAAGCTTTACCAAATCTCAGTTCAGAGAGACGGAGAGAGCAAAATGGAAAAAAAAAAAATATATATATTTTATGAAAATTGAAAAAATAAAAATTACATATTAAAAATTATGAAAATATAATGGGAATGGTGGGCAACTTGCCTTGTCTCCGTTTGACACATTAAAAATTATGAAGTAAAATTATTTATATCATGACAGATCAAGCAATTATTTTTATACAGTTACAGTTATACTAAATAGACTTTTAACATGAAATTGAGTTTGTTAAGAATCGTCTTGCAATCAAATGATGACCACTTCTTTCGAAAACTGAATTTCTTTTAGGATGTTCACTATATTCATATATTTACATATTCACCTTTAGATTGTTGATATTTATACTTTGAAAAATAGTGATATAATCTAATTTATCCCCAATATCACATATCCGGATTCAATAGTGAATATATTAAAAACCATACTAATTTTTACAACTAGTGTAAAAGGAAATCTCAAATCGGTACACCCATACTACATATAGCCTAAATTAATTTTGTGTAACAAAAATTTTCAAATTGATATACTCATGTCATATTACTCAAAATTAATTTTTGCCTAAATAATTCTGAAACTATATATCCATGTCATATCTATTTTCCAAAAATCTCAGATATACCACAATTTTTTTGTAAATGTGGCAGAGATGTACCGGTCCGTGAGTTAAATATGGAGTACGTGCATCCCGTTATGAGTTTTTACAATGCAAAAGATTAATATGTTTTAGTGATGTTAACCCAATTTATTTTTAAGCGGCAGGGTTGGCATGGCAAGTGCCCAAAAGTCTACGGAAAAACGAACAAAAGCGACCAATTAGTCCGGACTCCGAAGTCCGCCCACACGTGGCAACGAAGGAGGGCCTGCCGAGACACGTGGGCCGTGTGGAGAGCCGTGTCGTGTGAACGCAGAACAGCGCTCACTCACTCCCTCCCTCGGTTCATAGACATCCCCGAAAGATGTCAAAAAAAAACGACTGGTATCACGAGTCACGCGCAAAGCCTGTCGCCCCCATTACGCGCTTCGTCATCGTTTCCTCCTCCAAACCCAAAACGAAACAAATTATAATAATAATGAATTAATCAATTAATTAATTAAAAAATAAAATTAATAACTGAACAAAACTAAAAAAAAAAATGGGGGTGTTCATATTTCGGGTGTGAAAAGGAGTCCGTACTTTCCCACCACAAAACTTCCAAGCCGTCCTTATTAATTCCCGGGCTCACCACCATTCTCGAAGCGTCATCCCCACGTCCCTCTCTCTCCCGTCTTCCCCGTTCCCATTCATTTCCACATTCACAACCAAGAATCAGTCATAGAAAAAAGAAGAAGGCAAGATCGAGCGAGCGAGAGAGGAGAGGATTCGAGTTTCAGTTCCAGTTCCAGTTCGGCGACGATGCAAGCGACCCGCGAAGAGGAGACGGCGCGGGCGACCCGCCGCGAGGAGGATTCGGGAGCGGAGGCCGGGACGACCGCGGCCGCCGACGTCTCCTCCTCCCGCCCCGGCGGAGGCCAAGACCCAGAAGAGCACGAAGCCGAGAATCTGAAGGAGCCGCCGCTCTCGGGACGAGGAGGCGAGGACGACAAGGAAGGGCAGCAAGAACGAGAGGGTGGTGGCGGTGAAGAAGGGGGCGAGGACGAGGAGGAGTTCGAGTTCACGTTCGCCTGCGCGGACCCGGGCGGCTCGCCGGTCGCGGCCGACGCCGTCTTCGAGAACGGCAAGATCCGGACCGTGTACCCGCTCTTCGACCGGGAGCTCCTGTTCGCCCCGTCGCCGGCGCGGCCGCCGCTGAGGAAGATCTTCGTGGAGGGGCGCGGCTCGGCGTCGGCGTCGTCGTCGAGCAGCGAGGAGGAGGGGGCGAGCTGGCGGGGGTGCCGGAGGGGACGTACTGCGTGTGGCGGGGGAAGACAGTCGAGGAGGGCGAGGAGGCGTCGCCGGAGCGGTGCCGGAAGAGCAACTCGACGGGGTTCTCGAAGCTGTGGCGGTTCAAGGAGCTGGCGCGCCGGAGCAGCAGCGACGGGAAGGACGCGTTCGTGTTCCTGAACCCCAAGAGGAGAGGGAAGGAGGAGAAGGAGAAGGAGGGAGGGGCCGCCGCCGCCTCCTCAAAGGGAGGGAAGAAGGGCCAGACGACGACGGCGGCGGCGCCCGAGAAGCATTACGCGAAGGCGAGGGCGGCGAAGGAAGGGGAGAAGAGGAGGTCCTACCTGCCGTACAAGCAGGTCGGGTTCTTCACTAACGTCAGCGGGATGAGCCGGAATATTCATCCGTTCTAGTTTTTCCTTTTTTCTTCTTCGGGGTTTTTACCTTGGCGGTTTTTTTTTCCTCTCTATCCATCAATTTCGACCTTTTCTCAAGACAATTTCAATGATTAGATATGTTGATTTATGTGAATCTGTAAATATTACCAGGCTGAGGAGTTTGGAATTTAGATGAAATGAGGTTTCTTGCTGCTGTATATCTTCGCAATTTTTCAGATGCAAGTTGTTGATTTTAGCAGTAAATTGTCGAAGAATTTGGAGTTCAAAAGACGATATTGAACATAAGCATACACAAGCAATAATACATGAACCACCTCTTATATGTTTTTTTATGACCTGCATATTTCCGACTCTCCAAGTCAATGGATGGAAATACGGACCTTGTCTTGAAATCGTGCATGAGAGACCATATCTATCACAAGATAACTTAATAGTGATGATAGCGCGATGGTGATTTCTATAGAGAAAATAATGGATAGATCCGTTCTGTCAAGTAGGCCATGCGTTACTTATTGATCGCTATGTATCCATGAGAGCCTACTTTTCAATTTTTTTTCTCTCTTTTTGCCTTTTGAGGTCATGGATGGTGAGGTCTCGGCCACGGATAGCAACACCACCGATCTGTTTCTTTCTCTCACTAGCTTGCAAGCAACGTCGACAGTTGATCATGGCCATAATCATCATCTTCTGGCTTGATTCGGTCAGCGTTTGGAGATCGAGACGAGTGAGACAAACCCTAGATGAGCGATTCGCGAGCGACACCAACGCTTCTCCATGGCCGTCGTCAGCGTCATTTGGCTAGATTTGGTTGGCTCGATCAGCATCGGCGACTCTGTTGGTGGTGACATGGGAAGGCACGGGGGTCGGGCTTAGGGGGAGGTGGATGACGAGATAGGTTTTTCGAGCAAGAGGGACTGTAGGCTGATGCTGGAGAGCATGGCGTCGAAGGCGGATAGCTTCTAAATGAGTGGAATGACGTATGACTTATGTGACAAAATAGACTTACTCAATATTTTTTCGTTTCGATATCTTAAAAGATTTATACAAATAATGTTAAGATTGATTTGCAAATGAATATGCTTAATGATACGATAAGGTAAAGATGGGCTTTCCTCATAATGAAGAGCTTATCAAATTGCGTCATGTACTAATTATAAAACAAATCTCAAGTTATTTAACTTTAATTAAACAAAAAAAAATACAAAAAATAAAAGGAACCATAGTCAACAAAACCCAATTGATTAAGATAAGACTAAGTCTAATTTCCTTTTCTGATTGTGAAGAGTGACAAGCAGAAGAGTCAAGCCATTCCCACCATCATTCATAATTCTATTTGTTTCGAGGAAAAAAAAAGTAGTTTTCTAAAAATGATAACTGATATTGCTTACAAAAAGAAAATAAGTAAAATATATTTTCATCATTTATGAAATTTTTTTGACATAAACTGTTATCCGTGATAAAAACTTTTCATATTAATATATCATTTCAAGTGATACAAGCAATCACTCTTAGAAAAATAAATTTTGAATCATTCATTTTTTGATGAAAGAAAGGGAGATTATTTAACTGTTTCGAAGATTGTCCTTGTAAATTATGCAACACTTCTCCCATGTTATAAATGGTGAGGTGTGTGTGTTCATATTAATGTTTGTTTTCATCGAGACGAGGTGATAAGGAAAAAGGGTACATTGCAATTTGTCTATAATTTAATTGAGGATTAAATTACACGCCACGTCGTACAAATTCTAGATTATGCAAATGATTAATAGTAGTTTTTGGCCGGAAGGGGGAGTTTTGTCGCAATGTACGTATTCCTCAAACTCTAAATTTCCTTGCCATTTCCTTGAAAACTCTAGGTAATGCGGTGCTTCCTTCCATGCCTCGATGGACGTCAGCTATTGGTAATGCCACAACAACCTCATCGGTAGATCGATGGCCGGCGTTATTGAAGCGCCAAGAGAACTACTATGACGAGTAAAATATTTGTATCCTTCATTAACACTATATATCTCCAGGTTAACATATGCAAGTCAAATCTATTCAAGGTATTCCGAACTGATGGCACTAAATACAATCGAGAGAACATCAAAAACACTGGGTTTCTTTTGCTTTTTATGACACTTGGGGCGTGCATTATAAAATTTCTACTTCTTTATTTCTCTGTTTCTCTATTTCCCGGAACGGGTTTGAAACATAAATCCGTTTGGTAACGCAATTTGATTTTTCTATTTCTGAAACAAATTTTTATTCCAGAAATAGATTTGAAGAATAAATCAGAAGTTAAAATTTTTAATTTCTCAATTTCTGACCATAAATCAATTTATGTTCCAGAAATTTTGTCATGTACACCCTTAACATCCGAATATTGCGGCTTGACTAATCATGCGAATGAATGCCTACAAATCGCCTTGTCCATATACATAGGATTGGATTCCACCTGTAAAGTGGCGAGCGTGATTCTTAAGGTTAATATAAATGGTGATGCTGTGATTTAAGCAAAAGATATATCGAGTTCAGTTTAAACACTCACCCACTAAGTCAATTGCTTGGGGATTAAAAAATCTAGAAAGTCATCATTAAGATGGTATCATGCCATTTAAGTCAAGGGAAATTTCACTTTACCCCCTAAACCGACAAGTTCTTTTACACATTAACCCAAAACGTCAAATCCCCTCACTTTAAACTCTCATCTTTTTGCTCGCCAAACCTCGTACTCTAAATCCTTCGCTTTACCCTCTCGAATCTGCAAGTTATTTCTTTTTCTTAATTCATCAATTTTCTGTTGTTTTCCTCCTTGAAACGTACCATATACGTGTGATTAAATTGAAAATGTTAGCGGATGCAAATAATCTGACTCATCTTTACATTTTGAACGCCCTAAAGTTGACGTAGTTGATTTAGGCATCCATATTTCTAGTTTGGGACCGCACTGATTATGCGTAAATTGATATGGACCAGGACCACCTGCAATCGATTTATGAGACCTATAGAGTATTTCATGAGCATTAGATAATAGGTCTTAAGGTCATATCCTCATGTTGTAAGATAAATTCTACATGTTGAAGTTTGTAAAAGAAAAATGCATATTGGTGGGAATTTCGGATTTTCAGAAAACTTAGTTTAGAAAATACATACCACATACTTCTTTGGGGAAATTCATTTACAAATTACAACAAAATCTAGGTCGAATTCTGATGAAAAAAGAAGAAGAAGAAGGAAGTTTAGGTGGGAGTTGGTACCCAACGTAAACGGCAAGTGACAACTTTGATTGACATCAAGACGAGATTCGAATGCATTACTCCAATTTCACTCCTCTACCTTTTTGAACTTTCCAGTACCAATAATTGCAATTTGAAGTTCAGCATTCGACAAAAAAATTCAGCAAAAAAAAAAAAAATTGAAAAAATCATTTTCTAAGGGTGCACATGCTGTAAATAATTTTGTGGGACAAATGAAATTGGCGCCGTGAAGGTGGGGTTCACTTCAATAATTAAAATCTAGAGCCAGACCTTGTCGAGAAAGTCGGAATAATTCGAGAGGACTTCAAACGTATTTGAAACGACTTCAATTTAAAATTTATTGTTTTTAGCATCTTTTAATTTTTATTTAGCGCGAAACGCTTGAAATATAATCAAAATATTAAAATATTAACATGTAAAATCATATAATTATTTTATAATTTTTCGGAATTGGAATAGTTCTTTTCATTTTTAAATTTGAAAAAAGAAAGTCATAGATTGAATTAGTATGCTTCTCGGAACATATATTTTTATTCTTTTGTTAGGAATAGAAATATAATATGTTTGGTAATTTTTTGTTCATGAGAATAGATTTGGAACATAAATAAGAAACAAAAACAAAATTATTTCTTGTTCCTAGGAACAACTCAAGAAACAAGAAATAAGTTTTTTTTTTTCTTTCTTTCTCTTACTTTTTTCTTCCCCTAGCTGGTCGCCGGCCTTGGCGTTGGCCGATGACTAGCCAAACAAGGTCGGGCGACCTCGTCAGCCATTGGCGAGGCTCAGGGGAGCCTCGCTTGACCACTGGTGTCCTCACGATGGCTAGGCCGATGAGGCTCGCCCGAGGTTGGTGACCTCATTGGCCTTTGTTTGGCTGATCGCTGACCAGCCATGGCCAAGGTCGGCGGCTAACTAAGAGGAATGAGAAGAAAAAGAAAAAAATGCAATAAAATTATTAAAATATTAAAAGAAATTCTAAGCCACAAAAATGTTTGGGGTCGTACCAAATGTACTTTTGTTTCGGGAATATAAATTTTATATAGTTACCAAATGTCTTAAAATACTCAAAAACTATTTTTAGGAACGGAAATAGGAAAATGTCTCAAAAAAGAAATTGTTTTCGGGAACAAAAACATGACCAAATGCGCCCTTAGACACATGGTTTATTTGTCCAAAAGACCTCAATGGGGAAGCCAATCCATAACAATACCGACCGTCCGGACGATTTCAAAGCAACATAGCAGTCCTTGCATTGACGATAAGAGATGACTCCAATTGCCAAGGCTCGTAGATCAGTCCCAAACTAGATTTACATAGAGTTGACAATATGAAATATTAGAGTTTTCAAAAAACAATGCACATGTAAAAATCCAAATTTGGCTTAAATATTTCCAGCTGCTTGGTGAACCAGCTCTGCACTCTAATCGTTGTCGCATCCAGTGGGCGAGCCCAAAAAGATGTCGACGAAAAAGCATAGCTATTGTCTCGGCCCGGCAGTCTGAACTGCAGATGGCAGGAGACGTGACCAAGACTGTCCTGTTGTTTCGAACTCGGGCACAAAGTGCACGGATCGAGTTATGAAACTACTTGAATTTAAGTGACGGAAAAGTAAAGTGCATGAAAGTAAATTGGGCGGGCGAATAATTCGTGCAATGAACATATCTTTTGTTTAATACAAGTGGGCTTCTACATGCAATGAAAATATAACTGAATTTCTTTTTATCTTAGATCTTACATCGTCATGTACCGAGCAGTTTAAACTGTTGGATCGATTGGTCGTGATCTAGCAAAAATTTACATACTCGGAACATATTTGCTGTACGTTCGTTCTCCATTCAGTAGCCTGTTCGAAAGTGTTATCCCGTGTCGTTTGAACAAGGCGTTGGATGCTGTGTCTGTTGTAGTGCTCACGGAGTTGTAGGCATACAGATTTGAGCATATGTTCGGAGAAGCGAATGGTACCGCAGATGCATCGGCGCGGCTTGGTAAGGAGGAAGACGCTCGGTCTGCGATATATCCCTCTATTCCAGACGTTACTGAGCGTAATTTTGTGCAATCTATCCGTCGAGAGCGCTTCTGTTTCAGACTATGTAATTTCGAACTTCTTGTTTGACGAATCTCTGCCGATTGCCAGGAAGGAAAAACCTTGTTTATCAAACATTTGACTGGAAGACAGAACGGTGGGTACAATGATAGAGATCCTCTCAGATTCTGAGGAGCGAGGGGCAAAATTTACCGTCCCGAAGAAGTGAAAACCAAACCTGTTCTTGTCAGGACTGTCCTGGAAGCCCCACCCCCCATGTACTGCAATTAAGAGCGCGACGCAGGACCGCTCCCTAGTCTTTTCGACCGCGTTTTTTCGATTCCTTGGTTCAAATTCGCAGAGTATAGGTCGTTCTCGGGGCCATCCGGCTCTCCCGGTCCTGCAGCATGTCGGCCCATCTCCGTCGAAATTTCGAGAGGTCAAGATTGGTCGGACTTTTCTTCGCATTAAGTCCCGTCCTCATTATTGAGGTTGTCTCCGCCATGTGCTTGTCGAACTAAAGGAGCGCTGCAACAGACGAGTCTGCCGATTTTTACTGCTAAAACAGCTCGGGTTTTCGATTTGGCTGCTTGTTCGACATTTCTGTGTGAAGTGAGGCGAGAGATATCACCCGACGGCTAGTTGCTACAATCAAATGAAGCTACGATGAACAGAACGACATAATGACAAGCCAGATGCGAACTTCTCTCGAACGTAGTTGTTCGACGACTTAGTAGATCTGATCATTTGGTTCCAACATATTAACAAATCAACATTGTTCGACACAAATAAAAAATGCCGTTGCAACCCGCAAAACAAAAGACTGAACACAACCTAAACAGATGAGTTTCGGCTTCAAACAGACTCAGCATTTAATCGAGAGTGATCGCTTGAATCAAGAGATAGAGAACCTCCTCCTCCTAGGCTTGGTGATATCAACAGCATCCTCTATGTTGGACGTGTCCTTGGACCCGTGCTTGAAGGGGTTCAACTTCCCCAGAGTCTTCGACATCGAAGAGAAGAAGGTGTGGCGCTTTGGGCCACCTTTTGCTGACGTTGTTCCATGATTGGTCTTCTGCAAGTCTGAAATGTACATCTTCATCTTCATCAGCTCGGACCGCAGCTCCTCGTTCTCCTTTAACAGGGATGAATCGGCTTGCAGCTGATGCCTTGTTGTTACGGCGTCCGGCCCTTTATGGTCCTCCGTGCCACTCCTCAACTTCAGCTGATCGTAGTAGAGTGCGTGCAGGACGATCTGCACAGGCAGCCGCTTGTTCTGTGAAGCATGGAGCCGGGCTTCATGAGATAGCTTCAGCGGGTCCAACGCGCTGCATGCCTTCTCTCGCTCAATCTCATCGAGGCTCGGGTGAGACTGCAAAGTTCTCTTGATTGTCATCTCTAACACTATACACAAAACATGTTCTATGACAATGACTAGGAAAGGATCTATGAATGTGATGAATAATGATGATCATTGTGAAGAGAAGATGCGGGTATTACAATGAAGATCTCAGCTATACAAAGCTTATGATTCTCACCTTCAAGTAGATATCAATTGCACGATAAAGATCATCGTCGACCTTTCGGGCTCCTTTAGGCACGATAGTAGCGATCCCATTGAACTTTGCAATGCTGACCTCACCGTAGGTGGCGATCTCGCTGAGATAAGCATCGACTGTCTTAGCGACCCTCAGCATAGCAGTAGAACAGGTCTCCCTGAAGTCCCCACCATTGAAGACCGCCGTGCTCTTCTCCTTCTCCACGAACCCCGACATGATCCTCCTCACGCTGTCCAGATCGAAGAGCCTCTCGCCATCATAGGTAAATGAAAGCACCAGAAGGTCATCGACCGTCACATGCTCAAGGATGACCGATATTCGCTTTTCGAGCTCATTCTTGCAGCTGGTAGAGGCTTTGAGATAAATGGCCGAACGGAGGAGGCAACACAGGAAGTTGATCGGAAAAGCAGCTTTCTCTGAGGGCAAGAGGGAAACTATTGATTCGAGAATCTCTCTCTGTTGAATCCTAACATCAGGGTCATTGAAATCCGTGGACTTAGCTCCATTGCCTGTGTGGTCTCGTACAAGATCTCGCAGCGCTCTTTCTGTGTATGTTATGATAGCACTAGCTAAAGTCAGAGATTTTGCGCCTCGTTGCTTCATCGCCATGATGATCTTTCCAAAGAAAGTAACACTTAGTATTGATAACTCCTCGGTCCACCAGTTGGTCGGGGAGCGGCTTGGGAAATTGGCCTCGTTACATGCCTGCACAAGCATATCCTTCCTCAGTTAATTCCATCCAACGAATGCATCTCAAAATGGGGGACAAATCAAGAGAAGGGAGTTAGGTTTACATTAAAACTGACTAAATCGACGCATCTCTTGACAATTTTAAGGTCTTCGGCCATTGGAAGAAGATCTTCACATGACTTGAGCACCACGATGGCACCAGACAGGCTCGACAAGGCCACTTGCGTGAGGAAGTCATCGGTGCGCCCAGCGAGGTTGTTGTTGCAGTATTGATCCGTCATCTGGAGGTACTCCGCCGCACAGCGTAGAGCTGCCACGTTGTGGACAGTGATCTCGAAGTTGACGCCATAGCAAAACTTTGCTGCTTTCTCAAAGATCTCAGGGCCTCCGGGGATGTTGGACAAATCTATCCTTGCGAGGTCTGCTTCTTTAGTTTCTATTATCAGTTTCCTTATGTAGTTGCTCTTTGCCAATAGCATGAACTGCCATGAAAATTGAATGTTCAGCTTACGTATGTGATCAATTAGCTTGATCAGGCATGAACAAAATTGCAAAAAATGGTTCTTATTACCTTGTGAAGGGAGAAATTTGCTTCTCCTACTTGAACGACCACATCGGTTGGAATATCCTGAGAGAAGACCCTGCATCCAAATTTCATCACAATCAGTGTATAGAGACTGGTCATACAGGAAACAAGAACAAGCCTGATAAGATTGACATATCCACTTAAATGGTACAGTACCACTGGCCGGTTCTCTCCATTGCAATAGAGAGCCTCTCGTTGGCCCGGACAGGTGTTGCCATGGCTATGTCGATTCAGGATGAAGAACAAGAATTGAGATTCTTGCGGCTTCAACTGGAGATCGTACAACCACAATTCCGTCGGTGCGGTGGGTTTGATGATTTTAGGTGGTTTCTGAGGTCAAGCATTCAAGAATGAAATTTAGTAAAGAAGACTCACTTTGATAGGAACATCTATAAAGCAATCTACACCATGGAAAGCAGGAGAGAAGCTCTTAAAGAAAATCAGTGATAACTTTTTACTTCGTCACAAGTACAGTCATAGTTTCCAACATCTTATGAGACATTAAGGTAAATGTCATAAGCAGCACGGATTGATGAGATCTACCATTGTACCAGTAACATGACATCTTAACAGACTGTAGGACTACACAAACCAAACCCACAAGCATAAGAAACTATCGAATCGTTCCTACTACTTTCAACCCATACCGAATCTAATCAAAATGAAACAAAATTTCGTTCAAAAGATAAAGTAAGCATCAGCTCTACCAAAATGTTATAGAAGATATGATCAAATTGCTGGTCAGTTGTGCCACAGAAGCTTCTGTACATAGCCAGTACACTTATAGCCGAATTGAGCACAATTTCTCTACACAAGTACTACAATGAAGTCGAGCATTGGGCGCGACAGATCACAACAGGTTCTTACAGCATCCGAATATTGTATTTTCACAACTGCAAGATCACATCTGGGTTATCAAATGATCACTCCGCGAGACTAGGGAAAATGAGCACTCTTTCATGTCTCCCAACATATACAAAGGTAATCAACCAAGAAATCATTTGTGTTCCATTTCCTGTACTAACGTCTCTCTCTCTCTCTCTCTCTCTTCAACCAGTAAAAGAGCTACGAATTCTTTTCCTCGTCTTTCTTTCTCGGTTTCTTTCGCTACCGACCGAAAAGATTGCATCACATCCATATTTTCCCATGATCAAGAACCTTAAAACCCCAGAAATCCTCCACAAAACAGCACGAGAACTATACTAAAGTCAAGCCAAGAACTCAGTCCGCAAGCAACGGCCGCTGAAAAGTCATTGCCGTCAAGAATACGTTAGCATGCAGATCCAGTAGAAGCTTACCGGTGCGAAGCTAGTGAGAGAAAGCTGAGTGAGCAGACGGATAGGTGGATGGATAGATACACCTTTCTCCTTCGTATCTGCAGATTTCCAGAGCAGATAATTGGATTACAAAAAGTGCTGCTAGTGCCAGGTCCTGTCTTATAGAAACGGGATCATGAAAGAGAAATAACCTAGAACAATTATTCTCATCAACGTCGAAAGCAAAGCTGGGACGGAGAAGTAGTGGACAGGACTCGTCCAGCTACCGAGGCCTGAAAATCATGGATGGCGTAGTGCCATGTCATCTCCATGCACGGTGGTGGGGGCCGCCGCACGGCCCTACCAGCCAATGGGCTGGTCCCACGTGGAGCCACGGTCGACACGCCTGTACCTACCCGAATAAATGATGAAGTCGACGTTCATTCTATTATTTTTCTCAATTGGAAAAAGTTCCATGGATTTGTGGACGGAAGAGAGCCAATCCGGAATTGGAAAAAGCAACTGGGGCAGCAGTTCCCGAAATTCCAATTTGCCCTCATCTGCATCATTGATGTGATTTTGGGGGTTTTGATATTATGAAGTAAATATGAATTATCATGCTGTGATATAAGCCAAGATTCAAAATATCATTTCAAAGTTAAAATTTATCAACAAATTGTATAATTTCACAATTTATTACTAGTAATTTTGGAAATTTTCATATTTTTCTATTTGAAAAGTCGGACTACAAGAGCGGCAAGAGATAAGAGGCTAGAAGTAAATAATCATTCTAAGCAGGTGTAGATGAGCTATGAAGTAATGAATAATTGTGAGATATATTATATAAATTGGATTAGGGTCACTGCATAGGATAAAATCAATGCATGGAATTTATTGGGTGCTTTAGGAATTTCCAGATGATACCGAGGTCATCCAACATTTCAGGCGATGGTGCATGGACGAACGGCAGGTGAACATCGTGGCCTAGATTGTCAAAAAGGCTTTCCAAACTTGCATGGGTTGCACGGGTAAAGTTGGCGATTCACATGTCTCTCCTGTTGCTATAAGTCAAAAAGCAAAATCCTAAACGAGATGCGGTGCATCTCCCTTTCCCTTTCCTTATCAAAGACAGCTCTGTTTATTTCACGAAAAAATGGTGATATTTTATAAAAAATATTTCTTTAAAAAATGATAATATTTTACGATATTTAACTAAAATCTGAAAATGGATAAAAATATATTTTCATCATTTAATAAGAAAATAGATCTAGATTAATTAGGCGTTAGTAACTTTTGTATGGATAACTAATAAACTAGATACGATCACTAAAATCTAGGATCTTGCCTCAGTGGAACCCTAATCAACCCCAGGGGCTTGGGCATGGGTACCTAGATCCCAAGCACGAGCAAGGGCATCCATCTTGAGTCCACAAAATCTAGGCCCGAGAACATGGTGCCCATTCCCGACTTCCTAGTGCTTGGCCTGGTCTACAAAGGCCGAGCCTGAGGCCCTAGTGCTTGAGCTCGTATCCCCAGCACACAAGCCCGAGTCCATCGAGGTTGGGCTTGGGTTCACAAAGGGCGAGTGCAGGACGTCAATGCCCAAGCTTGAGAACCCGACACCCATGCACAGTTCCTAGCCCTTGAGCTTGAGTCCCCAACACTTAGATCCTTGTTCCATTGACACTAGGCTATGGAACCCAATGCTTGTGCCTAGGTCCCTAGTGAGTAGGCTTGGGTCCTCGGCACCGGGACCTAGGCGATCAGACTAGAGTTCATAGATGCCAGGTCCTCCGCACCTAGGCTCAAGACCCTAGTGCTCATGCTAGGATCCCTTGTGCTCGACCTTGGGTTTATCGAGGCCAAGGCTTGGGAGTTGGGGCCCTACTTAGGTCCATTGAGGCCGGGCTGGAGACCTTAGTGCCTAGGCATAGGGCCTTGATGGATGTAGGTACTGGGGACTTGTGTGCGAGTACCAAGGTCCTAGGCTCGATCTTGATGGACCCAAGCACAGGTGCCAAGGGCTTGGCCCTAACCTCATGAGGTGCCAAGGACTGGGCATGTGCTTCAGGGTCCTAGGCTCGATCTTGATGGACCCAAGCACAGGTGCCAAGGGCTTGGCCCTGACCTCGTGAGGTGCCAAGACTGGGGCATGTGCTTCAAGGTCCTAGGCCCAACCTCAATGGACCCAGGCATAGGCATTGGGGTCTAAGCCCAACCTCAATGGACCTGAGCTCAGCATCGATGTACGTAGGTGTGAGCGTCAGGGTTCTGAACTAAGCCTCAATGGATCTGGGCCTAGGCACCGAGGTCCTGGGCCCAACCTTAATGGACACGGGCGTTGGCACCAAGGTTCGAGTGTAGCCCCTAAACATTCGGTCTTGACAATGGGGACACTAGCACAAGTGTTGGGCCTGAGCACTAGGGTGTTTGGCCTAGCCTTGATGGACACGGGCACAGTCTTGATGGACACAGTCCCGATCGTAGGGTCTTCAACTTGGGTGCTAGGGATCTGGGCACAAGCACCGTGGTTTTGGGCACGAATGGCCTCTATGGACCTGGGAAGGGCACTGGGCAAGCACACCGGAGTCCTAGGCCGAGCTTCTTTGGACTTGAGCTCGGCCTTGATGAAACCCAGTGGACTCGACCCTGGCCTTTAGACTCGAGTGCATTGCCAAGGGCTTGGGAACAAGTGTCAAGGTTTCATGCCCAAACATAGAGTTTCTAATTCAAGCGTCAATATCTAATCATATTTTTGGAAAATGATTTCCAATTTTTTAAAGAATAATTCATTTTCTTGAGTTTAATAATAGATTTTCCATTAATTAGGAAAATACTTTTAGTTGAGTCATTTTTCTAGGTGATCCAAACCTCGGAAACAAGGACCTGCGTAATAAAGGAGGCTTAAGGGGAGAAGGGACTCACAATATACACCACATGGACCGGGTCTATGATCGAAGGTCAATACATACCTCTGAAAAAATGCGCAATCCACGTGAATCCCTAGGATCGTCGAGCAATTGCTCGTGATCAGTCATTAAGTTTCTATAGTTTCACCGATAAATTCGGCGCCAAGGAGGCGCAAGAAGCCAAAAAATCCTTATCCGGGCTCAAATCCGTGACGCCCAATTAGACCAAGTCGAGATTTCGACAGCCAAAGGGTCGTTTTCAGATCAAAGTTCACGAGTTCACATGAAGGAAGGAAGCCGATGAGCACGGATGACTTGTCGCTTATGTGTGGGTCAGGCTCTAATGTGCGAGTACTCCAGGCATGTGGGCCGAGGCACGCGAGGTTGGTCCCGAGCTCTAGGCTGCCCCCACACACACCAAATATGTGGAAGCAAATCGTTCGGACTTCAATGCAGAGTACCTTTCAATGATCCATAGCTGGTGCGAGCTTGTCTTTGGCATGCACACTCTGCATTACCTCCAAGAACTTCCCATGTACATCGAGCCTGATTGGTGCAGCTACGACCGAACCGTCACTGTATCGTCCGGTGTGGCAGTAGCTCGAGGCTGTGTGAGCAGCCGTGGCTTTGAAGGTGCCGTAGCTGTTGAGGAATCTGCTGCAGGAATGTTGTATCAAACAATTCTCGTGGTGGCGATCCATTTAGACCGGCTTAACGTCACCAGTAAAGTGCATTATCTGTGCGAAAAATAGTGCCATTTCCAAGGCAAAATGCAATTGAGCTTTGCTAGCTTTAGAAGTTTGTCCTCAATCTCGAAGGCAAGAATCTTAAACTGTACGGCCGATTCATGTTTTCTCCATCGGAGTTGCCTACAAAGCACGTATCGCCAAACAGATTTGTTCTATCATTGAAGGGCCAAAGTTCTCGGTAGCGCTCACCACACTAGAAAGCGAGAGAGAGAGAGAGAGTCTAGGTCGCCAATGTGGAACACAAGTCTGTCAAAAGACTCGCAATTATTTCTCTCAAGTCTAGGTCGCCAATGTGGAACACAAGTCTGTCAAAAGACTTCGCAATTATTTCTCTCAAGTCTAGGACAAGCAGTCGTGAAACTATATTGAGAGCTACAAGAGATGTTCGGACTGCCAAGAACAAGTTGCTGCTGAAGCATGAGGACTTTTAGTCCAGTAGGTAGATGAGAAGTTCATACAATATCTATATATTCTTTCTCGAGCTTTCAAAGATCAGGAGGGTTTCCTCTTCCTCCAACTTGTACAGCGGGAAATCTCAGCAGCGGCGCGAAGTGAACTGGACGTTAAATTCAGTGGGGCTATAAATCCTGAGAATATCATTCAATTGGGTGTCCTTCTCGGAGCCCATGTCCGTGATCATTCGTGGTGCAGTAGCGAAATCCTGATTACTTCAGATATTCGGCATGCCAATATGATGTTCTGTTAGTGCTCCTATCTATCCTGAGGGTTTGATGTCTCTGACAACCGCTGAGTCTTGACTTCCTACTTTTTCTACATGGTGTAATCTCATCAGAAGTGCTCTAAAAGGAGGAAGGAAACAAAAAGAGTAGATTGATAAATTCTTTCCCTAATCCTTCTCGATCTTCTGGAGTGTGCATCGACTTAAGATGATCTGCGACAGGCATTTCGCTAGTAAAGTGATAGGTTTTGGTGTGGTGAAAGAAGCAGCTTCAAAGGGAAGTTCCCTGTATTCATATACAAAAGGACTTCACCCTATGGATGTTATATCTGTAGAGTGCATTGTCACAAATGACGTAGTTGTTCAGTGGGATGATTACGATACAAAATTTATCCCTTAGCTACATGTGCCCCTTCTCATGGAATGGGGTGTATCACTACCTTTCCGTTCGCTCGGTTCGTCTCGATGTAGGAGAAGGCCTCGGCAACCTGAGAAAAAGGGAAGGGTCCCTTGGGGTCGACTATTGGCTTCACCTTCCCGCTTTCGATGTATGGGTTCAGCTTCTTTAGGACCTCTCCGTTGGAAGTGACTACAAATCTGAAACCAGGTGGCACCACAGCGCCAGTTAGGGCTACCACGATCCCTCCCTCTTTTATGGCTTTGACTGCTCTGTCACATTGACCTGTCGAAAGGAAGGGTATTCATTAGGCCAATGTTAGCATAGGGATGGCGAAGGAATGCATGATTAAAATCGACTTAACAGTTGTAAGCAGGAGCTAGTTAATGTCTAACACTCTTGACTTCATCAAAGATGTAACCTATGAAAGCTTCTATTGTGATTTGGTATGCATCACTATATTTATTTCATTTAGTGATGCTATTTTATTTTAAAAGGACAATGAGGACACCTTATGTCCTTAATTAAGCACTTCTAAACATCAACTACTAACTAGGATAATGGCAACATGAAAGAACCCCAATGTCAACATCTAGTTGAGACAGATTGAACCATCATGAGATAATCACCTCGATGCGCAGTAACAAAAGAATTTTGCTGGAGTGTGACATCCTGAATTTTTTGCTTCTAAGAACTAAAAGGGTATCGGATCATGTAAATTACCAACAGCATCATAGACTACATCAAACTTTTCTGGGAGGTCTTCGAAGTTTTCTTTTGTGTAATCAATAGCCAAATCAGCACCCAAGCTTTTCAAGAATTCCAACTTCCCAGTGCTTGAAGTGGCTGCTACTCTTGAAGCACCGAAAACATGCTTTGCTAGCTGCTCAAATCAATGTATAACGTTAGAGTTGCACATTTTTTCTGCAAACAGAAACTTTTGTGCATTTCCTCATGGTGGGGTTTCAGGGTGGAGAGAGAGAGAGAGAGAGAGAGAGAGATCATGGGTTGGTTCAGTTGATGCAGGCCAACTTGCAGAAAAATTAGACTTGTATTCAAGTATCATATACCCCAACTACCACATCATCTAAATGAACAATTCAATAAGCATAATTCGAAATTAAGTCGATATACGATGGAAAGAAGGGCCTTGCTTGGTTCTTCCATTGTTCATGTCCTGAACGACCGCAAGGCATAAAATGTAACAAATCAGAACTATCTGATGCTAGACAAGGATGAGGTGCAGAGTTCACAACCATGCCACTCTAACATCTGCATTAAAATGGTTGTTCAAAACTTGGGAATGGGATATCAAATCAGAACATTTAATCCTTGTAGCTAGACATAGGCCAAGTTACTAAATGCAAACATAAAGGTTGTTACCTCAACAAAGCGTGGCCAATTTGCCCCAGTATTTGCATGAATTTACCCAATCAATGGCGCTAAAGCAAGTGCGCAGATTCTAGTGTTCTCATCTTTTAGAGATAGATCTCTGTGCTTTCTGTGCTTTCTTCTACTTGAAAACAAGTATCGGGTGTTTCTTATAAGAAACAAGTATCACATGACTTAAAGGTGGAAATGATCATCTCCAAGAAAATACCTGAATGACGAGACTTCCAACTCCACCAGCACCACCTAAAACAAGAATCGATTTACCAGCGGAGAACCCAGTCCTCTCAAGGCCCTCATAGGCTGTCTCGATGGCAAGAGGAAGCCCAGCAGCCTGAACAAAATCAATGTTCTTCGGTTTGAGAGCCAGTAACTTCTCTTCCACCGCGGTATACTCTGCAAATGAACCGAACTGCTTAGGCCCTTCCAAGGCCTTCTCATTTATGTCCCCATATACCTCGTCGCCTTCCTTCAGTTCCTTTACCTGGCTCCCAACTTTTACCACCACGCCAGCAACGTCGTAGCCTGGAACAGTCTGCCAAAGGGAAAGAGAAAAGTACAGCGGAACAGAAAATGTCAAAACCATTTGGTATCATACGGCTAAATCAGTTGATTGAACAGGATAAAAATATCCTCATTTATATAAAGTAAGAGAATATTAATGGAAGTCCCCGGGTGAAAGGTACAATAGAAGTTTTACCAAAACAATCTCCCACAGTAAGCTGGTGCTCTGTGTGGCAATTTATCCTACATTCCACATTATTAGATAAGCATAAGAACCGCATTCTCTGTCAAATTTACACATTTTCCTGTACTATTTAACATTTCCTATAGGTTGGACATCAAATTTCTTTTAGGTAGTGGATGCTTGACTTCTGCTTTGTACCCATTGATAAGGACACTCTGGAAACAAAAATACTATCCATGTAATCGAATTTTACCAGTTCAAAGAGAATACTGATGGGAAATACAAATACATTCATAGAATTGCAATATTCACAGTCCGGCGTTCGAGACCATTCTGAATTCCTTAGTATTGAGGATGCAGAACATCAACAGAGTCAGTTACTATGACTAGCTGACTGGAATGTAGCCGAGGATGCATTGGGGATGTACATAGTAAATGGCCTTCAAAGCAAAGTTCACATTGGTTCTCATAGGAAATGACAGTCATATTTTAATGTGCTATTGTTACATTTTTCTACCATGTCAATACTACCCTGCAAAACCTTTTCGTCGCAAGAAATATACAGTGGCTCAGGTATTACCTAGACTCTAATCCGCATAGACCTCGTCAGAAATCACAAGCTAATAGTTCAAAGTGCAAGGAGAGTTCTCTTAATTACAATGAGTACAAGAGAAACTATTTTTCTTCTTCCCTTTAGGAAGAGAAGACTAGTCATGATATATACGAGACAATGCCTAACCACCTTTTTTAACATCTACCAACAACCACCAATGGACCACCAATTAGTTCACGCTACTGCAATATCCAGAATCGTTCCTCTACATCGTCCACAAAAAGGAACACTAGAAGAGTTCACATTTCGAGGGTTGTCTCAACTAAAGTATTGCTACTCGAATTCTCTCTCAGTTCCATTGATGACACTTAAACTCCCATACATACATATCAACATTCCCCTATGCTCGGCCTTTGCAGCAATAAGTGCTGCAACAGAGCCACATAAACAGGCCAGGTATGCGGGCGCTGGTCCTCTCAGCTCCGGGTTTGAAGCGTAAATTGTTCCAGCACCAGTTAAGCTCTCTTTTCGCCCACAAACTCGAACCAGTTTCTACCGTCTGTACATTCTGTCAGTAGTATCCATCCACACAGTGTCACTAGTTGACTGGCTGTTCAATTCTCTTCTCAATCCCCATGACTGAAGAAGTTTCGCTTCCCACTTCTCCACAACCCACCAAGTTTCTCTCCCCTCACCGGCTTTTCCCTCCAACCCACAAAACCCAAGCAGCCGAAAAAGGATTAGAAAAACCGAGGAAGAGCAATTCATTACCGGGAGAGGAGAATCGGTGGCCTTGAATTTCCCCTGCCTCCTCTTGGCGTCGACCGGGTTGAGCGCGGCGGCAGCCACCTTGATCAGCACCTGGTCCTCCTTCACCTCCGGCACCGACACCTTCGGGTCGAACTTGAGCACGTCGACCCCTCCATACTCGCCGTACACCCACGCCTTCATCTCGCTGGGCACTCCAGCGGCCTTGGCGGCCTCAGCGGAGGCAGGGGCGGCTTGGGAGTTGGCCCGGACTCGGAGAGGGACGGCCCAGTTCGCCGGTCGCCGCCGGACGGGGGAGGCGGCGACCGCCTTCTTCCTGGTGTCCCGGAGAGTGGGGGCGATGGAGGAAGAGAATTTGAGAGGGAGCGAGGAAGAGGAAGAGGAGGAGGAGGAGGAGGAGGAGGAGGGAGAGTGGAAGGTAGTCAGCTGGCAAGTTGTGGATGTGAGGATGGTCTCCATTTCACCAACTGTTTCTCAGTAGCTTATCTTCAAGGCCCTTTTATACTTACCGTTGCTCCCCTTTTATCTCTCTCTCTTTTTTTTAAAAAAAAATTCTTCTGACAAAATTTTCATATTTTTTATTTGGGATATAAGATATAGGATTTTGATAGTAGTATAATTTATCTAAGTTACTAGATAATCTAATCCAAAATTGCAAAAAAGCATTCGAAGTTACTATACATCATAATTGACATTTGCAATTTTTTTTTTTATTTTTTATTATGTCTTGATGATAAGAATTTCTCACCCGCTTGCATATAATTTTGAGGTAGTTTGAGCTTTTTCACTCACACAATTATTATCGTTAAAATTAATGTGCTCAATTTAATATGAAAGCTTGCAAGATGGTCATCTAATTGGTCTCAATTTAGCGACCGTAGACCTTCTTGATGTCTAGTTTGAAAATAGATTCAAATTTCTTTTATTTTTTGCCTTGCGAACTCTTAGTTGGTGCGGGACTTTCCGAATTATTGTAATATTATCTTGCATCTGCCTATCTCTCATAGAGGCGCTCTATTTCACAACTTTCAATCGAGAAATCCCGGGTTTCAACCTACTAACCAAGATCTTGGATATAATTTTGCATGTAATTGCACAGGCTAGTAGATCTAAATCGTAGGGTCTCTCGAGGTTTTGAATTTTTGGAACTAAAGAGATGTATGTTTCAGTGAAGTCTGGATTCAAGATTCCATTGAAGCCATCTGGACCAAGTGGCTTGACTGCTCCTCTTTGAAATTCTGAATTTCTTGATATGCATTCGAAATTTTCTTTCTACTCCATTTCATTAATGTTACTACCACATATCTCATTTTTCTTGCCATCCTCACTTTCTAGATATGGTGAGTGCCGTGATTTTCTGACAACTCTTTTATAGTTTTCATCTTCTTGCTAGAAAGCTTCGTATTCAAACTCATTTTTTTCCCTACTTTCCTTACATTAGAACCGATGTATTTGCTATATTGCCATGTTCAATTTTTTTAAAGAGATTGTAAGATCATAATAATTTTCACTTTGGAATATCGGTAGATTTAGGATGCATTTGTTTGTACTTTATATCGTCTTTTAGGATAAAGTATCCGACATATACATTCTATCACATTCTATCTAAATAGTCTAAACACATAGATCTCAAACATATGCATTGGGCAAATTACCCAATCAATTATAAATTATCATATGGATTCTAATTCGGTTATAAACTTTGCATGAAATTTTAATGTAGTCATTTCAGTTAATTTTCCTTGCAAACCACTAACATAGTGGTCCAGTCATCTATTATATGTGGCATATCACCACGTTAGCGATTTTCAGGTGATTGTATAGAAATATTATGTTGGAATTTCGCACAAAACTTTAGGATTAAATTGGTAAAATTAGAAAGTTCATGACTGAATTGGCATATATACAATTAGTTCAGAACTGATTTGACAATTTCTCTGACGTAGTCTGCATATCCCAAATGTTAAAACTATCAAATCCATTATCTTTCTATCCCTAGTTAGAAGTTTCGGAAAATAGAGGATTTTCTCTAGCTTTTCATATTTCACTTTTAATAACTTATATTTAAACTTCAATTTAAAGGAGATACAATTTTATGTTGACTATAATTAGTTTTCATGCTCGCGTAGGGCACATGCACGATTTATTTTTCTTTTGCAACATGATAATGAATTACTAATATAATTGAATGGAGAAATATAATATTCGACATTATTTTTAGTAATATACAATTTCTTTTATAATAATATTTGATATATATTTTTACTAATAGGCAATTTCTTTTATAGAAAGCAAACATGGAATGAACATATTGTTATCATTTCAATAACTAATTATAAAAATTTATTGAAAATTTTGAAAGAAAATGAGAGAAGGACGAGGTGGGTTGTTACTCTATAAGAACAATTAAGGAATTTCATCAACCGTAAGTTTAAGTGGAAAATGACATTGCATTATAATATCATACAAATATGTAGATGATGGGTAAATGACAAGTTTAAAGAGAGACTAACTACATTTTTTCTTTGTTAATACATATATAGATAGACAATAGATAAGTAGGTAAAATTGCAATTTCTCCATATAATTTTGGAGGAATTTATTTTTCATCCTTTTACTCCATTGCTTATATATACGGTCTTTCTATTATTTTCTGATGATAAATTTAATTTAATCCATCAAATTTCTGTTCAAGATAGGTCGGAATTTGCGGAGTGAGCACTAGCTACTGAACATGAGTCTTATGTGTACAAATCTCTTAGTAAAACTTACATTCTTTGTCCCTGGAGTTTTTGCAATGTAAATTCTATCTATGTATTTTGTCTCTATAAACACAGAAGATTTTCACAGAATTTATTAATAAAATTTTCTTAAAAGAAATTTTTTTCACATCCCATTTCAAATAGGGTTGTCATAGGAAAATATAATTATGGAGCATTTTCTCTATTTATTATTTAGGGAAAATGTCACAAATGGTCCATGAACTTTCATCTAATGTTCAATTTCATTCATGAGCTTTTGATTTACTCAATTTGGTCTCTGAATTTTCATCTAATATTCAATTACATCCCCGAGCTTTCGATTTACTCAATTTGGTTAATAAACTTTCATTTAATGTTCAATTTCATTCCTGACTATTTGAAAATTGACCAACTTTGTCTTTCCATTAGTTAAAGTTAATGGAATTGGCTTACATGGCTTTTAATATCTTAAATATAAAATAAAAAAGGACATGAAATATCCACATGGAAATTACCTTTAAAATAGGTCAAATTGTGGCCACCATCCAAAAAAAAGATATAGAATCACTTATTTTTTTGTTTTTGTGATTGATGTTCTCATCTCTAGTTGACTCCTAATTTGTTTTCCTTTTTAAAGATATTTATTGACTCATATTTCTAGTAATCCAACTTAGTTCTATGTCATCAATTAATACTCCATGTCATCACTTAACGGTTTGAACAAACGGAAGGATTAGATAGAACATTTGTTAATAGTTCATGGACCAAATTGAGTAAATCAAAAGTTTATGGATGAAATTGAACATTGGATGAAAGTTCGTGGACTAAATTGAGTAAATCGAAAGCTCAGGGATGGAATTGAACATTAGATGAAAGTTTATGGATCAAATTGAGAAAATCGAAAACTTATGGATGAAATTGAATATTATATGAAAATTCAGGATTAGTTGTGATATTTTCCCGATTATTTATGTAGCATACTTCGCCTCCCATCGTGCTAAACGCACCGTTTCCTAGCGTCCGTCCGAACGGGGAGGCCTAGGTGACGTAATCACGTGATCGGGGGTGAGAACCCGTATAAAAGCTCGCTCCATCTCCCTCTTCCTTCTTTGTCGATCTCCCGCATGCACGCGAATCCCTGTTTCTCTCTTTCGAATCGATCGGTGCTAGCAAGGAGGAACTCAAATTGAATCGATCGAGGTAGGTGTCCGTCCATTCCTCCGTCGATCGCTTCGCGAGATCGGTCGCGTTGTGTTTTTCTTCATCTGGATCGACGACTCCCGTCTCGCTCGAGCGCCGTCGATTCGCGACGCCTGGTAAGGTCTCTCCGCTCCCCGTCGATCCTCCTTTCTCTCTCGATCTCGTCTCGGCTCGTTTCGCCGTGCGCGAGCGGCGTTGTGCGCGCGCGTGCGCGTTCTGAATTCGCTAAATGCGCTGATGTTTCGTCGAGCTCGAGAGATGGATGCCGAAGGTAACCGGAGGAAAATGATCGCGTGCTTGCTTATTTGGTAGAGCGTGCGAGCTCCCTCCGTGCGTTTGTCGAATGGATCGGACGGTTTGAGGTCCCGGCGACGCGGGGGACCTGAAAAAGTTCGAATCTTGTTTCTGCGACGATAAACCCTTTTTCCAATTTTTCGAAAAAGATCGACTTTATTTTGTGAATCGGGATCGTAATGCATGTAGATAAAAAGATTGGTACAATGGGGGAGCATGAATTTCCAAATCGATGTCTGAATTTACATGACCGAAAGCATTCGAAAAGTAGCACGAGCATTGGCGATAAAGCTGCATTGTTTGTTTTTCCAGTAGATCTGCTGAAAATGGCTGAAGCGTCCAAACCGGAGATGAAGAAGGCTGTGTTCAAGAAGGTTTGTGAGCTCCGTCCACTTGATACTGGGTTAAACCTCACAGTGAAGGTCGTTAATACGAAGGTGGTCGCACCGAGGGGTCGACAGATGCGAACTGCTGAAGCCTTGGTGGGTGATGATACGGCCATGATAGTTTTTGTCGCAAGAAATGATCAAGGTACATTAATTGAAATGAGAACTTTTGGTTCGCTGATGATACTGTGTTATTCTGTATTCTTCTTCTGTTGCTAATCATGAAGAGCCCGTGACCCTATCTTGTGGTTGTGAATAGATAGAGAATTCCTTCTCTAGTAAGTTCTTTGATTGATGATGCATGAGTAGAATGTGTTATGCTTATGATTGGATGAAGCAAATTTGTAACTAAAGCCCTTATATTATTTTGAGAGAAGCGACCATCATTGCTCATGAGATTTTAGTGGAAAGAAAGGATTACAATCTAAGCTGATAATATATTCTGATAAATGTTCACACTGAAGGCAATGGAAAAGGAGCATGCTTGACATTGACATGGCCAATGCTGCTTCGTGTTGTTAATTGGCGGCAAGTCAGCTTCATTATGTGGATTATTTTATGAAATACTTTTATTGTTAACCAATTATACTTGCGTGAAAGAACTCATTGTGTCGCATTTGTTGAAAACTTAGATACAATTTTTGTCTTCCATACCTTCATATCTTTCCTACCTTCTTCTTCTCACATAAATAACAAGAGGACTAGAAAAATAGTTCTGTTTCACTTATCCTTGTTTGGTTCTTGTTCCAGACTTAGGAATTGAACCGTATGCCTGCGCACTTGTTGCTTGTAGGATCTGGCTCTCACTTTTGAGTTGACTGTCTGCTTGTTGGCCCTTTCAAGTTCTTCTGATTATCTTCAATTTATATAATGTCACCTTTAGCGTTGTTTGAAAAGCATAGATACTTGGTTTTTCCTTTCTGGTGGAGAAAGGTGAATCATGCTTATCCTATAAGTCTTGATGAAAGATTCACCTCAGGAATTGAATCCCTGATTGAAACTGGACGATTAGAAATTTTGGTTGCTTCTCATTAGTGTAATTGTGAATGGCCAAAATACGAGCAAACAGATACTACTAAATTGCATAATGACATTTTATAGATATATACAAGCAAAGCTTAGATTAAGAAGCATGGGATGCCTCTGTCTTGTGGTGACTGTGTTCCATGGTCAGGCTGCTGTGTGTGATGCTGCTTGTAGAGGGTCAGAGGCGTGTAGTGATCAGAGAATTCTATACCCTAGGGCTTAGGAGGAGGATCACATGTGGGGAAAAAGTAATCAAATGCACGCTTAAGCAATCAGGATTGCTTTCAAAAGTTTAACTAATTGGCTGGGTTGTAAATCTAAGACTTGTAAATGGATTATCCTTTTAAAAACTCCGGGCATAAAGAAGGCAAGTCAGGCATTAAAATAGAAAAAAATATGGGCTACCTTTTTTGAGACACAATTGACAAGGCCCAAATGGCTTAATTTTTGTATCTTTTGAAAGCAATTAATAGAAAATATAGGCTCTTCAAGCACTCAATATGTATGTATCATAAGCTAGACAAAGTGTCCACATACTGGTGTCTATTATATGGATACTTATTAGACAGATACCTGTGTCCTAAGCTTTTTCGGAAAGCCAAATCAGACGCACAGATCTGCACCCACGCCTGATCCTTGCATCCAAGGCCAGGTAGTTTGGATATGGAGTAACTTATTCAAGTAATCGTACGGAGTGTGGCAAATGATTACACCATTGTTAGATTGTCAATATGTTACCATCATCCACAACACGATCTTTTCTCTCTCCAAGACTGGCATTGGAAATAATGTCCGATACATTTAAAGAAAAGCTATGAGGTTAAACCTGATTATATATGTTGGATCCTACAGGATATTCTAGGTTTGGGTAGGCTAAGTGCTGGATTGAATAGTTTGATACCTTCAACTCAAATTGTTCTTGGTCCTTTTGGTCTTGTCTGGCAAAATAGAAAACTGGGCATGCTGTTTTGAATAGGGTTTTACGTAGGCTGTCAATAATATTAGGCTTGTCAAGTGTTTGTCAATGGTAGACCATATCTATTCTATTTCGGTCCCTGATTTGAATTGTTTAGGCCCAAAGTCTTCAAGGTGGATGATCCAATTATTAGTACTAGATTAAACCCCAGCCTAATCACTTAGACTTTTAAAACCAAGCCTCATATCTTAAGTGTGCAAGTGATTACTTTTTCCCCCGCTTGATCTTCTTCCTGAGTTCTAGGGGTTTTGAACTCTCTGCTCTCTCTGCCTCTCACTGTCTGCTTATTTGAAGAACTATCACGCTTGCAGTGGGAAAAATATAGCCAGGAAGGCCCCCCTTAGTCTAGGAGCTGTCCCATGTTTTTCCCGAATTGCATAGGGGGTTTTCCAAGAAACCTGCTGATAAACCTACGTTTGGGACTAAATAGGAAATAGTACTAAATTTTAGCCTTTTGCCTTTTCCACGTGGGGTATGTGATTGTAGGAACTTTTTCTAACCAACCTTTTTTGGTTGGTGGTTACATATTATAATTCACCCATAGAAGACTAATCACCTTGTACACCATGGCCACCATCAACTCCTTTGAGCACCATTTCTTTGTGAACAAGTCACAAGTTGCTGGTGGAAGGCCCATGGATGACTGACACATATATATTGATTAGAGTGCTGCATAACCCATTCCATATTTATGAATAGGCTCTGTGTAATATCCCCAATTTGGTACTGGGAGGGGCCATTTCTGTGTAAACTTATTTGTTGCTGTCAGTTTGTTATTTCTCTTATGACACCGGAATGGTAATGTAAATGAAATGTGATGTAAACTTATTGTTGTGCTAGCATGTGTTATCAAGTAAGGAGCATGTTATTTAGTGGTTCTTGAATACTGGAATAGTTTGGAAAAGTGTGAGGACTTAAAATTTCAAGTTTTTAGCAGTCCAAAGGCGTACTTCCTGAGCTTGCATTAGTATCCCTAGGTTCTCAAACAACTTTGGAAAAGAGAACTGGAATATTTTCTCTCACAATGCATTTATGCACTGTTTTGAATTGTTTAAGTTAACACAAGCATAATTGGAGTCTTTTCTACTCAAATAGCCGCTTCTTGAATGCATATCTGCACTGTCCACTTTTCTGAAGGAACCTCATATCGGGGTGACACTGTCTTTTTTTTTTTTTTTTTTTGGTTATGCCATTATCTATCATCGAGGAGGCTTTTGGACAATTTGATGTGGATTGTTTCACTGTGGACTTGGAAATTTAGTGCTCACTAGTGCTTAACTCATTGGCTACTAATTTTATTGTCAATGAGGGAGTGAGAATATAGTTCTTTCTAGACACTGGTTTAGAATGCTGAGGCAGTCTAAAACCTAGGGGTACACAGTTTTCAGGTTAGCATATGGAAATTTAGCTTAAAAGTCAAATGAAATTCAAAAGTGTTTTTCCTTTTCCTTTTTCTGTTTGCATCATTTCAAATGCCATTGCAAGACCATGACTATTTAGACTGTCACAAAATAAGAAGTTCGTGATAATTATCAGATAGGATGTTTTCCAATACTTACTTTCTATTTAAGTTTTTAATAAGTCATTATAAATTCTTACCGAACTTATTAGAATAAGACAAATGGGTGCTGTGGAAACACATTATAACTGTAACATGCCTGATTGCAAACTCTTAAATAGATATGAAACAAAATAAATTACTCATGTCATACACTGGAGCATGAGGTATTATTTGGTGCAAAAGAGCTCACTCTGCATGGTAAAGTATATTTTCCGAGTAAGATGAAAGATGAGCATGTAGAAGTCAAATAAAAGTTTTCTGAGACACTAAAGATGATCAAGTAAGCTGCAGAAATTACTTGCTTGTCGTTAGGGTTAATGTTGGGTCCAAAATGCCTGTCTTAATATGAAAAAGTGTCCTAATATATTTTGGTTATATAAATTCCGTGTTTTACTTTTGAATCTTCTTTTGCTACAAAATCTTCTCTCAGGAAACAGGATGGTTTCTTCAGGGCAAATAGACATATATTGTTGTAAATATTTTTATGGAAATGCCGCATTTATTTTGCGACAATGTTGTCTCTGTTGTTCTGATTGTCCTTTCTGACATACAAGAATTCCTTTCACGGTTTCATCACTTTTAACTCTAGAGGTTGAGACGCAAATATTAGGTTAATACTTTCTCTCTTGAACTGAGATGAATTAATTTGCACTTGCAATCGTATGTTTTGATTTTGACTACATATGACTGGCCAATGACTAAGCATCATGCTGTTGTTCTCTAGCTGTGAAGCATTTTGTCCGTCTTGCTTTTATTAATCTTTTTTTCTCTGTTGTTTGATGTCCAGTTGACTTGATGGTAGAAGGCAGCACCTTGACCTTGCGAAATGCAAAGATCGACATGTTCAAAGGGTCGATGAGGCTTGCAGTAGACAGATGGGGCCGAATTGAAGTAGATGAACCTGCCAGTTTTACCGTGAAGACCGACAACAATATCTCGCTGGTTGAATTTGAAATGGTGAATGTTGTTGAATAGGGAGTTTTTTATTTGTTTATCTTGATAGGTACTTCTCCCTTCAACATGTCCAATACATTCAGAACTGATGGAATTTTCATCCAAGTGGATCTAGTGGCTATTTGCATCTGTTTGATGTAATGTGCCTGTTTTGGGCTGACCTTTTGCTAACTTCTTAGCCTAGATTTGAGGCCTTTTGAATTCATTATACATTAATATCTCATTAAATTACGAGGTCCTTGAAAAACTTAATATGTTCGAAATAGCCCATATTGCTGCTGTGGATGTTTGTTTATGATTTCAAATAGGTTGTTGGCCTGTCTTTCTGTTTGCAGTTTCTGACCCTCGAGGGATGTATTTTGAATGGCGAACTGATCGATGTTGTAGTATATCCTTGAAGGTACATTATGGTCAGTAGTGTGGAGTTCATTGGCTTATTAGGAGTTTGTCTAACAGAAAGCGTACTTACTTTGGTTTGAGTAGTTTTTAAGGGCCAGAACTGAATGCTTAAGCTATTTACTTACCATTATGTGATTAGGCTGCTTTGATGATAGATATTGTGCTCGAAGCTCGAACCCAGATCGGTTATCTAGTCTCGCTTGACATGTTCAAAGCTAGTTAGGGCCTGCTTGGCAACTTGTCAAATAGTAATGAATTCTCTTCTTTTATTTTCGAGAATAGATTTGAAACAGAATTAAGAGTAAAAAAGAGTTACTTCTTTATTCCTGAGAATAATTCCAAAATCAAGCAAACTTAAATTTCTTGTTTGTCTTTTCTCTTCTTATTTTCTTCTTGTTCTTCTTCCTTCTCTCCTCTTCTTCCACCACCATCACCGCTGTCCACTATCGCCGCATTGACCACTGCCAATCGCCAACGACCGATTGAGCGAGGTCCAGTGAGCTCATTGGAGGCTCGCCAGGTCAAAGTGAGGTCTGATGAGCTCATCGGAGGGTCGCCCAACCATTGGCGAGCCTCGTCCAGGCCTCTCTCTCTGCCATCAACAAGGCTTGCCTGGCTCGCCCAACCATCGGTGAGCCTTGGTTGGGCGAATTGGGTGAGTTCAGGCCTCACTCGGCCTAGAGGCTCGGCCAAGCCTCTCCTAGCTGTCTGGCCACCAGCAAGACTCGGTCGACGATTGCTAGCCCTCATCTAGTCGGTTGCTAATCATTCCAAGGTCGGCAATTGGCCAAAGCTTGAAGAGAGAGAGAAAAGAGAAAAAGAAAAGAAAAAAATGTAATAAAATTATTAAAAAATTGAAAGAAAATTATTTGAATTAGAAATTTTGAAGATGTTATCAAACGTAATTTTATTCTGGAAATAGAAATTTTAGATAATTACCAAACGTATTCAAATGTTGAAAAATTATTTTTAGGAATAGAATAATCACCAAATGTCCCATGAGTTTCTAGTAAGTGCCAACAAGGCCCTTAAGTATAATTGGCAGATATCTAAAGTTGTAGGTCTATTTCTCTCACAGTTTAGTCCCATTTGGGTTTTCCAATGTTCTTGGTAAATCCTTATTGAAATGGAATGTGCAAATGCCCTGGCCTTGAACAAAGCAGGTGATGCTGTGGCAAGGCCAATCCGTTCCTATGGAGGGAAAGGACAAGAAGACGGCAGATCCATAAGGTCTGCGCTAATGCTAAAAAGGATCACCTTTTTCAAGAACTTTATACAATCACGTGTCATTCACTTCTTGACATGTGAGGACAAGATTTGTCTTGACTTTCTGGGTTATTTGGACAAAAAGATTCCTTAGATGTCTTAGCTTTATTTGTACAGACAAATTAGTTCAAGTACACAACTGACGGATGGCATGTTAGAAGTATTTGCTTTGAAGCACCCATCCCTGGTACAGTAGATTCTCCAGATCTATCGTCCGTTGCCACAGTATTATCTTTGTTTCGGATTTATTGCGAAACCTTATCAAATATATAAATTATTAGTTAATTTATTATTTGGCCTTTTGTGGGTGGGATGAGTTTGGATACCGAAAGTTTAAAAGGGATAAAGTAAATAGAAACAACGATACCGTTCTGACTACGTTTACGTCCCAAAGATCAATACAGAATCACAACCATCGTGCAATAGTAACAATTCTCATGGAATCACCCTACACCTTAGAGACACACACACTCTCTCGCTCTTGATCGAACTTATGGTGAATCTAGCTCTACAATCCTTCATAATGGTCGTCGGCGACCCATGAGGTGGTTGCAACTCCCAGGCGATGGTGAAGAGACATCCCAGGTCACGCCGGCGGTCCCAACACACGAGTGCTTCAAACCCGATCTCTACGTGTAGATTGCATCAGACCTATCCCGCTGGAAATCACCACGATAGAGGAAACCACCACCGGTGATAAGCATAAAATCTTGTATGTGGCTGTCATTGGTAGACCTGATCTTAGGCCTCATGGCTCGTGTGTTTGCCTAGGTTTAGCTTGAGCCACGAGGCTTTTTGGGTGGGCTTGGGCAAGGGCATTTAGTGAGAAACCTGCCTCGCCATAAAGTAGCCCAAGCCAAGCTCAGCTATGTCTGCAGATTTTTATACAAATTTTATTATGGACCATCTCGAGAAAATTTTTAGGCTTGACCTTAATTGGTAGCTCCCCAAATAGATGACTAAACACCAAGAAATTTGGATGATTTTCTTATCTCATTTTATCGGACCTGTAGTGAAGTAATGCGGAAGCAAACAGATCTTGATGTTAGAGTCAAACAAGAAAAGAAGAAACCGCCAGCAAAATCAATGAATAATAAAGAATACAAGAGATACACATGATTTGATCTGAGTGTTGGTATTTATTATACCGAAAGATTTAATCGCAAAGAATCCACTAATCAATCAGGGACAATTTTAATTGCTCAACCACTCAAGTATTTCCCAACCCTAAATTACACATAAACCAACAATGTTTAGACTCACGCAATTGTTCGACATAATGAATTATGAAAAATTACCTAACGGCTCAAAGCACTCATGTCTTCACCAAGGAAACAAACTATATTGGATTTAAGATCCTCTGCACAAATCAACGAGTTCAGCAAACTTCTCTTGTGGCCTTCGAAAAGAATTTGAATCCATATGGAAACGTAATCAAGTCAGTGAATAGTTCGGACCAACTCGAAAGACTTCTTCTAGTAGATGCCACACTTCCAGAATCGTTAATATATTACAAATCGGTCTACATCTTTTAATTCGTGTCGAGTTTTGCACACGAACTCAAACTCGAGATAATCTAACAACAGCTATCCTAATCTTTTGTCCCGACAATCAAACACAATATACGTGATTTGTGATAGATTGGATTTAATTAGTGATGAAGCAGTCAATCGGCGGGCTCAACGTGGTTTCGAGAAAGGGCCTAACTTGTTGCCTTGGCTCACCCACGGTGAAAAATTTATGTATGAACTTGTTCGGCGGCGGCTCGGGTCCGGTCGGGCGAGCCGGGCTTTTAAATTGTATATTTTAGCTTGTGCTCGTCTAAAAAATGCTTCTTGTCCTCATCGTCTTTTTGAATCAAGTGGATAGTTCATGAACGGCAGCGAGCACCTCTCTTCAACTCCACCTACTTTTAGCCATGGCAGAGCGCACTACCTTTCACTTTTCCTTCCAGTTTCTTTTTTTTTTTCCCTAGAATGGCTGACGTAGTTGCCACGCTAGCACCTCTCTCTTCGAGAAATAATATAAAAAGCCAGGCTAGTTTTTTCTTTTAATTAAATCAAGCGAAATTAACGAAAATGCTTAATTGCAACTATTTGATAAGTTTTAAAACTCGATTGTACTTCCACGATGAGTTTTAAGATTTTTAGTACACTTATCCAAAGATTAATATCTCTATTAGCACCTCCATTTAGGCATAATATTGAGCAACTAATTTTACATTTCTTTTATGAAAAATGAATAATTTGGAAATGATTTTCCTTAAAATGATTACATGTATTGTTTGGAATAATTAATAAACTAAAAATACTTTCATCGTCCATAAAAATTTCTGGATAAAGTTATTATCAATAATGAAAATATTCCTCATTCATTAATTATTATTGCAATACAAACAATTATATTTTACAAAAAAAATATATTTCTAAAATCATTCATTTCTCTTAAATTAAACCAAATCTAAAAACCTACACCACTTGATTTTTGCATACCACTCAGTCAGAATATGTTGTGAACTCTATTTAAGAACCATCTTGGGTTTGGACACGAGGGTATGTTTGGACCGAGACCGGCATCCAGACGAGATCGATCACTAGGGCGAACCCATGCGACATGCCATTTCTTAGAATCGGACATGGGTATGTTGCCATTGAATGTTTCAGTACCTGCTCTCGGAAGAAAGATATCGGTCATCAATGTGGCGGTTAGGAGCCATCAATGCATTGCTCCACAAGTGATTCGATGTCTTGCTAAGGTCCTCCATGTTTCCCGCTAAATGAACTGATAAGAGTATAGCAAAAAGTCCTGACCCTCAGAAGCAAAGCACTTTTTTTACTTTGTGAAATAGTTAGTGTGCAAAGACGTAAGATCAAAACCCGATAATAAAGTTAGGATTTGGTAACCCTTTAGTCGGCCCCAACTGATCCTCGATAACAAAGCACTTTATTACTATGTAAAAGAGTTAGTGTCACGTAGAAGTAAGATCAGAATCTGATAATAGGGTCAGGATTTGATCACCCTTTAGTTTGCCCCAGTCGACCCTTGTCAACAAAGCACTTTATTACTTTGCGAAAGAGTTAGCGTCTTGTAGAAGTAAGATCAGAACCCGGTAATGAAGTTAGGATTTGGTCCCCTTTAGTTGGCCCCAAGCAAATGTCTTAGAATTTATGCCTTTGGTCGACTATAAAGCAACAAGCTAGTGAATTTTTTTATTCAGTTCATTCTAAAGCAACGATTTTTTTATTTTTTTGTCTATATTGATTGCAATTTAAGAGGGAAACCGTCCAACAATTCCTAAAGCTGTTGTACTTTTCACAATTGAGTCATAAACCATTTAATTTTACCAATTGATCGTTAAGTCTTTTCACATTTTGTTAATTGAGTCTATTTTAATCGGAAATTATTGATATAGACGCTGGCCATCTTACATAGCATAGCCGACACTGATGCGAACAATTTTTAGTAATATTTTAATATATTTTGAATTATACATTTCTTTTCTTTTCCTTTACTCTTTTTTCATTCCCTTCTTTCTCTAGCCAGTCGCTAGCCTTGGGTGAGCTTCACCAGGACATGGCGACCTTACCAAGGGTGGGCGAGGCTCACCCTTGCCAGTGGTTGGTGGGGGGTGAGCTTCTCCAGAGGTCTCACTGGCTAGAGGAGGAAGAAGGGAAGGGGAAAGAAAAAGAAAGAAAATGGAAAAAAAAAATTATTTTTAAAAAATATTAAAATATTATTAAAAATTATCCATGTCAGTATCGGTCGTACCACGTAGGACAATCAATGTCCTTATTAGCGATTTCTAATCAAAATTGACCAAATAGACTTAAATGGCAAAACGTGAAAATGTTTAAAATCAATTGTTAATATTAAAATGTTTAGGACTGAATTATCAAAAATGCAATAAGATTAAGAATTTTTGGACAATTTTCCAAAATTTAAGGCAACAAACTCATTATTTGGGACAAAATAGTGATTTTTGTCATCATTGGTGTACCCTATGGCAATACAAATGTTCTATGAACAAGGCCGACTCTAGTATTAAGTTCTCAATTTGTAGTCGATGTATCTAGTACTGAATTGTATTTATCATCACAAACAAATATCTAATGCTAATAGATAGATTGCAAATTAAAATCAATGACTCCTATGGTTCTTTTGTGAAATGAAAATATTTTGGAATAATTTTACGAATGGTCATTGAACTTTGGTTCAATGTGCAATGTGGTCCTTAATTTTTTTTTTTTTTAAATGTAGTCCATGAACTTTAGTCTAATGTGTAATGTGGTCTTTAAGCTTTCAATTTATTCAATGTAGTCTTTGAATTTTTAGTATATGTTTAATTTAGTTTTAGACTATACGAAAATGGTCAATATTATCCATGATCTTAAATTAATGAAAAGACTACATTGAAGATTTTTATATAAGTTAGGGACTAAATTGAACTTATACCAAAAATTCAATGACCACATTGCATTTTAGGTTAAAATTTAAGGACTACGTTGAAAAAATTAAAAGTTCATGGACCCCATTGGAAATTGGATCAAAGTTTATAGACCACTTATGTCATTATCTAAAATATTTTATAGTACGATCGGATATATTACAAGTGTAATAATAAGATACAGTTCAAAATATTGTATAGATATATAAGTAAAGCTGGAATAACTATCTCTTCCTATAATAGGTAACGCTATTATATTTTTAATAATTAGAAGTGAGAAAAATAGTAATTTTAAGGTTATTTTGAAATCTATGCAATCATTTGCATAAACCTTTTGTTTATTGATTTGATGAAGCTCTCTTCACTATACTTGCAAATTGGTCGTGAGCTTCAAACATTTCTCTGCAGTAACTAAAAGGTTAGGTATCATGCTCCTATTTTCGAAAATATATACATCTTATTAATAAAGTAATTAACATTATTCTTGTTAGTAAATTAATTGTGCCTATCATTAATTATGGAGAAACATCGCAATGATAACATAGCAATTGAACATTTATTTCAATTTTGTAAACTAAAACCAGACGTGTGCTACATATCCAAAAATGCATTTGAATATTTTGTACTATAGCTGATGGCAAATATAAGGTTTTTACGATTGCAAAAATTGCATTCTAATTATTACGTATTTTCTAGTCTTTGATGTCGTCAACTAAAAGTGTCAAAAAAAAAAAAAAGATCCTTAACACCGAACTTATACAAATTCTTATCTTTGGATTTGACTAGGTTGATTATCAAATAAAATCATCTATACATAAAATCCAGACCTCTTACCTTTGAGATCTCAATAAATATTGTCCCTTAAATTTCCTAGATCGCTTTCTTCGTATTATATATTTGACCAACTATTCTCTTTCATTATTTAATAATTCAAATATTCCATAAGGTAATTTTTCTTATAACATAATAATATAAAATTGGATTCGCAGCATGGTCATAGCGTACTTTCTATACATGCATAAGGTGTTTATCGATTTTTTAAAATTGGATTGAGATTGCAATTACCATTGGATTTGCTTCATTGATTGCAATATAACAATATTACTAAATTAGTTGAAAAAATGAATATAAAAAACCCAAGACGACCAACATTGGCCAAAATATAAAGAGGGAAATAATATATAAGAAAAAAGAGAGGAAAATAATATATAAGAAACACACAATCTCTATCTCTCTTGGTCGCTTGCCTCCCGTTGTGCCGCCAGTCATGGCCCCAGCTGCGTTAGATGAGATAGTGACTGTAATCGAACCAATCAACCTAATCTAGCATCGTAGTCTTGCCATAGATTTGACTTTGAACATTGGTTATTTACATGTTAATTTGGTTCAATATGTAAAAAAATTTAAGTTTATATCTTTTGTTGCAACAGGAGTTTATACTGGTCTGGGTGAACGCGTGTAGAAGCAGGCATGCCGAGAGGACTTTTGCTAGGTTCAATTAGATCGATTTTTTTTTTTTTTTTTTTAACTTTGTAATTATATTGTCAAATGTATTATTTGATTTGATGTACTGAAATGTTCTGTTGAGCTTATTCATATTTGACATAATGAAGTTACTTTATTTTTAAAACTCTATGTGTGATTTTCGAATATCCAAAGAATAAAAATATAATTATAATTGAATTTCTTTTAGAAACAAGTGAACGATGTCTAAAGTGGCGAAAATTGAGCGAAGACGGCAAGTGTTTGCTGCCATAGACTCAAATGCGACTAATTTTCATCGCCTTTGAGCAAGATGATCTTATTTTGTGGCCTTTAACTTCCAAAATTGAAAGTCATTTATAATTTTGTAACCTTTGTGCAAAATAATAATAATAATAATAATAATAAATTGTTGTCTTAAGCAAATGTGTTTAAGCAAATGGACAAATGGTTCACCAAAAAAAAAAAAAAATGTCGCCTTTCTAAGACGACAAAATTTGGACCTAAGGTTTGCAGTGAAAGTTGCAAGGGCCTGAGGAGAACCAAAGATTTTGTAGAATCGAATGCTACGTGACAAGGTGTCGAGTTAGTTGTAGAGAGCTCTCAATGGTTTGACATCGAATCCTTGAAAATCTAAAAATGCCAAAGATGAAGATATCATATGTCACGATGCATCGACTTCTAAAGTGGCGAAGCACCATCCAAATCAATGACTTAGTGAGGTACTTATATCTAAAGTGGCGAAGCACCATCCAAATCAATGACTTAGTGAGGTACTTATATGAAAATGACTAGAGTAGTTGACAAACAAGGTCATGGCATGTGACGGTCCTCATTTAGGAAATTAGCGGTGGATAGATCGTAGCATATCAGCGGGACACGAGCTAACGATGGGTCGCCAGGTCCCAAGGACACAAACTAACGATGGGTTGACACGCGTGTCGGGAGGATACATGCCGAGATCAAGCCCGATGACAAGGATTAGGGCTAGACCAAATCCAATGAGCACACTCCAATTCAACCAAGCCACAACTTTCTAAAGCATCCCTAATAGGACAGTGTTAAAACTCAGGATCCGCCACTAATCCTGGTTTAAATTTCCCCTATGACAAGACGAACAAGATCGCGGTTTCAAATAATTCTTAGAATCGACATGAGAAGACGAACAAGATCCATAAAATTTATGTCGTTTTGAGAATTACGTCAAGGCGACAGATCCGAGATCTGCATGGGCGAGTCCTTCGGGTACCAGAAAAGCAACATAGCAACAGACATTTAGGTGAAGAGAATATGATCTTCCCGACGTCCTCCGGATCCATCTCTTCTGTTCTTCGTTTTTGCCCTAAGTTTGTATATAGAACCGAGTTATCTTTTGAGGGGCTTGTCCTCTTATTTGCCATTTTCACACAAACTAAAACCAATGCCACGATTGGACAGATTCCTTCGAACAGAAAAGAGTAAGAGAAAAGATCGATGTATTGCAAGCTCAACTCGCTAACTCCTCGTCTCTTTCGAGTTACTACAAGCTACCATCAACCCAAGACACAAGTTGACAAGGAACTAAGTATTACATGTTGAATGGAATTGAAGTAATTTTACACTCTATGGTGTACAATATTGCAAGCGATGAAGCCAAATTTTCTTTTCAAATTATTCGATAGATATAGAGGAATTTTTTTTTTCTGAAAATATATCACATCAGATATCATGCATGATAGAGTTAATTTTGTGGGACCGTAGATATAATTACTTTCTCATTTTTGTAGAGTTAATTTTAGTACTTTGTACTTTGGATATTATTAGTAAGTTGATCTAGTATTCATGGCTATGTTGATATCTAAAAATAAAATTGATTTTCCTCTGTACTTTCAATTTTCTCTTGAAAGTGCTCTTAAGTTTTCGTTTGGAAAAGAAATGACTCCGTTCATTAAAATTTAATGCATTTCATGTGCAAAAGTCACTGTTAGGTATATTTGACTGCTTATTACTTTAGATATTTTGACTAAATAGATGGAATATCTATGACTAAAAATCATGTATTAAAAATCGTGGGAAATCCGTTACGAGACAACAACATAAGCTCGAAATCAACCAAAAAGTCAAATAATAACGTTGCATCTGTCCTAGACAAAAGTCAAAAAATTACGTTGGATTTGCTTTAGTTAGTCGGTATTGACTGTGACACGACCTATGTAAAAGCAAGTTATGAAACCCATGAATCAATGACTATCCTTTTTTTTTTAAAAAAAAAAATAATGAAATAGAGCCGTTTGAGTTTCCCACGAAATATCCTTTCACTATTTTCTCGAAAATATTTTTTAAGTTTTCATTCATTAAAATTTATTGCATTTACTGTGCAAAAGTCACTTTAAGGTATATTTTACTGCTTCTTACTTTAGGTATTTTGACTAAGTAGATGTAGTATCTTTAACTATATCAATATTTCGAAAAAGTACCTTCTTTTTCTTTTAAAAACAATTTCTCATTCTTATAGGTCAATCTTTACTAACCTACTGTCAAGAGATTTTTCTCTAAACCTTCACTTTTCTTTGAAAAGCTCTAACCTTTTCCATTCGGAAAAAAAAAAAAAAAAAAGCTCCCCATTAATTGAAATTCAATACTTTCGATGAGCAAAAGTCACTTTTAGTTTAATATATTAGATCAGATCAGATTAGTGTTGTCCATATGAGTGTGTGTAAATACCCACAAACACAATCATGCTTCATACATATATTGGCCGTGTCTTTTTAAAGTAAGATCTCTTTATAGTATGGTCCAATCTCTTTTAACGCAAAAGGTGTCCAAGCAATATGTTCAAGCAACATAGAAAATTGGTATGATACATGACGACCAGATGACCTAGGCTTTGCATCATCATTTTTCATAGTTGTGGGGGGAAAGACGTGCCATCATTCAGAAAGCCCTCATGGCATGGTGCTTTTATCGTGCTCCAGTGGTGTACAGCCTTATCTTTGGCATTCCTGCCCAAAGTAAGATCATTAATATTAGAAAATAACGTTGAAATCTTGTGGTTTGCGGCAACATCATTGGGTTGGATGGCCCTCCTCAGTCTCTACCGAACCGATTGCAATTACCGGCTGCCGTATAGGAAAAAAAAAAGCAATGGCTAATTCAAACATCGTGTCGGCAATTACCCAGTCAATTGCGACGGTAATTCTATCTATTGCTTCGATCTTACCTATACAATTGTTGGTGAATGTGCTGTGAAACTCAAATGTGTGTTCACACCAAAAAAAAAGGAAAAGAAAAGGATCTAAAACTCCATCTTCACATTGAGATCTTCCTCTCTGCTAAGTGAACGCACGTTCCAGGAAAGAAAAAAAAGGGGCTAAGTGCTGCAACTTTAGATCGTGCAGATGTTCCCACCACTTTTCCAACTATTGAGTTTCGCTCTTCCTCATCACACTAGATGGACGCTTTTTCTTGTCAAGGCGATGAATCCATCGGCCATCTTGGCATACCGGAGAACATGGCACGTTCAGAAGCTGGGGCCAACGAATTGCAGTGATTAACATTGTCAGAGCTTCGTCAATCATTGCCGAATAAACAATTCGGGGCCATTGCAACGATTTGCAGACGAACAGACTTTTCGAGGACGTTCGAATTTCTGGTGTGCATCACATGGGAATCGATGATAAGTTAGACGCCATTGTTGTTCCTAAAGCTTAGGACAGAAGTTAGGGATGCTTTAGATATGAGATCATGGATTTTTCGACGTAGGACTCCGTTGGACTTATTCATATAAGAAAACCTTTGCAGTGACTTCTAATCTTTTCTTTCTTCAAACTTTGCAGCACATGCACTTTGATTCTTTATAAGAGAATATATATCAAATTCATCCCAAATATTTTATAGTTCTAGTAAATTTTTAGTGAACTGTGAAAGAGTAACTTCTTACTATTTGGAAGTTGCGACAAATGAATCCTAAAACAATGCGAGTCAAAATCAATGTTAAATACACATCATGGACCCATTTCACATCAATTCTTAGTGGATATGGTCATTTGACTCATCAAAACGCATGTGAAGAGCCCGAATCGTGACGCACTCTCTTGTTGGTGTTTTGCCAATCGCGCTAAGTATTGTACTAATTATTTGTGTTTATATACCGTGTTTGGAAACCGGCTTATTTCAACTAAGCAACTAAGAGGAAAACAAACAAAAATCCAAACATAAATGCATAAGCAGTATTTATGTTTGCTTTACATTTTCGGAAAGTGATGCATGCATTATGCCCAAACACAGACGCATATATACAAACATAATCTCATGCATTTTTGTATATTTGCTTTGTTGGAAATTTCCCATAATATGAGCTTACATTAATTAATTGATATTCTATTTTAAATAATCGAGTCAATTGATATTCCAATATTTGTTAAACTCTTAAGTGATTTTTATTGAATTGAGTTTTGGCATTTATTAATAACAGGCCTAGCTGAGCAGCAAGGCAATTATGTTTAACTAAAGGCCGTAATGAAAAGGGCCCAGTTGACACGTTATTAATTAGAGTTTGCTAGGTTCCATTTCTAGCCTATTAAAGGGTAGGTTATGTATATCGGTTGCTTAATCTCATAAAAGCTGCTATACTAAAATAAGTTATAAAGAGGAAGATCTGGCATATTAATAGATTTTTGATTAAATAGTCTGATCTATTTTTCTTCAAGTGAAGTAATGGATCAAACATGTACGTTTTAATTCCGCTGTGTTTATTGATTTTGGTATTTTACAGTCATATATGGATATGATTGTTCATGATTAATTCGTTGGTTTTGTGGATAATTTTCTACATGCTTTGCATTTTCGGAAAATGATGGGCGTAGTACACATTGACTACGCATCTGAAAGCTATGCAAGCTTTACGTGTGCCTCTCTCTACCCATCGCTCTCCTTTGATAACCTTCTTCTTTTTTTCAAAAGAAAGCGAGAGGCCTCACTGAGATACTCTGCGATCTCCGGACGCACATCCTTTTCCTTTTCTTTTTTTTTTTCTTTTCTTTTTTAAATTGGGAAAGAAGCACGAGCTCGTAATTATCAGCAAAATGGTCTGCAAAACCCAGTAAGGTTTGGTAGAATCTTTCTGGATGTAGCTATTAACTAAACCTGAAACGGTTTGTCTTTTCCCCGATAGATGGCTGTTCCTGTCGCATGGCATGTGATCAAGAAGGTGACCATTTGCTTTAAAAATCATATATTCACAGAATCACATCTAATCTAAGAACTCTCCCCCAAACAGAAAAGTTATCTAAGAGGCTTATTATATATACGTACGCGCACACAGTTTCTTCAAGAAAGTAGTTTCCCAGGTTAAACTAAGCAGATGAATATATTGTACTCCGCAAATGTAGAACCAAATGCTGAACTCTAGGGGTGAAATGTGTCGAGAATGTAAGATCCAATGATTAATAGCTTGACTTTTCGAAAGGTCGTGTCAGAATGGGTTGACGGGAGTCTACTCATGCTGTCCAACCATGTAATTTGATCCGGAACGTTTTAAAGAACAGGTTGAGATAACCATTTCGTGATCGGTTACGAGACATGGGTCAGAAATCCAGCTTGTTTTAGGTGGTTTTCAACTTAAAATAGAACGCAAGGGTCAACCTTCCGATGCTGTCTTTCTGTCAATACATGTGATCCATGTAATGTTGGCTACAAGAGGGATTGGACATTCCGGCACTGTATTTCTGTCAATACACGTGATCCATGTAATGTTTGCTACAAGAGGGATTGAATTAGGTTTGTTTCTCAGTTTGACTGCAGATTTTCTTCTCCAATCAATTCAAGGGAAAGACTCCCCAACCATGTGAGTTTTGCTACAACTATGACTTATAGATTTGAATGCTAAATTTTTACGAGAGAGAAATATGGAGTCGGGAGCTCATCGTCCAATGTACATGACAGTGAACCTAGCAATTTGTCTTGGCTGCTCCTTTTTTATTTCTGTGTGCCTAACCAGGAACGGTTTTATCTATGCATACAGCTAGAGGAAAGATGAATATTTTACAACGTGCAACCCGGGGCACAAGGAGGTCCAGTTTCTCGAGAAAACCAGGGTTTACGGCCAATCCTAACGCGGGGTTTTTGTCCTCCCTAAAGGTTGACCGGATTTCGGCCTAGCTCGTGGAGACGCTCGAGAGAGAAACGAAGGTCAATGGCAGGGAGTGGGCGCATAGCATGCAAGTGGCAGTGATCAAGATAGACCGATAGAGATGAACAGAGAGAGAGAGAGAGAGAGAGAGAGAGAGAGAGGGACTAGATGCAGAGATTCAACACGGTTTGAAGATCTCACTGAGCCGTGGGAAGAGGACTAGGACTGATTGTTCATATTTTATATTTATTTACTCATTTGTTTATGTTTTTTTTTGTTCATTTATGTGTGTATTTTATGGATGGAAGTGCAGAACGGCAGGGAGGTAGGTCAGCTATTGCAAGCCAGGGTGTCTCGCTTGCCCCGCTACAGTTGTAACACATTGCGCAAGTTGCAAAATCAAGCTCCTCCAGTCTCGCCTCGACTTTCCACTCGTTCTTGTTTCCTTATTTTTGTATTTTCCTGCACTTTCTAGCTATTGCTTTCAGGCTATGCTGGCTAGTTGTTATCACACAGAACGCCCACAAGAAATCACGCAATGAGAAACTCCATGAGCTCTTTTTACTTGGGATCGCGGTGATGATCCGGGAAAGAGAAGTGCCAAAATGCGCATTGCTCGCATTAAGTACATGGTTCGCGATCCTCTAGATTAGATGAGACAAAGTTGATGGTGCTGAGAATAAGGTGATGTCATTTGTCTTATGGCAAGACATGGGAGTTAGTAAAGTAAGGACGTAGGAATGAGACAAAATGACCATTTGGGGTGGCATGCGTGGAGCTTCCCTTCCGCTCGACAGCTTGCACAGGTCCCAACCCAACTTCTTCTCGCCAGCATTTCAGATTTCCCTCTTGAGATCTGCAAGTCGAATTGCCTTTTTGAATGGAATTAGAAGCTTAAAGGAGTGTCATCTCAATGTAGACAAAGTTGTTGAAGAGAGTGCGAGGAATGTGAATGGAGTCAATGTGAACGGAGGGAAAAAAAGGGATAGTCATCATTATATAGGATGTACAGCAGTCAATACATGTGATAACGCTTTTGAGAATAAATCGACTGTTTACCTAGAAAGAAGACTTGCGTACGACTAGGAAAAAAAAAAAAAATTAAAAACAGATTAAATGATCACATAATCAATGTGTAAGACTAAGGTGCCATGTGGAATGTGGCAAAGAAAAGTTAAAGTATTGCCGAGTGTGATAGTCTAGTGGTAAAAATATCTTGTCTTTTTTGAGGTCATGAGTTTGAATCTTATCGTGAGTAAGCGTTTGCTATGTGACCTTTATATGTACTCAAAGGAACTTTTATCATTTTAGATATTCAAATAGAAGAAAAGAAAGAGAATCGGTCAACTTTGCAATGTTGGCACCAAACTTTTAATTCACTATCACACTAAACTCTCAAATTCTTAGTCAACAAACTTTAGTGGGAGTCAGTCGATTGCTTGGTGAACTGGAACGACTAACAAGCATTCGCCAGGTGTGAAGCAAACGTTTCCAGATTCAAATGCATGAGTTGGTTGCAATGCATGTCGCACGGATAATATTATCAATTGGGAGCGCACGTCACTGAGCATTTACTAGCGCATCATCCCAACAGGCTAAGAAATCGTAGCTCGATCCCGTTAGATCGGAGTAAATGGGGCTGGTCGTGACTCGGTACATCGCCTGACCTTTCCCATGATCTGCCTGCCTCATCGGTAGAAAAAGCAAACGTACGCGACGCATTCAAGAGCGACGCATCATCACTGCTCTCCCGCTGCCGTTTCAATGCTCTGTTGTTCCCCCTCGAGCTCGGCGATCGGGGATCGCCGAACATTCAATCCGTCCCCGTCCGTAGGCATCGCGTGCGATGATTGCGTATGGACCGTCGGTGCGTTCGTCCCCTCTCTTTTTCTTTTTCCCAAGGTCCATCGCGCATCATTGCTTTTGATGCGCACATGCTAGCCTGGGCTGGGATGGAACGGACGGGGACGACCGAATGTGGCGTGGTTTCAAAGGTGGGGCGGCAGGTTTCGTTTGCCATGTCGTTGAACTTAGCCGGGGAATTCACATGCCATGTGGTGCGCGAAGACCTCGAGGAATGCCCGATTGGCTAAAAGCAGATCCAACGTAAATGTTTGACGTCTGTCTAGACTGGATGCAACGTTATTATTTGACTCCTGGGTTTGCTTTCGAGCTTATGTTGTTGTCTCATAACGGAACTCCCCTCGGTTTTTTTAAAGATAAAGGGGTCGGTTGCGCTGTTTTCGTGAGGTTTTATTTCCGGAAATGCCAGCAAAAAACGGTTCATTTTGAAAAGGAGTGCCCCTGGCCTCCTTTTCATCAACCCCAACTTTTTTTCCCTATTACTAGTTTTAAAATTATATTTTTTAACACAATTTTTTTTTTGTACCCTATGATACATAAATTGGCATAATTTATGAATACATCCAATCGTTGTTATTTATTTGTTATTAGTCATTTATTATCATTTAATGAATCATAGGTGATTTCTGACTTTTTAGTTATAATTTGTACATAATACATTATGTATGAGTTCCTTATCAATCCAAGTACTTGTTTCCGTGGTGATATTTTCTTTTAGTAACCTTGTATTCTTATCTTAAGTGCATATTTTTAAGCTTTGCAAATTTTATCCAAAAATAGGTAGTAGTGAAATACCATTACATATGCGTACTAATCATTATGGCACATTATTATTCACTATTTATGTAAAGCTTTAAGAGCATAATTAAAGTAACTAATGTATGGGAACACTGCATTTGGCTTTCGATATTTATGTTGTAACTTAGAGATTGAACGAAATCATGTCGTCTTTATTTTTTATTTTTTAAAATGATTATGTGAAAACTCTTATCTCTTATCGTTGACCTTAAAAGTAATGATAAGGTAGATATTTTCAACTTGATATCATGCAAAGGCAGTACCCAACTTAAACAAAGATGGATTATAAAAAGTGAGACGGTGAATTAGCAAGAGAAAGTTCCTTTGGTCGAATTTAGAATAAGAAAGATGAGAGGTTTTGGGACCACAAAGTTAGAGGTGAGTGGAAAAATGACATTTTTTACTGAAAAAATCAAGTATGAATTTGTAGTATTGAAAACATAATAAGTGTTGGAGCGTCGAAAATCGAAGTAAAATTTTGCTTGATAATAATAAGAAATCAATAGTAAAATGCTATTAGTCTGTTGCCACACATAAAATGGTGGATATCATTGATAGGTTTTAGCTATATAGTTATCATTTAGCAACATTCCTAACATACATTCCTAACATTTACTGAATATTTTTCCATTAACTAAAAATCCGAAATCTCTTCCTCACTTTACATCTAGTAAATTTCTGGAGAAGTCACTCAAAAAAAAAAAAAAAAAAAAGGACCCTTTCACTATCGCTTGGGGGTGTGTAAAGGAATCGAAAACTGCTTGGATCAAACTGAATTGGATGGAAACTAACAGTTCCCAAGAAAACTGATTTGAATATGAATTCCAATTTAGTGCAAGTGATAGACACACCACCTTCATACTAGTACATTCAACAGCTGGTAAGTATTGTTTTTGGGGCCCATTTGTCAGAAACCTTGCATCCTTTCTCTTCAATTAATGTTTTTACTCGTTCTTTTCTTCTTTTTCTTCTTCTTCCTCCTCCTCCTCCTCTCACTTCGCTAGTACAATGAACTCAACTTAGAGACTAGTGAATTGCCTTCCACCACAACATCACCGTCATCTTAGCCCACCACCTCATCGCCGTCTCAATCCTTTGTCGTCGTGCTCAAGCTCAGTTGGCAAACTTGAGCCTCAAAGTTGGATCTAAGCCTGAATGAGCCCTAGATTTGTGATCTAGAGCTTAGGTTGACCTCAAATTTGTTGATTCAAGGCGAAGGCATAAGCAATGGACGAGGTGAAGGTGAAGCTGTAGGCAGAGGCGGCAGCATGATTTGCCGACGTGGTGGAGGGCCTTGAGCTGTTGGCTGATGCGGGCATCGACACAAAGGGTGCAACAGGAGTTGGATAGGAGGTGGCGGCGCTAGAGGTTGGAGAAGAAGCGGGTGGAGAGGTAGGCGACAAGGCGGTGTACTAAAGGTGGCGGGGTCTGTGAAAGCCTCAAGACATTTTGAAAAACAAGAGTAACCTTTGTTCTTTTTTAGAAAAGGCAGAAGGTAGAGGAGAGAAAGTGTTTGATTAATTGAAGAGAGAGGGGTGATGTAAAGGTCTCTTATAGGTGTACCCACAAAAATAACACGCGTTGGCCATTGAATAGACTAGTACAAAGCTAATGTGTCTATCACTTGAGCACATAATATTTTCGTAGAGCATGAAACTTGGTGGGACTGGTTTTATGGACTCACCCGAAATTTGGACCAAATAGACAGTTCGGTTCCCAAGTGTTTTCATGAAATAATAGACAGTTCCCAATTCTAATTTTTCGAAACCAATCATTTTTTTTTTGTCGGTTTTACTCAATTTTTACTCTAACTCTCATGCTTAGACTTTTGCCCTACCTCCTTACAGGGCATGGGAGTCGAAACTTACTCTTGAAACTATATTGTCTCCACCCCAACCTTTTGAGAAAGTAGGGATTCGAACCCCCCACCTTCTCCTTCCATGTTGGAAGGGTGGCCATTGGGGCAAACCTCAGTGGTTTTCGAAACCAATCCTTAGTGAGCGGTTCCCGATTCCAATGTGGGAACCACCCATCCAAATTGTGCTCACCCCTAATTGCTCATGTTCAATTTTGTTCCCTATGTTTAATTAGAAAACAAATTCGATCCCCAAACTAATCTTCGGTCCCAATTTTAAAGCCAAATCTCATATATGTTTCCGTCTAAATGCAAATAGAAAATTTAGATTAAATGATAAAGATTACATATGGTCAATGTGTCATGACTAGCGAAACTCTTGACCTAATAGCTGTTCTCCCTAAATGGTCACCGCTTTGAGTACCGTTCTCGGAGGACACGAGCCAAGGCTGGGTGGTCACAACTCCAAATCCAGGCCGTCAATTCTATATCGCGGCGCCCCCAACTCGATCTCCCAACTTATTGACGATTTCTGCTGGTACTTCGATGGGAAAAAATGCGGAATTCTCCTTCAAATCGTGATTGGAAATTGTGGTCGGGAATCAATGCGTGGACCGAATCGGTCCCGAACTAAAGCACGGGGAACTCAAAAGTCGAACGTGGGCACCGGCACTTGGACCATCTTTCTTTTTCGAATTCCTCGTCGATTTAGAATTCCGTCACTCCATGAACTTCTGTTCCCGTTACATGCCAATAATCCATCAATCATTGACCGGAGATCGGAAGAGAAAATTTTCACGGTCGAGAATTCCCCGTGATTCGCCAGATTTCCCTTTTTTCGGACATAGTAATTCGCCAAGTTTTGCCGCGGCAGTTTCCTGGGCAAAATGCCGAAATTGCCACGGTCACGAGCTCGTCACTGTCGCATGAGGATTGAGGAGGGAGGGGATGTGGTGTGCGGCTTGTGTCGATGCATTGTTAACAACGCACGCTGGAAAGAATGAATGGATGAATGGATGGATCACGAAAAGGGTCTGACCCCTCCCCCGGCGACATAAATATATCATCTTTTTTTGTCGGAGAAAAAAAGTACCAGTCGACGACTTTTAATTTACGTGAGAGTAATGATATATTCTTGAATTATAAATTATTATCAGATACACTTGTTCAAAAATTTGTGATTCATGATAAGTTGTTCAAAGATTGTTATATTAGCGAAGTCCAAAAAATGTATATTAAATAGGAGGAAATAAAATAAAAATAAAAATAAATAGAAATTGAGCAGGAACATGGAGAAATTTGGGAGAGACTTCAAAACCAAATTAGGGAGTTAGCTGGCGCGTCAAAATCAGTGGCGAGGGCGACGGGCCTGCCAATGGGAGGGCGCCACCTCAGCAAAACGCGGCATCAAGAAAGGCACGGGTCTGTCGAGTTCGACTCTGACTCCAGTCCAGCAGCCCCACTTTCAATGCTCTTTTTTTTTTTTTCCCTTCCTTTTATTATTTCTTTATTTTTGGGGAAATTGTGTGTTTTTTTGCGCGATCTTCGGCTGCTCTCTGCACAGGGTTCATTCGGATGAAGGCATGCCTCAAAAATGGACCTCATCTTTTTCTTTTTTGTCTTTCTGTTTTTAGAATTTTGTAACATTAGCGGGGCAATTTCCGATTTTCGAACTTAGCGATTTTTGGTAATGCCGTGTGCTGTCGATGTTTAGCCATTTTCGAACTTGGTTAATTTTGAAAGCCATGGCTCGGATGAAGAGTTATCCACCGGTCCCATCCCTTAATGATATTTCTCCACACTTTAGTAGTACACACAGTGTGTGGAAATTTCTCAACACGCCAATGACTAAGAACACCGGGCTTTTGACCAAATATCAACCATCCCCGACATAAAAAAGTGATTACCAGCTCGCTCGGTATATCAATTTCGTAAGTCGGACATGACTTCGAATTTTATTTTGAAGCCCATTTACAAAAAAAAAAAAAAATTTTAAAAAATACCGTCCTTTCAAATTCGCAAATTCACGTTCCCCGAATTTTCGAGATAATCAAAGGGTGCAATTTTCGATGGGGACTTGGACCGGCCCTACTTTACTAGCGGGGATGGTTTCCTTCTTTTCAAGAACACCAGTCGGTGGGTGTTTATCCATCCCTCTCAACTTCCTCTACTTAATTGATATATATATATAGTTGGCAACCGCCACGTCAGATGATGTGCGCTTATTTATTTTTAACTAATTATAAATTTACACATAATCGATGACATGAAAAAAGAGAAATTAATTAAAAAAATTGCAAATCCAACAGGACCTTCTCTCTTCCTCCCCTGCCGTCTGCAGCCACCACGAGCTCAACCTCCGCGTCTCTTTCCGCCATTGCCACCGCCGGAGTCGCCGGCGTCGCATCTCTCCAACTTGTTCGTCTCCTCCGCTCGGATCCTCAGTTCCAATTCTGGCAGCAGGGGACTGGATTTGGTCGGAAGAGAATCCATGGCTAGAGTTGGTCTCTCCTTCCACCACTCGAACACAAAATCCATGGATGGACTGAAAGCGTGCAGGTTTTTTCGTTACGAAACGACCGAAATAGAAAACGGCATCTGCAAAATGGAATGATCCACAAGCCTTAGCACTCGCACCGAACGATTCTCCTTGCGCGCGGGCTCCATCATCTGCGCGACAAATCTGCAACAGCGAAGAGGAGGCATTTGCTTCGATGGCGGAAGGGCCCGACGCGCCGTCGTCCACGTCACAGCCCCCGCCACCGCCCCCGCCTCCGCCGTCGTCATCGCCGGAGAAATCTCCTCAAGGCAATATCCGGCAACAGACGCAGGTCTTCCTCTATGTGCCAGCCGGCACGTCTTCCTCTCGTGTTTCGCCTGCTTAGAACTCGATCTGTTGGATTTGCGATGGCTAGGGTTTTGGTTTGGGGGATTTCGGTTGCTCGATCCTTGTGGAATGTCCTATGCGCGGAGTCTGTTTCTCTCTATTCGTCGTGAAATCACGCTGAATTTGTTGCTTTCGCGTATCTGAGATGTGACGGGAAAATAAGCGGCTCGATTGCTTGGACCTTCTGTGCATTATTTGAAATTTTGCACAGCAGTATAGCCGAGTTCTGTATTAGGTTCAGATGCACCTGTGTATCGGATGAGCTTAACGTTTGGTTTAGAAAAACCCGCTTCCCACTGCCGAGCTCTGTTGTCATGCTCCATTTGCGCCAGATCTATAGAGCCTTGGCCACGAGCGACAATAGCTCGCTCACACACGACGACGACGACGAGGAGACGCGAAGGTCGATGATCTGGAACTGTCGTCGCTCCTGGCCAAGGCTCGAGATCTGGAAGTTCGGCTAGATTTGGAGTCTTGGCCGCGAGACTGAGAGGCCATGGCTCCAGATCCGGAAGTTCGACTAGATTTGGAGTCTTGGCTGCGAGACTGAGAGGTGGACGCGGAGGTCGGCGCTCAGATCTGTGGACGAGAGGCCGTCCATGGCCGACCGCTGCTCTGCATCTCCATCTCTGTGGACGAGCGCTCGCGGCCAAGGCTTAGCCGTTGGGACGACGGAGCGCGGGTGGACGGGGAGGTCGGCTTGGACAGCCAGATCTGGTCTGCTGCTCAACGGCTTTGAGCTCGAAACTTGGCTCGTCCATGGCTGCCGGCGATGAGTTCAACGGCTTTGCCGCTTTCCACGGTGGCCACGGTGGGGCGGTGGCTCAAGGATGGCGGCGGCCGCTTGGGCAGTGGCGGCTTGGGCGGTGGGAGATAGCCAAGCCCAGGTGCAGGCGGAGGTTGAAGATGAAGAGTCAAAGAGAGGAAAATTAATTTTTCGATTTCCACGTCAGCGTCCATGTGTCAAGATCTAATTGGTGTCAGTAAATAAGCGCGTGCCACGTCAGCAGATGACGTGGCGCTGGCAAACCACTGTATATTTCTCCCACCCTGAACGCTCCTCTAAAATCTGACAAAAAAAAAAAAAAAAAAAAAAAAAAGCTCTCCTCCTCTAAAAAACGTCTTTCTTTTTTTGTTTTTTTCCCAAAACATCTCTCATTCATTATTTAAGCTACCCTGTCCACAACGCTTGTAATCACAGAGCGGCCCTCGCAAACCGACACGATGCGACGACACTCCGGTTCACATTCCCTGCGTTCTTCACCAAAAGAACCTGTCCCGTTCCCCTCTCCCCCTCTCTCCCTCTCTCCCCTCTGCCTCTGCTCCGGACGATGCGGCACTGGGGTTCACATTTCTGGCTGCTGATGGAGAGAAAGACGGAGAGGAATAGAAGACCGCGGCAACATCTCCAGCACAAACCAGTTCTCACTCTCCATTTCTAACTCTCGCGCGAAGAAAATGCAGGTCCAAATCGATTCCGCCGACCCTCTCCGCCTCCTCCTCCTCATCTTCTCCGTAAGTGACGCTGCCTCCCTCATCCGCGATCGCATTCTCTTTCCGCCCGCCGATCTGACCGCCGTCCTCTCTCTTGGTCGATGCAGGTGTGTCTGGCCGGGGCCGGCGCCGGCCAAGCCCCCGCCGGCCCCTTCACCCCGCGGGCGTTCCTCCTCCGGTACTGGGACCAGCACATCGCCAACTCCCTCCCCAAGCCCGCGTTCCTGCTCTCCAAGGCCTCCCCGCTCGGCGCCGTCGACGCCGCCGCCTTCGCCAAGCTCGCCGCGCGAGGCGCCCTCCCCGACCACCTCCCGGCCTTCTGCGCCGCCGCGGGCCTCCTCTGCTTCCCGGACCTCGCCCCCAGCCTCGAGAAGCACCCGTCCGACTCCGACTTCGCGTCCTACAGCAACAAGAACTTCACCAACTACGGCACCGACCGGCTCGGCGGGGTCGACTCGTTCAAGAACTACTCCGACGGGCTGAACGTCCCCGTCGACACGTTCCGGCGGTACAGCCGCGACTCTTCCGGCCACGATGACCGGTTCGCGAGCTACGGCTCCGACGGCAATGTGGTCGACCAGAGCTTCCACAGCTACGCCGGCGGCGCCGCCGGAGGGACGGGCGAGTTCAAGATTTACAACCCGGGAGTCAACGTGCCCAACCTCAACTTCAACAATTACGGCTCCGGCGCCACCGGTCGGCCCCAGAACTTCGCCGCCTACACCGACGAGACCAACGCCGGCGCCGAGAGCTTCAGCAGCTACGGCAAGAGCGGGGACGGGTCTCCGAACAAGTTCACCGAGTACGCCTCCGACTCCAACGTCATCAACTCGGGGTTTAACGGCTACAGCCAGGACGGCAACGGCGCGAACGACACCTTCACGAACTACGGCAAGGACGGGAACGTCCCGGAGAACAACTTCAGGAACTACGGCGACGGCGGGAACGCGATCAGCGACGGCTTCGCGAATTACAGGGACCAGTCGAATGTGGGCGACGATTCGTTCCAGTCGTACGCGAAGAACTCGAACTCGGCGAAGGTCAATTTCGCCAATTACGGTAAGTCGTTCAACGTAGGCACTGACAAATTCACAGGGTATGGCCAGGGCGCGAAGGGGCAGAAGATCGGGTTCAAGGGCTACGGTGTTAACAACACCTTCAAGGAATACGGCAAGAGCGGCGTCACCTTCGCGCTGTACGCGAACGCCACCGGCGTGGCGGCCTCGGCGGCGGCGATGGCGGTCAGTGGCAGAGCCGTGAATAGGTGGGTGGAGCCGGGTAAGTTCTTTAGAGAATCGATGCTGAAGAAAGGGACGGTGATGCCGATGCCAGACATTGGGGATAAAATGCCCAAAAGGTCGTTTTTGCCCCGCACGATCCTGTCCAAATTACCTATCTCGACCTCCAAGCTACCGGAGCTGAAGCGGATCTTCCACGCCGGAGATAACTCGTCGATGGAGTCGATGATGGCGAACGCACTGGCCGAGTGCGAGCGGGCGCCCAGCGCGGGGGAGACCAAGCGTTGCGTGGGCTCCGTCGAGGACATGATCGACTTCGCCACGTCGATCCTGGGCCACGACGTCGAGGCCCGGTCCACGGAGAGCACGGCCGGGTCGAAGCACGACGTCATGGTCGGGACGGTCAAGGGGATCAACTCTGGGAAGGTGACCAAGTCGGTGTCGTGCCACCAGAGCCTCTTCCCGTACCTGCTCTACTATTGTCATTCGGTCCCCAAGGTCCGGGTCTACGAGGCGGACCTGCTCGATCCCAAGACCAAGGTCAAGATCAACCACGGAGTGGCCATTTGCCACATCGACACATCGGCGTGGAGCGCCACCCACGGGGCATTCCTGGCCCTCGGGTCGCGGCCGGGCCAGATCGAGGTCTGCCATTGGATATTCGAGAACGACATGACATGGACGATTGCAGATTGAAGATTTTCAAATCACCGGGGGGCGATTGTGGTGTTTGGCTTTCATAATTTGGGTCCGGACCATTGGCCAATGGAAAAAAATAGAGGACAATGGGCCCTTAAATAATTTTATGGCCAAATAATTAACTAAATTACGGCTCTCACAGGCATTAATTCTAAGATTAAAATCATGGCTTCTTTTTCTCTCCATCCATTTTGATGAACTCTTTTTCTTTCCTATCTTCTGGTGGGTTCCTCAATCATTGGAGGAGGAGGGGGCTGAATGATATATGGGCAGACAAGATTTTGAACTTTTTCCGGGCCTCTGAATGCTCTCTCAGCCTCTTGCTCTCGATCATTCCCTTACCATTCCGTGAAATGTCGCCCTCTCGCTTTTGGCTGAGAACGCGTGCCACGAAGGCCGGTTCTGCTAGAGAACAAAAGGAAGGCAGGCAGGAGAGGAGAGGATCAGATGCAAATTGTTTTCGAGCAGCAGCAGCAGCGGCAAAGAGATGAGACGAGAGTGGCCAATCAAGGAAGATGTACAAAGAACTTGTGGCTGAAAGATGGGGGCTGGTCCAGGATAGAGCAAAGCCAAGGTTCTTTTCGCGCTGGCGCTGTAATATCGTAATGCTATGAAAAGAGTCACGAGACTTTTGTTGTTTAGAGCAGCCGATTTGCCCTCTTTTGTTTCCATCTGTGCGAAGAAAACACGTGAATTTTTCTCTCTTTTTTTTTTAGAGGCCTATGTTTGAGTCGCGTTCAATTTTTCATCTCCGCCGGCCGAACGAAAGGGAGGGACTAAATGAGATTTCGAGATGGATGGTGGCATCGTGTTCGGATTCGAAAGTAAAAAAATATACGAAGTGAGGCGGTGAAACTTTGCTTTATTCTTACCCCGCCCCTGCTTTTGAGAGGATGAAAAGGAGAGAAAGGTGAAAAAAAGAGGAGGAAGGGAGGACTCTGGTTGCAGCGGCTTTGACCGCAGGGCCACAACGGAAAGAAAAGTCATGGAAGGAGATGCAAAATGTCTGAGATCTCGCTTTGCTTTTTCGGGAGCAGACATATATTCCACGAACGTAGAGTGAGGGAGGAGGGAGAGAGAGAATAAAGCCTCGGTAATTTCTTCAAGCAAATGTCTGCTTTTTTGTTTAGGATCCTCACACATCGCGCCACTAATTATCGGTGGAGGTATCGGGAAATTCCCCGATTAGAAAGTCGGAAGATCCGTACCCCAAGCCCCCACCAATCGCGTGCAGGACCAATTTAGATCATGATTACCTAGACAGGTCCGGACTCGATCAGTTCACGAGGTTTTGCAATGTGATTGTGCCGGTGTGGCTGGGGTATTAAATAGGAAAAGCTTCCCCTAAATTTTGGAAAAATCCAAATAAGAATCCGGAGTAAATATATTTTCTCAAATAAAGATCAACATGGACACATTATTTTAAATAAGGATCCGAAGTGATCAAATTAATTTCTATTAAGGACTTTAACTCGCCGGCAGACATTTTCTGTCGATTAAAATAGGGGCAATAACCACTAGGGTTTACTCCCGTAGTCACCCTTCCAACTTAGAAGGGAGATGTGGGGGGTTCGAATCCCCATCTTCTCAGGGAGGGTTGGGGTGTGGACGAATTAGTTTCGGGAGTGGGTTTCGGACACCCACGCCTGCAAGGAGCAAGGCAAAAATCCGAGAATGAGTTAAAATAAGAGTAGAGTAGGATTGACAAAAAATAAAAATAAAATAGGGACAATTTTGTTAGAAATTTGTCATTGGAAAAAAAAAGAAAAATTCTAAATTAATTAAGTTTAAGCTATTCATTTAAATGTTTACATTTTCTTCTTTCTTCCCCTGTTGCTCCTCAACCAAATCCTGGTCATTGTCGTGACTCGATTCTCGTCACGACTCGTCTTGCTCGATCGGCGGAGAATTTGGGTCTCCGCAAATAAAGAAAGAAGCATATGGTTTTTTTTCTTGTTTTTGAATTCGTGCCTCAACCGGCGGAGAATTTGGGTTTTCGACTCTGCTGAGGATGGGTACAAGGAATGGGGAGAACTTCGGTCTTTGACTTTGCAAAGGATGGGTACAAGGAACGGGGAGACCGTAGAAAACCTAGGGTTTTTTTTTTTTTTTTTATGTTTTAGGATTTGTTAATTTTCCCTAGATTTTTTTTTTGGACAAAATTGCCCAAACTCCGTTTATCAAAAATGTCACATGCTTTATAGGCTGACGAATATTTTTGGTTGATTTGAAATTTTGGCGAATTCTTATTTGAGACAATTGGTCAATTTGAGGTCTTTATCTGACACAAAAGTTAATTTCCAGTTCTTATTTGAGAAATTTGATCAACTTCGGATCCTTATTTGGAATTTCCCTCCTAAATTTTTACACAACAACCTTTGATTGATGCAATCACCTCATTTTCTCCCTCTTGGGTTTGGTCAACCTTTTCCTAGAAGCAGGTGAGCAGCAATTTCTCCCCCCGTCTTGAGGGGCATCCCAATGTGGTGCCAAGTTTTGATGGGGTCCAACTTGGATCAAGAGCGTAATAAACACACACAACAACAAATTAATGTGCAATTATACCCCCTCTGATCCTCATCCGGTTCTGCACTGCACTGCACTGCGCTTTACATGTCACGATTGTCCATGTGATCGATTCGTTCTTATTTATAATCTTCGATACTTTCCAAGAATTTGGTGGGGGGTCAATTCGCGCATTCCTCTCGGTTCCGACGCTCGTTCTTCGTTCGTTAAAAAATTCCAGTGGGTTAGTTCAAGAACCGAATCCCAGAATCTTTTAGGTTACGTGTGATTGAGATAGAAATTTGGAAAGGAAGGGGAAGGGAATCCCAAGACACAATCGCACGTTGAGAGGATATCCTCCTCGAACGTTGATTGCATTGACTTATCCCTCCTGCCGGTTAAATTAAGCCGAGGGCCGTTGAGGGAATTATCGTATATTCGATATTATGCTATCGAGACTCAAATTTAAGGGTCTATTTATTTGAAAGAAAACGGATTCTCAAGGAGTTTTTTTTTTTTTACTTTCCGGTATTTGGATAATAGAAAATTAATTGATCTATGAAACCCATTTTCCATGGATTGGAAACGACGAACTTAGATTGAAGGGAAATAACTTTCCCTTATGGTAAAAAGGAAACATTTTCTCCTAAATCACACAATAGATGAAAACTAATCATTTTCCAAAAAAATGTTTTCATGAAAAAAAAAATCTTTTTTTTTTATCGTGAAATTTTCAATGAAAGAACGTACACTAAGGCTCTGTTCATTATGCGAAAATGAATGATTCAAAAAATAGGACTTGTATACTTTATAAAAACGAATGAACAAAAAATATTTTCACTTCCATTTAATTATTTTAAGTGCCACAAATGATACAGGTGATCACTTTTAAGAAAATATTTTTTAAATAATTCATTTTTCGCGAAACAAACGTAACCCAAAATTATGATTCCAATTATCACAGGTAATTATAATTGTACATTGCTTATAGCGCTAGACTTATTATGAAGAAATGAAGAACTGATAGGGATGGTCATCTCTTTTGCCCATTGAATGTTTATATAATTTGCAATAGCAAAATGGGTCCTCGTAGCCATCAAACTCTTCGGATTAGTCCCTTTCATATTTTATTTTCATAATTTCACAACACCTTAATTGTCTCAACAAGAAATCTTAAAAGCCACCAATTCGAATCCTCCCGTTGTTTCTTGATACTAAAAGACCCCGATTCGTCGGCGTAGATTCTGCTTATGTATGTACCGCTAGTGAGGATCACCGCAGGTTTTACGCCAACTTGCATCCGGTGGTGCGATGGGGACAGGTTCGTCCAAAATAACCAGCGACTATTTTTATTTTGTCAAGGAGGGGGTGGCTGGTCGCTTTTCTTCACCCTTTTTACTACAAAGAAAAATAAAATAAAAATAGGAAAGTAACCACCGCCAAGTGTAATTTTGCATAATGTGATTGCCCGTCCGACAATTGAAGCAAAGCAGATAGTGGAAATATTTTTTTAATGATTTAAATTGTACTTTAGAAGATGAAAACATAGGAAGAGACGCACCGGCAAAAGACACGCATCCACAAGGCGGCTTATTATGTCATCACGGGATTTCTTTTAAGGGACATTGATTTAAAATGATTTAATTTTCGACGTATATTTTTTATACGTAAAAGAATATCGATATATTAATAATTGCATCATTTGAACAATCATTTTAGAGCACTTAAAAACAGAGACCTTGATATATCGTTTTGCGCAATGTGGTATGAATTTGAGCATGAGTAGGCCAATTGATCAGTATTTAAATTTTAAAGGGGAAATGAGATAGAGTGCATATCTTGCAAACATTATTATTGGTATTCGTTACACAATGTCCTCCTGATGTAATTTGTAAAGAGGATTTTACCTAGAAAATAAATATTAGATATACTCATTTCCCGACGTTATAATCGATAGAATCAATGAAAAATTTAATAAATTTGTTACACCTCTTTTCATGTGTTATCAGAATCAATGAAAAATTTGATAAATTTGTTGCACTTCTTTTCACGTGATATTGATAGCGAGTCTTGCAATATTTTCTTGGACTAAGGTTAAATTCATTTTATTTGAATGCACCAAAATAATGCTAATTTATGTGTAATTTTGGACTTCTCGTAAACCAAGATTATAGTTGTGATTGGACATTGGGAAAAGAAAGTAACCAAGGTTCCGAATCTACACATGGTAGAATTATCACGGAGAAGGGCGTTGAGAGAGATATAGGACGTGTTTAGGCTGCGTTTGTTTTGATTTCTTTTTCTATTTTTAAACAACTTTTTTGTTTTTTTGTTCCCTGGGAACAAAAAAGGAACAAAAACGCGTTTGTGTGCGTTTTTGTTCCAAAATTATTTTTGTTCAGAAACACATCTGGAAACAAGAAACAAGAAAAAAAAAAAAAAAGTTGTTTCTTATTTCTGAATAAAATTTAGAAACACTTCTTTTCTTCTTCTTTTTTTCTTTGGCCGGTCGCCGGCCTCGGACATGGCCGGCGACCGGCCGTCAAGGGCCGGGCGACGCCATCGAGGGCCGGCGACCTTGCCAAAGCGTCGCCGGCCCCGGCAAGGCCGAGCTCGCCGGCGGCCGGCGAGGCTCGGCGTCGTTGGGCCACCGCCAGGTTGGCGTCGCTTGGCGGTGGCCCGGCGACGCCGAGCCTCGCCGCCGCCGGGCGAGCTCGGCCTCACCGGGGCCGGCAAGCCTCGCCGTGGCTGGGCGAGGCTGCTGGCCCTCGTCGGCCGAGGCCGGCGATCGGCCAAAAGAAGAAAAAAGAAAAAAAGGAAAAAAAGGAAAAATAAATAAGAAAATAGAAAAAATAAAATAAAAATATTAAAAAATTAAAAGAAATAAAAAAATTATACAAATTTACCAAACGTGTTTCTGTTCATTTTTTATTCCCAGAACAAGTTTACCAAACGCGTTTTTTTGTTCAAAAATTATTCCCTGGAACAGAAACACTTTTTTCTATTTCTGTTTCCTAGAACAATTTTTAAACAGAAACGTTACCAAACACACCCTTAGTAACCATTTTGTTCCTATAAACCAAGATTATAGTTGTGATTAGACATTGGGAAAAGAAAGTAACCAAAGTTCTGGATTTGCACATGGTAGAATCATCATGGAGAAGGGCGCGTTTAATAATCATTATGTTCTAATGAACAATTTTTACTCACAAATGATTTTTTTTTTTATTTTGTTTTGGGAACAATTTCTGAGTTTTTGAAAGTGTTTGGTAACTATCAAAATTTATATTTCTGAGATAGAAATGTGTTTGGTAGAAATTTTTTTTTTTTTAAAATTTTTTAATACTTTTATGTTATTTTTCTTTTTTCGTTTTCGTTTTCTCTTCTTCTTCCTTCTTCTTTGTGCCAGGTCATTGACCATAGCGGTGGTTGGCAGTAGACTGAGTGAGGTTCGGCGGGCTTGCCAGAGGCTCGCCTAGCCATCAGCGAGGCCCTAACCTCGCATTGGTGGCAAGACTGAGCCTCATCGAGGCTCGTTGTTGTCGGGGGTCGATGACACTTTGACGAGGTCACCGGCCCTTGTCCGACCAAGGCTAGTGGGAAGAAGAAGAAAAGGAAAGAGAACAAAAGAGGAGAAAAAAAAATTAGACTTGATTTTAGGAATTATTCCCGGGAATAAGAAGCAACTTTTTATGTTTATTGATTCTGTTCCAAATTTATTTCTAAAAACAAAGGAAAAAATTATTCTCGAAAACAAAAAATTCACTAAATGGATTTTTGTTCTTTTTTTATTTTTGAGAACAAAAGAATATAATCAGTTACTCCTGGAAATATTACCAAATAGGCTTGTAGAATATACAAAAAAATCAATATTTTCAATAGACGAAATTACTTTCTTGTGAAATTTTGAATTACTGATTAATAAAATTATTGACCTAATATAACCAAATGCTATAAATATATGGTAAAGAAACAAACTTCAAGATCTGACGCTCTTTGCTACAAGATTTTACAAGATGGATTAGATTCAAATTTTAAACTGAAACACTTAAGAGACAAATAGAGTTATATTAATTTGCACGATTGTCCATTGATAGAATACTTATGCAATAACCAATTGAGGATATTTTGAGAAAGGAAAAAAAAAGGACCCGATAAAAATAAATGCCATATATTTTATACAACTAGTATATCTTATTATTATTATTATTACCACTTATTTTACTAATAGCTTTTCAGTCAGACGAATCATTATTATTGGTTATGATTTGTTTTTTTTTTTTTTTTGGAGTCGAATAGTGGTTATGATTAGTATAACTTTATATTATTTGTATTATTGTTTGCGTCATTGGTGTTATTACTTCAATAATAAGCATCTTATAAATAATTTAGCTATTCCGAAAAATAAAGGGTAATGATGAGGAGTTTTGGCCTTTATACACTTTGCCAATAATCAATGTAATCACTTCTCAATTTTTTAAATGGGAGAGAGCGCAAAAACACACAAGGTCAAGAATACAGCACACTTGAGGCCAGAATACAACCTAAGCACCCGCACTCAATTTGGTGGATTCCAATCTGTATCCAAGCAGAGAAGCAACTACATCATTAACTAAAAAAATGTAAAAGGCACTCCTTTACTTTCCCATCAAAATCTAATTTTCTTTTCCGAATTTCAGAAAGTTATAAAAATATCACGTCTATGTATTGATATTAGAGTGTTGTGAAAGCATCAGAAATTTCATTTTTTTTAAAGACAGAGTGAGAGGTGCAAAATTTGAATTAAGAAAACAGAAGAAAATAAAAGCCTTTAGCATTATCTACTTTTTGTGGATATACATTATGCACTGTTTGAAGTTTCATTTATATGTTGCACTCCAAAGTTTCAGAAAGCTTGCCATTTCATATTTTGGAGTGCAATTAATTAGATTGAAGGATATGTTAAAAAAAGGTGGGTTTCCTTTTTTTTTTTTTATCGGTCCTACTCTATTCCTACGCTAACTCTCACTCTTAGACTTTTGTCCTGCCTCCTTGCTAACGGGGGCATTTGTACAGACTTTACCTTACTCATGGGGTTGGTGGGACATTTAGGGACCTAAGGTTTGCCTACGAAAATAAGTGCTTCATCATGATATATTATGTAAAAACTTTTTGAAATCTCTAATATTATGTACTATATGATTTTGAAATTATAGGTGCAAAATATAGGTTTTAAAATTAGATAATGCAAAGTTTAACAAAGCGTGAAATTGAGAAGGTTATTGTGATTAAGAATAGTTTTGAATGAGCGTTGATAGTTTTCACTCCTCCATCTTCCTCCTATATAGAAAAAGAAGTAAGAGGGAATTCTTTTTTGGAGTAGGCTGCCAATATCTCACAGACTTTATAATGGTTTTATTTTCATTTCCTCATACCGAATGTATAGTTTCTCTCTACCATATATAGCCTTGACCTTCTCTTCCCCAATTCCACATCCCAAACCTTAATCCAAACCCCATCATTGGCTCTTTAAACACTTCTCTAGTATGCCTTTGTGTGCCTAGCTCCGTTTGATACCTTTGTTGCCCCTCTTTTTTCGGTATTCCAATCCACGATGAAACCCTAGCTTCTTCCCCAATGATATCCTCTGTCCTTTACTCCATATTATAGCTCACCAGAGTAAAGGATCATCCTTACACTAGGTTGTCTCTACTTTCTTGCTATTGCTCTCTAAATAACTTCTTAATAGCCCTCCTACGCTCGATCTATCCTACGTCTCCAATAGGTTTAGTGTCCCAACTTCTGCAAATCTAGGTGGAATACTCAGCGCAAGGGTTTGAACCCATAGACAAAGAAAATGGAGCTTCAAAGCATCTGGAAAATCTTTGCAATAGACCCGGTAAGTTGTTGCACAAACACGATACAACTATATGGGATGATGAGATCCTAGAGGAAAAAAAATACTAGAACGTCAATATACACTTGTGGTGAAACTTTTTCAAAACCCCAAAACATCAACTTCCAAACTTTTCAAACAGCCACGAAAAAAGCGAGGAGAAATGAGAATGTTGGAGTGAAATCTTTGGAGAATGGCATATGCTACTTTACTTTCAGCAGTGAAGAGGAGAAAAAAAGGTGTGTTGGATGGGAGGCTGTGGTCTTTCTCTAATAACTTACTGATGTTGAAGGCTCGGAACCTAATATACCATCCAACTATTATGAGTTTAACACATGTGCTATTTGGGTTATAATTCTGGCCTCCCTCTTGAATGGAAATCGTAGGATTTGTGACGAAATTGCTAGTATAATAGGAAAAATGTTAGAAGTGAAAATTGAGGATTAAGGCCTAATTGTCCAATTTATTGTAAAGGCAAGTGTAGAGATGGATGTGCATGTTGAGCTGAGAGTGGGACAGGTACATAGAGGTAAGAAGATTCGATTAGACTTCAAATATGAAAGGCTCCCATTTTTTTCTATTCTTGTGGAATGGTGGATCACTATGCGAGTTACTGCAAAGATGTCCCTTATGATGAAAAAAGTTCACAATGAGGATAGGGAGTTGTTTTGGGAACTGGCTGCGAGTAGAAATTCAAGATCATAGCTCTTTTTGGGATGTATTCTATGAGGAAAAAAAAACAAAAGAAGATGAAGGAGAAGTTGAAGAGGTCATCCCCGAAAACAAGAGCAACAAAAACTGATTGTACTGCTAGAGAAGGCATGGCCAAGCAAATCTTGTTTTTCTCGAAACTGCATAGGTATAGGGGTCTAATTTTTTGCTAGCTAAGTTTACAAATAGAAACTCAAAGGAAAGAGAATCAGGAATTGGGGAAGGATAAGAGATGCAAGGAGTCAAAGACCCCTTCAACAAAAAAAAAATAAAAAAGTTATAGTCCTTATAACCCTGATTCTATGACTTTCATGTGGTTGGATGAGATCCAAATTTTGGACACACTAGTCCATATAATTAAAGACACTACCGGATGGGCTCTGGTGGCTAACTCTAATAAGCCACCAAAGGAAATACGAATCTTCTATGATGGAATTGTCAAGGATTGGGTACACAGTTGATAATCCAAGAACTAAGAGCTCATGTGGGTTAGCTTAGGTCTACTGTGGTTTTCTTGATGGAAACTAAAAATTGAGAATTGGTTCTTCAAAGAATAAGAAGGCGATTACAATTTCAAAATTATATGGTGGTTAATCCTATAGGAATTGCTAATAATTTAGCTATCTTGTGGGATGATAAAGTTGAGCTCAAATTTGATACACAATCAAAGAGTTATGTAAATTTTAGATGCAAATACTTAATGAGTGGTAAAAGGATAGGAGTCGCTTTATTCACGCTTTTGATAATTTTAGCAAAGAATTGAGCTTCAGAAGGAAGTCTAAGCAATAAGCTCTTTGAATTTGCTGCCCTAGGTCAATTTAGGGGACTTGAATGAGCTGTTGTTTTGTTAGGAAAAAATGGGAAAGCATGTAGTTGAGAATTCTAAAATAACAACATTGCAGGATTTTCTGGATGCTTGCTCTTTAATGGATATAGAAAGCAAATGATGTGTCTTCACTTGGTCTAATAACAAAGATGGAGATGAAAACATAAAAGAACTTCTAGATAGGTTTTGGGTGATATAGAATGGAGGGTATTCTTTCCTAAAACAAAAGCCTTTACACTCCCAACTGTAGGATCCAACCATAACTCTATCCTTTTTTTTTTTCCCTTTTTTTTTTCCCTGAATAGGTGATTGGCAAAATCATGAGAGATTAAAGAATTAAAAAACAAATGAAAGTAATAAAAGAGATTTTGAAGCATTTTGGCCTACGTCCACTCTCCCGCACGGACAACCCTTCCGGCTGGATTTCACTAAGAATCAATGTCTCACGCTCTTGAGTCCACAGTGTAGAAGCTCTACTACACTTCCTCAAGGTCTCACCATAATATGATCTCTCTTTTGATTACATATAACGCTCAAAGAATAAGATCACAAAATAGAAAAGGAGATTCGAGACTTTGGAATTCTTCTATACGGCACCCTTCAACAACTGGAGCATCTCTCTTATATACTTCTTCATGTCTTCATTACCAACCCGTTGGACAGAATCAATTTAGAGAGATCTCGAGCTCTTTAAGGTAAGTGTTGATAGCCCATCAATCCTGCTCGCCTATACAATCAGGATCTTGGTTTCCATAAGTAGATCATTCCAAATATAAGTTGCGAAATCTTTAGAGAATCTATACATATTTGAATATGAAAATAATATCTTCTAGTGCTGTATCCAGTAGAAAGATATTCTCTAGCCGTTAGAGTAAAAACCATATAAGATCATAATATAAGTTGGTCTCGAGAGGCGTCCATGAGGGTAGACTTTGAACCTTGAGTCTTGCTAGCCGAGACTTTGTCAGTAAAGTCTGTAAATCTTCATACTTTGATCTTCAGACTTTGACAAAGAGTAGAGTCTGTAAGTCTTCGAGACTAGGCGAGGAAAATGTTTTGTCAACTTCAAAATATCTGAAGAGAATTTATCCAACAATGTCAAGTGAAAAAAGGAATTTAAGTTTGAAGCATTTTGCAACTTATCAAGGAAGTTTGGTGACCCTCATTGAGGTTGATAAGAGCTTAGCAGGAAACTATGGGCTATGGCTACTTCATTAACTAATTGGGAAAAGCAAACATTTGGGAATAGGTAGAAAATAATCTGTTTGTTGAAATTAAAACTCTAACAATACATGAATACTTGTGACGTTTTTTGATAAAGAGAGTTTAGAAATTGTTAAGAGAAATCGAGACTTTTTGTGGAGGTAGGAAGAGATGTATTGGAGATTGAGTTGAAAGGTAAATTGGCTAAAATTGAGTGACAGAAATATTATTTTTTTTATGCAACAACAATTCAGTGAAGGCAAAGAAATAGAATGTTGATGATTAAAGCTTTAGATGATGCTTGTATTTTAGAACAAGGTATGATCAAACAAATTATGATGAAATTTTTCTGAGAGTTTTATCAATCTAAGGGAATGAACCTTCCTCTGCTAACTACTGTAAATATGGAGGAAGTTAAAATTGCTACATTTCAGCTTGGGGTTGCAAAAGCATCGAGACCGGATGAACTCAATGAAGTGTTACATATACATATTTTTATGAAGGTAAAAGAATTTTCCAGAATTAGAATCACACAACATGAGCTTAACAAACCTTGATTTCCCTATTACAAAAGGTCTCAAACCCTGAGAAACTCGATTAATATAGCCCCATTAGCAAATTCGGCTACATGATTATTGTTGAAGTGTTGCCAAACATGCTTAAACCACTGCTGCTAGAAATCATAGCTACAAAACGAAGTGCTTTTATGGGAGGAAGACAAAGTTAGGATTACATTTTTGTGGTGTAAGAGGTGTTGTAGAGAAGGAAAAGATTCCAAGCAATCTTTAAACTAGATAAAAAAAAAAAAAAAAAAAAGCTAACGATTTTGTGGAATGTAATTTCTTGGAGGTATACCTGATTAAAATAGGATTTGATGAGAAATAGGTGGATTGGATAGTGCATTGTATCACCATTGTCTCATTCAGAGTTAAAGTGAATGAAGAGCTTCTTCCTTATTTCCAACCTTTTCAAGGAATTAGGCAAGGGGACCCTCTATCCGCTCTCTATCCATCCTAATGGCCAATGTGTGAGGAAGGCTGTGGATGATGACAACATTAGAGGAATCAAACTTAATAGATGGTGCCCAACACTTCTACATATACATATATATAGGAAAATTTTGAATTGTCAGAACTTAGCATCAATTCTACATCAATATGGCATATAGACAAGAGATCAATTTGAACAAAACATGGGTTTTCTTTAGTAGGGATTGCCCCAAAGCTTTTAAATAAAACATGGCAAGAGAATTAAGAGTACCTATTATAGAAAAGATAGAGAAATATCTTGGAATTTTTTAATTGGGGAACATAAAAAAGACAAATGTTTGGAGTGTTGAACACCTAGAATGTCAAAACTTGACTTGGAGGGACACTTAGGGTGTGCATGACAAAATTTCTGGAATAAAAATTGATTTCTAGCTAGAAATTAATTTCTCAATTTCTATTTTAGAAATTGAGAAGTTAAAAATTTTAGCTTTTGATTGCTTCTTCAAATCTATTTCTAGAATAAAAATCTGTTCTAAAAATAGAAAAATTAAATTGCATTACCAAATGAATTTCTGTTTCCAAATCTATTCCGGAGAATAGAGAAACGGAGAAATAGAGAAGTAGAAATTTTATCATGTGCGCCCTTAAGTGCCAAAAGTTAGGAAAGTGACACTTAAGTGCAAAAATTAGAGCAAAATTGATCACTTAAGTGCCAATCCGGCCAAAATACTGACATGGTGATTTTTCGATGAGGTAAGTGCAAAAAGACATCGTTTTGCACGTTGACGTGGCTAGAAAATGTAAAAACAATGTCGTTTTGTCTCGAAGTGGTAAATAATTAATATAAAAATTAATTAAATTAAATTTAAACTAAATTTATTTAAAACATTTAAAAATTAAAAATTAAAAAAGAGAGAGAGAGAGAGGAGGCACGCAGTTGAGGGCTGAGCTCATGACGCTGTTGCCTCCTCGCTGTCGCCGGGAAGGGCCAACGACGATGGGGGCAGCATCGGCCGGGGTCGCCGGTGAGGCCTTGCTCGCGAGCCCTCGCTGCCTTCTTGCCGTCGCTGAGAAAGGCCGGTGACGGTGGGGAGGAGCATTGGCCGGGTTCGTCGGGCCTTGGGCCAGGGGCTGGCGACCCTAGTTGACTGGCGGCGAGGGTTGCCGACCTTCGCTGGATCTAGGGGAGGGCCACAACCCTCACCCCAGATTTGGGCGAGGGCTTGTGGGCCTTCGCTGTTGGTCGGCCAAGGTTGCTGGCCCTTGGCTAAGGCCCGGCAACCCCGACTGACACTCCCCCCACTATTGCTGGCCCTTCTCGGCAACAACGAGGAGGCAGCGGCAGAGAAGGCTAAGCCCTAAGCTGCGTCCCTCCTCCTCCCCCCTTATTTAGTTATTTATTTATTTTAGAATTTAATATTTTATATTAAAATTTGAATCCATGCCAAAATGACTTCGTTTTTGTGTTTCTTTGCTGAGTCGACTTTCTGGCGAGCCACATAGGCGAGAAAAATAATAAAATATTACCATGTAGGATTTTCGGCGGGGTTCACTAGAGATGGCACTTAAGTGTCCATTCGTACCAAGTTTTGGCACTTGGTGTGTACTTTTCCTCAAATGTTTGCATAGATTATCGAGTAAGTCAATACTAAACTAGAAAGTTGGTAGGAAAAATTAATGTCAAAAGTATGTAAAGAAATCTTAATTAAAATGGTGATGCAAGCACTTCCATAATGTGCCATGTCTATTTTCAAAGTCCTAGTTTCAGTATGCAAGGCAATTGAACAGAAAAAAAAAAAATAAAGTGGGAGTTGTTGAAGATGAGATAAGATAAAAAGGTTTTAGTGGAAAACTAAAAAGAAAAATGAAAAATGAAAAAAAGGTAGGAGGTCTTGAAGATGAGATACGATAAAGAGGTTTTGGGATTTCAAGACATGTTGGATTAAGCAACGTTGGCCAAACAAGCTTGGTAATTAAGCAACAATCCAAATTCCTCATGAGGTCAGCTTTTTAAAGGTTTCTACTTTCTACATAAAGACTTTTGGCATGTCAAAAAGGGACAATGCCCATCTTAGGATTGGCAAAGCTTGATGTTGAGAACGGATTCTTTCTCGCCCTCAATTATGTGAGCCATAGGAAATGGAATTGCAATAAGAACTATAGAAGACAAGTGGCTAAAGAAAGGAGCATTAGTTGGCCTTGCTAAAAGAAATGAACCTCGGCTTGTAGTAGAGTTATTAGCAAGGAAAGATGGATGCTAGAATGACATTGTACAGTAGGAGCACTATGATGAGCAAACAATCTGTGATATTTTAACTATTCCAATCAAACCCCAAACAGAAAGAGATCATATTGTGTGGATAGGCACACAAGGAAGGCAATATACAATGAATAATGGATATCACTATATTTGAGAATCAACAAGCAAGTAAAAAGAAGATCAAGCCTTAGTATCTTGCCTCTCCCCTAGAACTCTATGGACAAACATAAGGAAGTTACGGTTACTCCTAAGCTAAACTGTTTATGTGGAATCTTTGCTAGAATGCACTCCCAACAAAACAAAATTTACATAGAATGAGGATAATACCTAACCCTTTATGCCCCATGCGCAATCAAAATAGTGAGATGGTGGATCATTTTTTGTTGGAGTATAATTCATACTCCCTATAGATAGGATGGCATGGGGGTCTCACTCCAATAGGGAGGGTTTGGGAGCCGCTTCGACAGGATCGTAGGAGGCAGCATCACTGCCAATGTCAAAAGGCTTTTGTAGTTTGAGTCCATATTTTATTGGTAGTTTGGGTTTAAACTCATGAATACTAGCAAAAGTACAGCCCAAGTGCCAAAACTTGGCATGAGGGGACACTTAAGTGCCAAAATTTTGAAAATGTACACTTAAGTGCCACTTTCTTTGAAAAGTGGGACACTTAAGTGCCACCTTCGGCAAACCTTACCGGAAATCCTACATGGCAATATTTTATTATTTTCGCTTGCCTACGTGGCTTGTCGGAGAGCTAACTCGGCTCTAACTCACTCGAGACAACATCGTCTACAAAATAAAAGCCTCGAATCTGCAAAAACGACGTTGTCTCCCAAATTAATTAAATTTAATTTAAACTTAAATTTATTTAAAATATTCTAAAAAATAAAAAACTTAAATTTTTTTTTTAAAAAAAGGAGGGGGGTGAAGAGAGGCGGCTGAGGGTTGAGCCCTCACCGTTGTCATCGGGAAGGGCCGGTAACGAAAGGGGGAGGGTCGGCTAGGGTGGCTCGCCCTGGTCGACCGGTGGCAAGGGCTATGAGCCCTCGCCAAATGCGACCCTCGCCTAGATCTAGTGAGGGCTCGCGAGCCCTCGTCGCTAGTCGACCGGTGTCGCCGGCCATGGCCAAGGCCCAGCAACCCCAGCTGATGCTCCCCCACGTTGCTAGCCCTTTTTGGCGATGGCGGGGAGGCGGCGAGGGTCACGACCCTCGTCATTGATTGGCCAGGGGCCGGCCACCGCGGCCGACCCTCCCCCCTTCGTCGTCGGCCCTTCCTAGCGGCGGGGCGGGGAGGTAGCGGCGGCGAGGGCTCGCCCTGGTCTCCTTCCTTCGATCCCCCCCTTTTATAATTTTTTTTTCATTTTAAGTTTTTAACTTTTAGAATATTTTAAATAAATTTAAGTTTAAATTTAATTTAATTAATTTTTATATTAATTATTTACACATCGAGACAAAACGATGTCATTTTTGCATTTCTCACCATGTCAGCGTGCAAAATAACGCCATTTTGCACTCACCTCGCCGAAAAATTGCCACGTCAGCAATTTGGCCAAAGTGGCACTTAAGTGATCCATTTTACTCCGGTTTTGGCACTTAAGTATCTCTCCATACCAAGTTTTGTCACTCCAGGTGTCCGCACCTCATTCTCTTTCTCTTGTAATTGAAGAATGTAACTAAGAGGTACAAGGTGCTAATTATAATGAAATCATCAACTAAACATAACTCTAATTTAAGCTTGAACCTAGATAAAACCACAGTCTCAAATTCTCTTTTTTGCTTTTACTTGTTATTTATTTTTATTTTTTTTGTAATTGTGCAGCAAATTCTAACATTATCTATCCATGGACCAAAGAAATTTGGGCACATCCAATGCTAGGCCACAAGTTTCAAACTAGGGATTATCATGAATTGAGGAGTGGATCGGTAATTTATCCAAGAACAAAAACAACTTACCAAATTTAGCGGGAGAATTACCAAAAAAATCCTAAACCTATTGTAATTATGCTAATTCAGTTCTAAACTTTTTTTTTTTTGCCAATTCAGTCCTAGACCTTTTTATATTTGTGCTAGTTCAATCCTTCCAGCAATCTTCAATCGAAAAAATTTGACATGGAATCCCAGTTAGCGTTGGTCGACGCTACCGGTGCTGACATGGACGCCGAAGACGCAAAATGGCATTGTTGTGCTTATAAAAAAAAAAATTAAAAAAGCCATAAACAACGTTCTTCTTCTGTGTTGTTCTTCTACGTTTCTTTCCCAAAATTGACGTGAGGAACCCTATTATGAGATCTTCCCCAAATTGACCGTCGTTTCATATCAAATTTTTTGCCCCAAATCAAAGTTGATGCTTAGCCGACATTTTCTTTGACACTCACTTACCTTGCCCAACACCTTCGCCCATGATTTGCTTGACGGTGTTGCTGGCCTTGCGCTCACGCTTGACGCTCGCCTATATTCACCCAACGTTGTTGCTTGCCCTACGCCTGTGATTGACGCTCGCCAGATTCACCTGAAACTTGCTCGCCTTGTGCTCTTGCTCGACACTTGCCTAACGCCTTTGCCCAAATTCACCGACGCTCTCGCTCACCTTGCACTCTCACTTCATGCTTGCCTAACGCTTTTGCCCAAATTCGCCAAACACTTGGTCGACGCTCGCCCATATTAGCAAGAAAGATGTTGAAGATAATGTGCGAAATTAAAATCTAAGATTGCCCAAGGCCTTGCCCAAAATCGCTTCAACCAAGGCTTGCGCAGGTTTGACTCTATTACAGATGGTCTTGGCTATGGTTGTTGTCTTATGCAATTTGTGGTTTGCTTTGGAGTCTTTTTGATTCTCCACGAGAACTAGATGATCTAGCAATGTTAATGTGTTGATGTAGAAAATGTAGAGTGCATTAGGGAATTGTAGGTTAGGTAATGTAGATGCTATTGCTGTTGTCAAAATTCTGTTGTAGAATCTTAATGCAGAGATATAGCAATGTAGGTATTGTTGTTGCAATATGAGATTTACGTGATTATAAAGAGAATGCAATCAGATTAATATTGCATAATCTTAATATAGATTTAGGTGACTACATTGTCGTTGCGAAATATTAATACAGAGACATAGCAATGTAGATATTGTTGTTGCAGTGTGAGATTTCAATGATTATAAAGAAAATGCAATCAGATTAATATTGTATAATCTTAATGCTAATTTAGGTTACTACATTGTTGTTGCAGAATCTTAATGCAAGATAATGGCATGACCTGAATACTGTAGAATCTTAATGCGATATAATGCAATAATGGCCTAACCTGTGCAATGATCTTGACATGTATAATGACATGATTTTATAGTGGTAAAGCTTATGTGAACTTGGTGCCTGTTAGTTGGTTTCAATTGACTCAACTTGAGAATAGGATGGTTGGTCCAATAATTTACTTGCAGACCTAAGTTCATCCAAGAATGATCGACTTATTAAAAAGAGACTCAGACTCTGTAGTGTGAGCACTTAACTTATATCGGGTTTGGCATTTTCTTGTAAGTTAATATAATGAGGACAATTCCTTTCAACTGCCATGCTCAATCACATGTTTCTTTCCACATCAAATTTTGGTCATTCCAAAATGACTCTTCTTTATCATGAATCATAGTGTCTATTCTCATCTTAGGATTTGATCTGATTGCATTGAAGCCATTGTTTGCTTATAACTATCTCTTTTTCAACTTATTTATTGTTGAAATTGTAATTCGTTGTTGAACTATGTAATGAAGATATAACTATTGTTGAACTTCATTCTATCCAATGAACATATAGCTTCCTATGAACTTCATTCTATCACATGATTTTATAGCTACTATTGAACTTCACTGTTAAGCTTGAACTATATTACATGTTTACAAGTTAGGTATGTTCAGACTGTTGTTGATCCCGACAACATAAATACAGTTCGCTATAATTGTCACAACCAATGAAGACATCAATGAACATCACAATCGATGGCATCGAATTTAAACAACAACGATACATATGTATTTGCTATTATGGCCTAAAATGTCATCTACAAATAGCAAGGACAAAAGAGAATCAAGGAAGAAGATATCATGGTTGCCCGAAATATAGAATTGGAGAAAGTTGTGGTTTTTTTATGTGGCTTGATGCAGAAATTAGTCAATCGACAAGAAACGTGTCGCAAAATTTTCACCGAAGCAATTTCGAAAGAAAACTAGTGTTGACACATAATGAAGATGAGGGTAGTTTGATGGACAATGAAGTTAGAGCCCTTAAGACACAACTAAAATGTGTCAACGAAGATGTGACAAAGCTAAAGAAACAAAATTCAACATTGAAGAGAATGTTGGTTGTGTCATGGATGTTTTTTGTAATTATAGGAGGTATGTTATTTGGAAATTTGAAGACGAATAATATACTAAGCTTGCCGTAGGCAGTGTTAATATTGAATGTATTATGTACACTCTTTTAGTACTTGTTTTTAGTATGGTTTGTATTTGTTGACATGAAGTATGAACATGAATGAAGTGTAAGTTATTGTAATCTCCTTTATTTTATATGAAATATGTTTCTCAACCTCAACATCAAAGACATGTCATTTTTTGTTTTTATGATCTGTTGGGATGATATTAGATGTCCAAATATGACAAGAAAAAAAAAACAATATAATTCGACTACTTTATAAACAATTGGTCACAGTATAGTAAACAAATAAATAATAGATCCACAAACCCCATTGTATTGTGTTAAGAGATGGTTCATAAGCATAGTTCATCACTAATCCCAACTTTATACAAACCGCGATCTAAGACAAACCTAAAAAATACAGCCATAAACACTATTTCACGGATCTCATCATTGATAAAAACAACAAAATGGATCACCACTTCATCAAACCTATCTCCACCATAAAAATTTAAAAAAAAATGGACAAAGAAAGAAAAATAGCAACACCATGTCATCACTAAACCTATATCTTGTCACTTTGGCTTTTCGTACAACTTCTAGTACTTTTGCATGATGTCCCATAAACAAGAGGATTCACATTGGCAAGGTCACCACCACTTGCACTTGCACCTTTTCCTGCACGTCTCTAAACCTACAAAATGTAAATTCATTTTATATTTATGAAACTTTGCCAGTATAAACTAAGTTTCTAAGAAAACACGACTTTCTATTTCATGAACAAAAGGACTCACATCGGTAAATCCACCAATACTACTTGCACCTTTGCGGGTACGTTTATGAACTTGCAAAGTGTATACTCGTTTTATGTTTATGAAAACTTCACCAGTATAGATTAAATTTCTAATAAAATACTACCTACCGTTCCATGAACATAAGGATTTACCTCGATAGAGCCACCACTACCACTTGTACCTTTATGGGTACGTTTTTGAACCTGCAAAGTGTATATTTGTTCTATGTTTATGAAAAATTGCTATTAGAAATTAAGTTTCTAGGAAAATACTATCTACCATCCCATGAACAAAGGGATTCATATCAATAGAGCTACAACTACCACTTGCACATTTTCTTGTACGTTGCTGAACTTGTAAGTATCACGTGACTTAATGAACTGAAAAAACATAACTTTGAATATGAACAAAGACTTAGAAGCAATATCATCACTGGCATTTATCAAAAGTGCCTACTAATTATTATACTTTTTCATAGATAGCATTAACCTAAGGTTACCTATGCCAAAGAAGCACGTTATTATTATATTACAGATGATTGTTTATACTTCATAGTCAATATTAGAATATAGGCATAACACTAAAAAATCATGAATGTTAAGCTGTCACATAATTATAGTACTCATGATTCAACTTATGCCCACAGAAGACTAAGACATAATGGAAATGGAAGAACTAACCGAAATTTTTTGCCTTTAAAATTGTTTTTGCAATAATGTAGACCCAATCTTCTTAATTGGACATGTCGAACTATTGTGTCCCGGTTTCGAGCAAGTTCGACATGTCATCTTCATTTCTATCCTAACATCCTAGTTCCACTTGCCACCTAACCTTCCTCTCTTGACCTTTTCTGTTTACGTCTACCGGGCTTCACCCTAGCTGGCAATGGTTCTAATGGCTCCCTATTAGTCTTTTTCCAAAATTTATCTTCTTGAATTGGCATCATCATATTCTCATATGTAGCTAAAAACTTAGCCTTCTTATAATACTCATCAATATAGTCATACGCATCCTCTTGCCTATGATTTATAGAAAAATAACATGTGGACAAAGGATGCTAGTGAGCTACCATTTTCTAGAAAAGCACTCTCTCTTCAACACATCTACCACGTACTTGTTATCCTTATCCATCACCTCATATCCAATATCACCATTCTATATCACTTGGCAGTATATCACACAAATTCTATTTTCTTTTAACTTTCTTAATATTCTTGAACCACAGTCCCTTTTCCACCTAGCACATGCATCCCTCTGTGTATGCATTCTTGTCATTATCATTATCCATATTTCTTCTAGCATACTATAAATGGACTTATATCTAGCATATATAATTCTTCCATTAAATGCCTTGCATAAGTTGTTGTCAACAATGTCACATTTTACATCAGTAGTGAAGATAGCCCAAGACCAGTGCTTTGGCTCTATTTGAATCAAGTCATGATATGTAGCTGGACTAATTTTCTTCAATGCCTGAGAGTGTTCGTCATACTCCGGCATAGTACTACTTTTAGTACATTGCCAAAATAGCCTTTGCGTCTGTATTTCCTTATACTTCTTGCCCCAATTGGCATAGATGTGTCTAGCACACATCCTACAATCAGCTGTAAGCAATAATGCAACCACAACTTGTAAAAGTCCCTATAAAAGATGAGTACAATATAAATCATATGTTACAAATGCAACTATCTAAAAGGCATAGCAACTAAAAATTAAATAAGAAACTTATCTTTTGTTTGTCACTAATAACGACCCAACCTCGTCCATACGTGTTCGAAATGTTGAGATCATACATCAAGTTTGTTAAGAACTACATCCAAGTAATGTTGAGATCATTACTTTCAACCTTGACAACCGCCCAAGCAATTGGGAACATCTAATCGTTTGCATCCCTTCTAACGGCACATAAAATCGGACATTAACAAATTCCCTTCAAGAAGCAACCATCTAGCCTCACAACTTTCCTACATCCACCAAGTAAGCTTTTCTTATAAGCAGCAAAACATATGTACATTCTTTCAAACAACACCTTCGCATATCGAGTTTTTCCACCTTCATGTAATGGTACTCCCAGGATTTCTCTCTCCAAGCTCCTTTGCATAATCCCACAACTTTGCATATTCTTTTTTATAATTCCCCATCACCACTTTATAAGCATGTAATTTAGCCTTTGTACATTGAACTATACTAACATCTAAGCCCAATTGTTCATTGATTAGCTCCTTAAAAGCAATAGTTTTAATAGTTAGCATTGCTCTTATTGTAGGAAGATAGTGATTTGCCAACCAAGAACTTGTCACTCTCCTATTTTTGAAGCTAATATTACATGTATGCTCCATATGATAGGTCTTTACGTGAAATGATCCACTACGAGCATCAATAGATCAAAAATCTTCCAAGGACAACTTTCGTTAGCACATTTTGCTCTAACAATCTTCTTCTCATTCTTTATAAATTTGATCTCTCTATGCTCAACCATTGAGTACTTTATCAAAGCAACTTTAAATTGCCAACTACTATCAAATGCCATAGTCACAGTAAATCCAAGCACAACACAATTAGGATCATATCTTGGAAACCTACTCATTCTCCTCGTGAAATCATCATCTCTTACTTCTGCATCAGACCCTAAACTCTCATTTGCATCCGTTTCATAGTACTTTGTCTCGTAACCAGCTACGGAATCAACCACGTTATCCACATCCAATGGTTGGGAATGTACCAATGCTTTGGATGGTTCCCTTAAAATAAGATCCTTTGTGGCCCTCCTACGAAACTCCATCATGTTCTTCCTTGCTTCAAGAAGCTCATCATCATCATGATCATCACTAGTGAAAAATCTTACATCGCCAAGAAAGTCTATCTTATTGTCATCATCATTCACAATATCATCCTCTATGTTAGTATAATCACCTTCATCAATTGCGTTATCAGGATGTAAACTACCCAAATGCTCAACAACTGTCTCATTAGTAAACCAACATCATCATGAGCACCCCCTGAGCGACCCCCTCACCTTGCCCAACACCCTCACCCTCACCCTCAATGGCACCCTAACCATCACCCTCATCTGCCTCATTGGCTACAAAATTTTCTCCATATACGTCGATTAACTCTCGATATAAATAGCTAAACAATAGATCGACAACACTACTCTCATCCCATATATATCTCAACCATATTCTAGAGACCTTTTAGGAAATTTAAAATAAAGCTTCTCAAATTTACTATTTACCGCTTTCTCAATATCTCTGATGAAGCTTTCATAGCTTGGTGAACTGATATCGACTTTTATTAAATCAATCTTATCCCTAACATATTCAAGCATCTGGCAATGGTAAAAATTTCCACTATGGAAAAGGCACACCCAAGCTAACTTGTTGCTCATCTCAACCCTACACAGAAAACATAATATATGTAAAAACACAGCCAATATAATGGAGATTTTGACTTGAGCATAAGTTTTGAATCATCTCAGTCTCACAGTGTTCTCCTAATACCATTTATTATATATTCTCATTTAAAGAATCCAAAGGCCAAAACTTACTTTACAAACAAAGTTATTCAATTGACAGATTCTCATTTAAAGAATTCATTCGTTCTCTAGCACCTCAAAGGACAAAAGGTATGTTACGCATGGAAGAGGCAGTCTGTTGGTGGGTTGAATTAGTTCCCGCGACTGGTTTTAGTTATATTCAAGCAAATAAAATTAGCATCACTGGACCAAGTTGACTTTCTTACTAAATAATTACAAGTAAAAAATTAGATGTATGTTTTATTTCGTGTCGCAGTCAGTGAGACACAAACTTCCTTCAATTCCTACACCCTCTCTTCTCATCTTAGAATGAAGAAGGACACAACCAAACCAATTGAACAATTCCTTATTTCTAAGGAACATAACAATTCTTTTATGTCATACCAATAAGCATGCAAAATTCTTTTCCCAACCAACGACAACACACGCCAAAAAAACTAACGCAAATTGATAATATAAAATAAGACGAGGAGAATGCAATAAGTTTGGGACCATCGCAACATACCTTTTGACTATTTTTCGCCGTTGTCATGTTCACTCAACACTCGTCGACAACAAAACTAAACAGGGACCACAACTCCTCCTCGTGTTTGCTGTGATTTGTGATGGGTGAGTTGGGTTGTGGCCGAATCGGATCTTCATAATACGGGTGTGTTTATGATTGTGATGGATGAACAAAAGTGTCGGGCAAAAGGTGCTCGATCAATGAACGCGACAACAAAAGAACAATTTGGCATGAGGAATCTGCCAAGACGAGATCGAATCTAGACAAAATTTGCAAGATTTTTGGGCGAGATCAAATTAGGGCTCTTTCGGTTGGGCAAATTAGATTTGGGAGAGAATAGGGTTCTTGAAGTCCGTGAGAAGAACAACGCTGATAAAGCATTGGCTGAGCATCAACTCTGTTTGGGGCAAAAATTTTGACATCAAAAGGAGAAAACAAAGCTCAATTGGGGGAATATCTCAAACTAGGGTTCCTCACGTCAATTTTGGGAAAGAAACATACAAGAATAACACAGAAGAAGAACGACGCTATTTTTGGCTTTTTCATTTTTTTTTATAAGCAAAACGACGTTGTTTTGCATCTCTGGTGTCCATGTCAACGTTGGCAATGTCAGTTGGCGTTGACTGGGATTCCACGTTAGATTATTCTGATTGAAGATTGCTAGAATGATTGAATTGGCATAAATATAAAATGTTTAGAACTAAATTGACACAATTGTAATAGGTTTATGGTTTTTTTGGTAATTCTCCCCAAATCTAGCCATTGTTGCTTTGGTACTTTGGGGTGATTGGAAAGCTAGAAATACAGGCATATTCAGACAAAAACTCCTAACCCTAATAATGTTGTCGATATAGCTCTCATCATCCTCAATAGATTTTGTAAATGGAATTTTTTAGCAAGCAGATGTGAAATCGAAAGAGGAAATGCCTCAAGTGATTGGAAACCACCTAAAGCTTGCACCTTTAGGGTAAATATTAGTAGGACTTTAATACTTGGAGTGATGAAAGGGACGATCAAATGGATATCTTGTGATATTGTTGGTTGATTGTTGAATGGAGGCATGAAATTGATGGCTGCAACACTGGCTCTCTTGGTCTAAGTCCTCACCTTGGTTGAAGCCCTTAATTACACTCTCTCTCCTTAGAATGAAGAAGACAAAACCGTAAAGTATACTCTCTCTCCTTTTTATTTTTTGGTCAGAAATGGAAAATTTCATTCACTTAACAAAGAAAGATGATAAAAGTTCCCAAAGTGTGGGGAGGGGGACAAGGCCCAATTCATATGTGTAATTACACTCTCTTCTTAGAATCAAATCAGAAATGGAAAATTTCATCAAAGATGATATTAGGCATCATAATAAAAGTTCCCAAAGTGCTTGGGGAGGGGACAAGGCCCAATTCATATGTAAGTAATTTTTTTATTTTTTGTGGGTTTTGGCAACCCAATCTGCTACATAATTGGCCTCTGTAAGACAATGCACAATTTGGATACTAGAGAAAAATCGTATCTTGTCTTTCCACTTCAAGACAAGCGTGTGAATCTGAATCTCCCAACTTAGTTGATTTGACTATTTAAGGCATTGACTAAGTTTAAATTGTTATACTCAAATACAAAGGCTTCATGCCTTTTAGGATAGAAGTGGTTGAGGGCTTCCAACAAAGCTAGGGTTTTGGCCATCAAGGGAGACAATGCCATCATCGAACAAGCCGGTCTGTCCAAAACCCTCCCGACAAAGTCACGGTAGATGCAAATGACCGAGCTCTCCATCTATATTGATCTTGTAGACTTCGTTCGACGGTGGGTTCCAAGGCCGTGATGATTTGTTTATTCTGTTTCCAGATTTGCTCGACTTGGGGCTCATTTGTTAAAGCTTTTGAGTCCCACTAGAACTGAATCAAGGAGGGTATTTGCATATGGTTTCCTAATTCTGAAGATGGCTTGGCTGCGTGCCTTCCATATATGCCACAAAATTGCGCCACCAATTCTCGATCTAGTGAGTAACTCACCTATTCTTTCAATTTCCAAGATCAATCTTCAATTCGATTGAGTCCCTGACTTGAGATATGGATGTTCAATACAGGGTTGGACCGTATTTCGTTCATCCAAAGGCATAACAAAAACAAATGCTCCACGGTTTCCCTGTTTTGGTTGCATAAAGAGCATATGGAATTATACCTAATTTTCCTTCGAAATAAGTTATCTTTAGTTGGGAGAGTATTTTGGCGTAGATTCCATATGAAAATTCTGATCTTGGGTGAAGAGTGGAATTTCCATATATCTGTTTAGAGGTTAGGAGAAGGTTGAAAGGATGTTGAGGCTTGGTTTTCATTGCGTTTCATTGTTTTCTCTTGGACAAAGTTGTATCCACTTTTAATTATATACTTATCTGCCCGAATACTAGTCTATACAAGCTTACCTTTCTCTATTTGAAGTTTGATAGGGATAGTAATGATTCTTTTACTAATAGATCTTCGAAATGTTTTGTTAAGACCAATTTGTCCTATTAGCCTTCCTCTTTAACAATGAGTTCACAGACAAAATAAGATTTGTTTTCATTTGTAGGATCTCCTATAATACCCCTCTTTAGCCATTTATCCTCCCTAATTTTTGTTTGAGATCCATCCCTTACTATCCACATAACTTGAGGTGATATAGAATTTCTGCCAAGGAACAAACTTTGCCAACTCCAAGAGGGACGTTGTCCTTTTTTCACATGCCAAAAATCTATATGGGGGAAAATAAAGTCCTTTAAACAAGATAGTCCAAAGAGAGGTTGGGTTTGGACACAACCGCCAAGCGTGCTTTCCTAAGAGTGCTTTCCTAATAGTGCTTTATTGAAGGAGAGTAAATCTCTAAATCTCATTCCACCTTTATCCTTTACTGTCTTCAGAATATCCCATCTCTTCCAATGAATTCCAACTTTGGTGTCATTGGTTTTCCACCAGAACGAGGCAATTTTTTATCCAATAGCCTTACAAATGGAAATCGGGATCTTAAAAACTGACATTGTATATTGTGGTAAAACTTAAACCATCGTTTGAAGCAACACTTCTTTTCCAGCTTTGGATATTAGCTTTTTCTTTAAACCTTCCAATTTTGAGCTAACTCGTTTGAGAATCCACGCAAACAATTTTTTTTTTTTTTGACTCCCCAATCTGAAGGAATTCCAAGATATTTGCCAATTTTGTCGATAATCGGAACTCTCAATTCCTTTATCATATTATCTTTCAAAGTTTGAGGGTTAGTCCCTATTGAAGAAGATCCCCAATTTGTTTAAGTTTATGTCTTGTCATATGTTAGGTAGTATTGATTCATAATCAATGCCAAATTATGACACTCTAGAATTGTACCATTCAAGAAAAATATTGAACCATCCATAAAGAGTAAATGAGAAAGGGTCGGTTACCACTTGTTCAATCTAATGCCTATAATGCTACCATTGTCTATAGCTATCTTCATTAATGAAGACAATACGTTTGCTACAAGAATAAAAAGGTAGGGAGATAATGGATCCTCTTGCCTGATTCCTCTTAAAGGTTTGAAGTATTGTAGAGGCTCTCCATTAAACTTGACACTGAATGAGACCGTAGTAACATATTGTACAATCCATGCTACCCATTTCTCATCAAAACTAATCTTAATGAAGCACGCCTCCAAGAAATCTCTTTCCACTCGATCATAGACCTTCTTCATGTTTAATTTCAGAACCACTTGAAATTTCTTTCTTCTTTTTCTGATTCTAATTTAATGCAACACTTCTTGTACAATAAAAGTTTTATCCTGAATTTGCCTTCCGCTGACGAAAGCACTTTGTTTTACTACAATAAGTTCTAATAGGAGTGGTTTGAGTCCATTGGCCAGTACTTTTGAGATAATCATGTAGTCGAAATTGCATAAGCTGATTGGACGGTACCGATCTAATCTCTCTGGGTTCAGAACTTTCGGGATAATTGAGATATGCATTTTGTTCAAATCTAGTGGAAAGGATCTAGTGTTTAGGAAGTTCCTCACCTCCTTTAGAATATCCCATTTAATATCTTGCCAATGCCACTAATAAAATAATACACTGAGGCCATCAAGCCCCGTGCTTTTGTTGCACTGAGTTGAAAAGTTGCTTTTGTTATTTTTTCTAAGGTTACTTCAATTGGCAATGTACAATTCATTTTTTCTATTACTACCTGAGGTACTTGATTTGGGAATGATGAAAAAATTTTGGGGCCATAGGATTGGTATAATTCTCGAAAGAAAAGCACGATATGTTCTTTCAATTAGTTCTACTCAAATAGCCAGTATTTTTGAATTTTGCAATATAGAGATCTTGTTTTTCTACCTCCTTTGAATAGTAGTCGCATCCAAAAAAATTGTATCTTTGTCTCCCCACCTGAACCAATTGATTCTAGATTGTAACCCTCTCTCTTCATGCCTTGATAAATCATCGATGTCTTCTTACAATTTTTTTAATCTTGCTTTGTCAAAGGATCCCGTAATATTACTTGTAAGCCACTCCAATTCCTATTTCAGCGAGTTGATTTTCCTTTGTTTATTTGCAAATTTCTTCTTACTCCATTTGAAAAGATCATATTGCACATCTTGCAACTTTCCAACTAAATCCTTTTGAGGCTGAGTTGGAGAGTTCCAACTTTTTTGCACCACCTCCCTAAAATCATCACTCTCAAGCCAGAAAGCTTGAAAACTAATTTTTTTTTTTTTTTTTACTAGATTAAGCTGAAGAGATAGGAGCATAGGACTATGGTATGATCCTATCACCGGAAGAGCATATGTTTCAGTTTTAGGGTATATCAACCTCTAGTCTATTGTGCATACTACCTTGTCAAGTCATTCTTTTACATATTCATCCCTTTCTCTATTATTGGCCCAAGTGAATGAACATCCCTTACTATCTATGTTCATTAATGAGCATGCATCTAGCTAGTCACAAAAAGCCTTCATTCTAAATTTTTCAGCCAAGCGCTTAGCAACTTTTTCCCAATAAAACCGCACCTCATTGAAGTTCCCCAAGTACACCCAAGGCAAAGTATTCATGGAGCTTATCTTTCGCAATTCCTCCCAAAGTTGTAGCCTCTTGTGGTGTACATAAGGAGCATGAACAAATGTAATCCTCATTTTCTTACCATTTACCCCCTTTTTCACATCTCAAGTTCACAAAGTTCTCAGTCATTGAGTCTATATGCAATGAATTCCATCATCCCCCAAGCCTTCCGTCATGTTCACAGGATTAATTACTTAACAACTCTTAAATTAAAGTCTTCTCTTTATTTTCTGAACAAACTTAGCTTGATTCTTTGTCTCCATCAGAAAAACCAACGAGACACTAGAGGTCTTAATTCTTGGACCATCGAGGCTGTGCCCAAATCTTGACAGTTCCAACATAAGACATTCACAGTTCATTTGGTGGCTTATTAGGGCTAACCACCAAAACCCATGTAGCAACTTCTTCAATCATATGAATAGGTATGTCAAGAAGTTGTGTCTCATCCATCCAACCTTGGATTGGAGTTGGTGGATCATGATTACTCGCCCTCTTCTATTTTTTAGTAGAGAGAGTTTTTGGTTCTTTGCATGTCTTCTTTCAGCTACTTTCTGAACTTGTTTGGGCAGGCTGAATGTATAAACTTTTTCCATGCACAAGGCTTGAGAGTAGAAGTGCTCCTTTCCTTAGATTATACATAGTTATCTCTTCTATGTTGTTGTAGTAAGAATCTGTCCTCATTTTTTATACATCTCCCTGCTGTATATTGTGGTTAATTTTGGGAGGGGTGGGCTGAACATCATCCATAAAATCAGTTTGTCGTGGGTGCTCAGGGGTTTCAGGAATAATCTCTTCCGTATCTTCTACTATTGATTCCTTCTGGTAGAATACTTTCCAAAAGAGACTGTGTTAAGTAGTTTCAGCTTTTAGTCAACTCCCAAAACATCCTCCCAAATTTGTTGTGAACTTTTCTTCATCATAGGGTATGTCTTTGTAGTAATTGGCATAGTGTTCAATCTTACTACAGAGTAACAAAAGAATGGCAGCCTCTCGTATTTAAATCAAGCCATACTTTCTTGTTTCCATGTTGCATCAATTGTCTGACTCTTAGTTCGGCTCCATGTTTAATTCCACTCTTGCTTTCCCAATTTTATGTAATGCAAGACCTCGGGCATCTATTTTCACATATAATACATTTCCCATCAAGTTAGCAATTTTCTTGATCATACCTTTAGAGTTCCACTCCAATAGGAGCCCAAATATTCTAACCCAAAAGGCACATGTCTTGAACTCATAACATGGATAGGAGTATCCAACTCCCGTGATTTTAATAGCAATAAATGATTAGAAAAAGACCAATGACCTTCCTTTAATACATGACTCTAATTCCTTTGTTACAAAATACAAAGCTGATTTTACCATTTTCTAGGGGTTTTGCTTCCACATTCTCATTCCTCCATGCCTTTTTCATAGCTGTTTGAAGTGCTTGGAAGTTTATGCTAGGGTTTGGTATAGTTGCCTGACAAGGAAGAAGCGACATTCCATAATTTTCTCCTTTGAGAGTTCCTCATCTAGAATCTGCATATCATTCTTATACATTAACTTATCCAATTTATTGTAGAGATTGCTAGACACCCTACTACACCTTCTTCTTCAACTATTTTCACGTGTTTTTAGCAGTTGGGACCTTTGTCAAGGATGGGCCTACAAGTTTTGACTCATACTTCAGAGATAGAGGACAGAAATTCCAGAAAATCGAACTCACTGTAGGACTAAACCAATGATTTGTGTATATCGACATCAAATTTGTAAGAATGGCAATGGAATGGTGAGAAATTGATCGAGGTTCAGACAAGGATCAAAGGAAGAAGAAACACTAAAGCTACAATTGTAGTGTAATATGGGAGGAGCTGTGGACAATTAGGGTAAAGTTATGGTAGAGGATTGGGGTTTTTGGTAAGGTTTGGTTTAGGGTTTAAGGAATTGGAGGCCGGAGCTATACATGGTAGAGATGAGTTACACCTAGCAATAGAGAAGGACTCCTTTCAACTGGTTATATCTTTTTGTCTCTCCTTTGAATAATTTTGTCGAGGTAGAAACCGATTGTTTCATTCTAATCAATGCTCTTACAAGCCCTCGATAACTCACTTGAGAAGCTCACGCACCTATTTAAAAGTGCAATAAAATTTTGCTCAATGTTTCTAATGTTCAAGTATCTTATAGCCCTAGAGAAGCCAATTTAATTGCATATTGGGTGGCCACCCAATTGGCAACCAAAATTCAATTTTTTCCTCCTCTAGCTTTTTGGGAATTATTATAAGCTAAAGCCCATCTCTCAAGCATTTCAAACTTTGAATGAATTTAATGAAAAAATTTCTTTTCTGACCAAAAAAAAATGATGGTAGGGGTGGAATTTGATTACCCTTTTTTTTTTTTAGCAATGTTATGCATATTGAGATGGAACTATTAAATTAGTATACTAAAGCAATACGAGGGATTATAAGTGAACATTTGAATAGGTTGACCATATTCTTCATCCAATAACCGTATACTAGTCTCAGAATAAACAAAGCACTTCTCTTCATTCTTTAACTGAAAATTCTGGATAATTTACTAATAGCTAATTTTGCGACTCGCAACACTTTTGCTTTAAAACATCCGACCAACGCCGGAGCACGTGCAATATTTGCTCTCTTGATCCAATATTTTCCCTTCCTCTTTCTTCATTCAGCAAATCGCAAACTAGACCGTTCTTAAGGATATTTTCTAACTTTGAAACCCTCGGTTGAAGTTTAATTAACGACCGAGATCCTCTCCATTTAGGAGGAGTAAGCCAGAATGGACAACACATCATCAGCCCAAAGTGGAAAATTGCGAGCACATTCCAAAATGTCAGGGGCCAGATTGCAAAAAAATCGAAATGTGCGGGGGCAATTTATAATGACGAAAAACTTGGGGGGCGCAAAAGTATACTCGGGCTTCTTGGGAAGAGGCCAAAGCCCAGAAGCCGCAACCCTTCCTTCCCTTTCCGGTTTTCCTTCGTCTTCGCAGCGGTGTCTCGCGGGACTCGGCTCCGAAGAAGGCGAGCATGGCGGCTACCTGCGCGAAGACGGCGGGTCTCCGGCTCGCTTCTGCTTCCGCTAGAACGCTCTTGACCCGTTCGCCATCGTCTTCTTCTTCTTCTTCGCCTAGCTTGTCCTCGGCGGCGAGTAAGCTCAGCGGTCTGTCTTGTGCGGCGCCGGTCCCTTCCTCCTCGCGTTTCTTCACTGTCCGACGGGTCGCCCTCTCGAGGTTAGTCACGGCTTGATCTGAGTTTTCGTGGGTTTGTCTGTTTTTCGGGTGCGGTGGTCGATGCATACTGCATTGGACGATAGAAGAGTTGGCACGCTGGTTGTTTCAGTCGTTAAGGGTTAGGTGGACCTCTAGTTGTGAAGTGCGTGCTTGGAAATGAGCTTGCATTTTTTGGGTGCATTTCGAAATTCACTCGTGACGGAGCGTGGTGGGTTGGATGAGAAAGTCTCGATGGAGCTGGTGTATCTTGGAGGGCTACCGGGTCAATTGAATCGGAGCTATTTGGAGATTGTTGGCGAATGTTAATCATCAGATGTTGGCTTTTGTCTCAGGCTTCCTGTGGAGTTGGCAGGTGCGTTGTCGATGATGCCATTGCACAGCGTCACGGCATCTGCTTTGTTCACTTCGTTGCTGTGTTTGAGTAGTCACAGCTGGGGTTGTCTATCTGAAGGTGATTCCTTATTCTCATTGCTAGGTTTAAGCTGTGTTGTTATTCACTTTACCGGTGTCTTGATTCTTGTTCTTGAAGTACCCGTGTTGTCTAATAATGTTGTGAATCTCGTCCCGAGATGTTTGGGCTTGGCCTCTGTTTCTTATATCATATCGTAGCAAATGTTTAGTGGTTCACACTACTGTGTCATTCATGATACATTTCTGCTAAAATATCCAGTGGATCCAACTCTGCCCGGATATAGAAAAGGTTTTCCTTGAAATGTGGTTTGTGCTTGTGCCTTTGCCACACGCTATGAAATAGTTGGAATATGGATCCATGGGTTGTATTCCTTGGAGATGTGTAAGACCGTGTGTCATCTTCTGCTTCTGTCTCAGGAAGACATGGAACATTTGCCTTACACAAACATGTATTGCTCTTGTGCTTTCTTTATGGTCGCTGCCTGCATGAAAGTGGTTAGGTTACTCTCATTGAAATTCCTAGCTTAATGGAGACTCTTCTGAAAATCAAAGAACAAAATCCAAGGATGTGCCATTCTATCTACAAATCCTTGAGTTCATGTAATGGAAGGAATGGAAATATGCACGCTTGGTTGATTTTGTGAAAATCATAGTTGATATGCAAGACAAATTTAGAGTACAAGGCTATGTTGAACTCAGTCATGCGTACATGCAATTGGTTGGGGATGCACCATGGATATAGTAAAGAATGCAATTTATTTCATAGGATAAATTCAAGCAGCCCAATGCTACTACCTTTTTAGGATAATTGAGAGACAAAAGTGGCTCTCTGGATCTTTACTTTGATGATTTGGCCTCCCATTTTTTCCGAACTACTTTTTAATATGCAATCTGTTAATCAAATCTCATACTCTGGGGAGTTCTGTTACTGACTGTTTTCCAATCTGTTCACTTGGTATATTTCATTTTATCTTACCTCTGTCGTAGCTCTATATCTATAACATGTAGTGCTGTATCCTGTAACTTGTATCCCATAATTGGTGGGTAAGTAGGATTTTTGGCATGTTGTTCTATCACACCAGCGACAATCTTGTCAATGCCTTATCTGTTGAAAGGTAGGCATGAAACTTATGTCATGATTGATGATTTGAATAACTGATTTGTAGCCAGACAGTAAGGAAGTTTTAATATTGAGATGTTGCCCTTAGCAATTTTGGGAATGTTAATGAGAGCTACTGGGTAAAGGATAGATGATATAGCCGTTTAAAATAAGAAAGTGGATTTGAGAAAGGCTACTATTCAAAGATTGGTGTCCCTATAAGAAAACAAATCTGGGAAAAGGCATGAAGAAAGGACTAATTTGAGAATGGTGAAATGCAAGTCTTGGCAAGTAGAATTCAATAAGCATCATGGCTGAAGCCTGATTCCCTGTTTTCTTATTGATAACTTTTTGGTTTTTAAATTGCATCAAGGCTACTTAGCAAGGTTTTAAATTTTGGTGGTGGTCATAGAAGTGGTCTCATAATTCACATCATGATTCCTACCAAATGTTCGCTAAAATTGCAGACGCTGTGTGCTGAGTATTTTTCAGTCATGCATCACAATGCAGATTATGGTATATTCTATGAAACTGATGCAAGATCTTAATCCTTACTTGATTATGGGTTCGTAGGAAAGGCTTTTCATCCAACAAGTTTGAGAGTGACAGATTTTCATGTCTTTGACTTTGGATAGAATGATATCGCCAAAGAAAAGAGAGGCTAGAGATATTAGTATAGAATAATATTGCGATGAAATGATGAGGTTTTGTGTGTTTTGTCATGTTTGAGCTACTATACCAAGTTGACGCAATGCAAGCCAATTTTGGTTACTCTAGGTAATCATCACTGGTATTCTCTATTTTATTTAGAAAAAGGTCTTGTTAAAAACAAAGATTATTCTGGAAAAAAAGGACAATTAATATTGTCATCATTGTTTCTGCCATCACTGTCCTGTAACTTCTAGAGCTACAATGCCACTGTTTCTCCATGACATGCAAATTTCATTTGGAAGCCCCGTGATGGCTGTAGCAATGGTGCTACCCTCCCCAACGCAACTGTGTTATAATGGTCTCCATCGCAAATAGTGCTTACGCTTCATATTACTGCCTTTTCTTAGTCAATGATATGTTCCACCATTTATATACCACTTGAACTTGTTTTTTGCTCAATGTTTGCAGGTTTTGCTACCCCTCTATAACATGGCAGCGTATTTTTCTTCTTCCGAGTTTCATCAGGTTGAGGGGCTTTAAGACTGTCAATTTTGCTTAAAGATGTTTACTTGTGTCATTAGTATCCAGCCTTCTCAGATTGCAACGGTAATAACCACATACATATCCCGTCATTATGCCTGTTTTGACTTTTGAGCACTTCGACGGGATAACTTGAGAGATGGGAAAAGAGCATGCCAAATTTATTTTGCTCGGAGGGTTTAGTTTTTCCAATGTCATTTTATGCTTCCAAAATATCGATAGTGTTTGGTCCTTTTCATTTGTCTTCCCTTCCTATCTCTGCTAAAAAACTCAAGCTATCTACATGCAGAAGTTCATGTTGCATATAAACTAAAATTCCTTGCCGGTGACCTGCTTCTGATCATTTAAACAATGTTAAGACACACTGCGACATAAACTGTACAACTACTACTGCACTAATCAAATCAAAAACATGTCATGCTTGTAAATACTTGCTTTTATATGTAATTAACCCGATAGGAATTCACGACATCGTGTTAACCATCAACAAGTAGCGGGCTGTTTCGTACCCTTCCAACTTTGATGGTCATCAGCATACTGCATGCTCCAATTACATTTCGACGACCTCCTTTTTCACTCCATTCTCAGCCAAGAAGCAGCCGAAAGACTAACTTGAATGAACAGAGCCATTGTTGATTCAGTCACAATGAGTGGATCTCTATAGAACTGTTCTAATAGACAGGTTTCCTAGATTTCATGGATTTTGTTGTTCTCTCCCACTCCGGAAGTGGAAAGAGAGGACGTTATATGAGAAGCTCCATTGGATATAGGGCTGGCAAATGGGTTCTAAGCCCATGTTGTGACTCAAATTTAATCAACTTTAACGGGATAATTTAGTCATAAATCTATTATATGGATATTAATTTAATTCTTAACTTTTCAATATTGTCAATGTAATCTCAAATATTTGTATAAAATTCTAATATAATTTTCTGGATAATTTTGACTTGAAATGGCTGAGATGGCATCTAGTCATTGTTAACCATCCTTTTTAATATTTTACACGGCATGGCTATGTGGATGACCTTATTCGAAACATGTATTATGTAAATTGCTACATTAGTGGTTTTCGTTGGCAATGGCTGGAAGACATACATTGTAAATTGTGCAAAGTTTTAAGATTACGTTGATAAAATCAGACAATTTAGGATTGACTTGATATTCGTATATTAAGTTTAGAACCAAATAGGTAATTTCCTAGTTTTAATTTAGCCATTGAGATTAAATTAGAATATCATTTAGAGAATAAGATACAAGATAAAGAAATCCACATACTCTAAAATAAGAATAGAATCGAATATGTGAAAAAGGTAAGCAAAATAAAATCTCTTCTTTTCCTAAATTTTCTATTATACGTTTAATTTAGTTAATTTTAAGTTTAACCTTGTAGGCCGCATTTTGTATTTTTGACTTGATAGATGTTTTTATCAAGTAAGTTCTACGCTTAAAGGATAACGATCTTAAGTGTTAATTTGGATAATTGCAATACCGCAATCCTATCGATCATAGTTGATGCATGCCGGTGGCGTAGCAGTCCAGCGATAAGGGCCGGTGGGGCTGAGAGTACAACTGTACAACTACTCGGTGAATTTAGTACATGCACTCGAATGAATTTTGATCAATACATTTGATCGGAATAGGAAAAGGAGACGTGAAAAATGATGCTTAGGACTAGGTTCCTCAGTTATATGGCAGGAAATTGACCTTAGACATGTTGATTGCTTGTTCTTGTCATCTAAATAAGTTCCTCTAGAAAAGAAAATCACTGTTAGAGCTGTTTCTAATCGATTTTTATTGTGTTAAATCACACCCTTTTCAGTTCACTGACAAAAAATGACTCTGAACATCAACTGAGCTAAGCATGAATTAGTAGTATTCACATATCGTGCGATCAATAAAGAAAATTTTAAATAACAGGTTGATATAATAATGATTAGCGTTATCCCGCGTGATAAAGGATTAAAAATATTTATAATGTAATAATTAGCATGGCACGACAACTAAGTACAATTATCTAAACTTTCATAATTTGACATTATATTATTCATAGGGGTGTGCAAAAGAATCAGAAACTGCCCGGACTAGGACTACTTGGAACCTGATTAGACCAGTTGAGAATCGGCAATTCTCATGAAGATCCATTCAGCTCCTAGTTCCAATTGGAACTAGTGAAACCGGTGAGTACTAGTTCGGTTCCTAATTCTAAGAGTGGAACCGTCCACCCAAATTGGATTTATATATATTTTAATGATAATTTGAGGTTATTCTAGGCATTGCAAACAACCTAGGTCATTTTAGCATGATATTAGTGGGGAATCTAAATTTATTAACGTGTTTCCTCATCTTTTAGTCAAACACATAAAATATTTTTGATAAAATGTTTCTAAAGGGTGATATGTTTGAATTGAAATAGCATATTTTATATTAAGATAAAATTGGTTTTGTGTGAGTTTATTTCATTGATTTGACACATTTTAGAATGATTTTTGTATGCATCTAGTTTCAAGTTCAATTGGACTTTTTCAAGAATTCAAAAGGGTTTTGAAAATTGTGGTTTTGTTGGGAACATTTAGACCAATTCCATAAACCCACATCCCGAGTGGATCCATTGAACCAATGGGCAATTCCCGATTCTCATTTTTCCGAATTAGTCCTTAATGGACGGTTCTCGATTCTAGAGTGAATTTGCCCACCCAAACCATACTCACCCCTAATCATTCATAACATAATGATTATCTTCATTTACTAATCATATGAAATAATGCTCAAAATGTTACGTAATTATTGTTCCAATCATATTACATAAAGTGCATTTTATATGATTAAAATTAAATCAAAGTCATACTACGTAATAACTATCACTAGGGTGTGCAAAGGAATCGAGAATCACCTAGACCGTCTGAAATTGGACTGGACTAGCCAAGAACCGACGGTTCCATGGTGATGGGCCAGTTCTCGATTCCAATTTAATTAAATCGATGAGTACTAGTTCGGTTCTTAGTTTTAGGCGTGGAGCCACCTAGCCCCAGCTTACCCACTTGAGAACCCGACCGATATATATATTAATCTCAATTATTAATTATAAATTAATCTCACGTGTAAGTTTACTTAATTATTTTGTAAGATTGACCAAAAAAAAAAAAAACTAAATATATATGTACATATATGTATATTTATAGTTATTGGATATTATTAACTACTTTGTCGCTTCAATGTGTATAATAGAATTAACCTCCTACTTATTTTTTCATTATAATAATCCATTTACTTGTTTTCTTAACCAAAACAAAATAAATAAATGAAGAGGAAAGAGAGGACCGATTGAAGATGTCCATAAATGTTGCAACGCTTTGTCATCATGTATGAATTTAAAAGCCAACAGCTCATTTTAAGAGCATAAATAATTCCATGATATTAATTGATGAATGTAATTTGTATGGATTAGGGATAGGTTTCATAAACCCACCTAGAAATCGGATTGGCGATCCAATTTCTAGATGGATCTGGGGAACCAATGGGTGGCTTTTAGTTCCAATTTTTCAAAATTGGTCCTTAATGGGCGATACTCGATTCTAAGGTGAGAACCGCCCACCCGAATCATGTTCACCCCTAATTGTCGCATTATAACCTTATTAGATTTGTGGGATACTATCTCATTTTGAGATGCACTAGAAGGCCAAATCCCCTGCATAGGAGAAAAAGAAAGGGTGACGCTATTTTCACCTCATAGATGATTTAATACACCCCATTTTCATTTAAAAGACAAAGTTGCCTTTTATTATTCAATTGTAATTTAAAGTGGTGTCTCCAAATTTGTTTACTTTCCTTTTTTTTAATATTTTTTTGTAGGATCTAACTGCCATATCTAAGAATGCCGCACGTTCTATTCTTGTTTATTGTGAATATCCCATGGACCTCGACATATCGACTCACTTCACCTCCACTCCTTTCTTGTCCATCGGATCCGCAAATACAAACTAGTTCGTATATCCGAACTCCATGTGTTTTCCAAGTTATGGGGCAAATTGAGGACACGGACGGCCTTCAATCCTCTCATATAGTGCACTTGGTGTACCGGTTTTTCAGCCACAATATGCACAGTTTCGTCGGGGCCATCCGCCAACTCTAACGTTAGAACTAATGTCACCCGGGTAGCTGATGCCGTCGATTGTGCATTGTTGTGGCATTGATCGTCAAGCCGAGGTTGACGGGAGACACCTGAAGACCTTTTTTCTTATATGTATTTTTGCTAATCGAAACTCCTAGATCCACTACTCTTCTCCTACACTTCACATTGAGTCAGTATACTTTTCTCAGCAGCTTATTCTATCAATTTTCCCCACATTGTCAATCCTTGCTCTTATGCTCTCTCTACATGGGTTTCATGTGATTAGCCAACTTTGATTCTCATCTATATTGAATCCAAAAGGTCAAGGTCTTGTTTCTTATTTGGCTGTAATCATGAGTTCTCAATGTAGGAACTTTGGTTTCGTTCCAAATTTGTCGAAACCACGGTTCGCCCGGGGTCTACCTGCCAAGTTATGGGTCTGCCCGCCGAGGCCGTTCATCCTCTTGTCGGTGCACTGGGGTCTCGGGTCCAGCCCTCGAGGCGTCGGTCGAGCCCACCCTTCGTCTCTCGTGGCCTGGGTTTGGCCCCTGGGTCCCCGTTATGAACCCTGGCCCCTCAAGACATGGTTCCAAGAGCCGGTGTTTTGAGGTATCCGGTTCAGCCTCTCGGGCTGTGGCGCGAGGGTTCCACGTTCGGACGATGAGAAAAATCTCCGTGATGGTGGAAGTCTAGTTGGCTTTGGAAAATGACTTCAGATTATTAGGAAGGGTCGATCGTCTTTTAGAATTTAGGCAAAGACATTTCTTGATGAATGAAAGTATTTTTGGTGAACCCATTTTTCAGGGCCTAATTCCCTTAAAAAGCACTCAATTTTAGGGAAAATTGTCCAAAAAAAGTTTTAAACTTATTACACTTTTGCTAATTTAGTTTTAAATTTTTAATTATGTTAATTTTTTTTTTTGTTCATCATATCTCTTACTCTCATTGCACTTTGAGGCTTTGCGCAGGAGTCAAACCTCACACCTATAATACTAGCGTCCCTACCAAGGGGCTATTGTGTCAATTGGGTTATAGAACTTTTCGCATATTGTGTCAATTGAGTCCTAATCTACATGAGGCCTAATGACCCCTGCCAACCACTAGTGAGGGCTCTCGGCCCTCGCTCACAGTTACAAGCCCAAGCCCTTGCCCAAATCTCAGTGAAGGCTTGCCCTCACTCAGATTTGGGCAAGGGTCGCTGGCGAAGGCAACAAGCCCTCACTGGCCACTAGGCCCATAGGAACTCACCCAATGGCTGGCGAGGGACGCCTTAGTTGACAGCCTCCTACCGGCCCTTAACAATTAAAAAAATAATAATAATAAAGAATAAAAGAGAAAAAGGAAAAGAAAAGAAAATACTAAAAAAATTAAAATATTATTAAAAATTATCTATGTCAATACTAGCCGTCCCAAGCACCATTCATGTCATGTAGGATGACTAGCGTATACATTAACAATATATTATCAAAATTGATAATGGATTCAATTGGCAAAATGTGAAAAGTTTATTGCTCAATCAACATAATTAAAAGGTTTATAATTGAATTGGTAAAAATGTAATAGGTTTATAATTTTTTGAACAATTTTCCACCCAATTCTAGTCCAAAAGGTATTTTTTTTTGTCTTATGAAAAAGCAACAACTTTAGTTCATGCCCCAATTTCTGGCCCAAATTTTTTTGTCTTGTGAAAAAATAACAATTTTAGGTCGAAGTCTCATTTTTGACCAAAAATTTTTATCGCCTCATAAAAATCACCAACTTTAAGTACCGAAGTTAGGCATCTGTGAAGTTTATTCAAATGTCATTTTTTACATGTCTTTTTTTTTTTTTTTTTGTACTCGGTGGAAACTTGATAAGGGCCAAATATTGATATTGCCTGAAAGTTTGTGCTTTTTATTAGACAAAAAAAAAAAAAAATGTTTGGACTAAAATTGAAACACAAGTTAAAATTGATGTTTTTTCATGAGATGAAAACAAATTTGGTTAGAACTGAGACTCGGCCTACAGTTGATTTTCTTTTATAGTAAAAAAAAAAAAAAAAAAAACTTGAATCTCAAGCAAAAGTTTGTGCTTTTTAAAGGAAATCGGGCCCATTTTCTTGCACGATACGCACGATACAAACGACAAGAAATGAAGAAATTGATTATTAGCGGTTTATTTTCCACTAAACAAATAAAATCTTAATTTTGAACAATTGGTCCGCGAGCCAAATCCAAATTTTCCCAATAATTAGGTCGAAAATAATCCAAAAGAGAAATAGATCTATACCCAAACTATTTAAATTAGGGAGGCACAAAATCAGTAATGCTAAAAATTTCGTCCGGAGAACAAACGATCCAAAACAAGCAGAGACCTAAAAGATCCGAATTCACCCCAACATGCCATTGGAATTTTATGAACTGAGATGACTCATATCCGAGTATGAACCAAATCGAAATCGAAGAGATCCAACATAGACCCCCTTAATTTCAGCGGCTTAATTTAATTTCCTTTATTACTAGAAAAAAAAAATGTGTTCTAAGTTGATGAGATACATCAATAGAAAGTTAGGAACTTTTTGTGGACCATCACCTAAATTGAAAGCGTTTTTAAAAATAATATTGCCCGACAATCCTTGATCGGGATTTATTTGTTTTCGCCTGGCTGAAAGAAAAGAGTGTATTCCATTTCCCCATCAAGATTACAAAACGTAATTGAAATATTAGTAGTGAATTTATATGTTGGTTTTTGCATTTTGCAGAAGTTTTTAATTGTTTCGGAAATAAGAAAAGTCAAAATGCGTGGAAGGTGAGACTTTGCTTTTGTAAAATGTAAGAATTAAGGTGTCCAAACTGCGGTTTCTCGCACAAGAAAAAACCTCGCAAGGCACAAACTCTTCTACAGAAGACGGTATAATACGTTGTAGGTTACCAGATTTTATTTCCTCATTTGGATTAAATCTATAGGGAATGATTTTTCCACATATGGTTTAACAAGAACTCAATGTGTATATACCAGAGTTATCTCATGAAATATCTTTTTAGGGCATGGTTGACTTATGCGTGAGATCCTGATCACCCATAAAGATACCATTGATATTTTGTTTCTTTTCACTTCTTTTCTATCATTTCCTTTTTCATTTTATGATTTCTAGTTTGGAAAAAACAGACATTAATATCTTAAAATGATTTTCCAGCTAAATACATACTCGGTAGATTTTATTTTTGCCCTTTTAGAGTAAGAAGTAAATTGTGCTCTTCACGTACTTTAGGTGTAAGAAAGAATATAAAACGAAAACTTATATATATAAGTTCTATATTTTAATTCCTCGTGTATATCAAATCTATAGGAGAAGGATTTCTCCACATAGGGTTTAACAAGAATTCCATGTGTATATACCAGAGTTATCTTGTGAAATTTCTTTTTAGGGCATGGTTCACTTACTCTTTATATACACACACGTGAGATCCTGATCACCCATAAAGATGTGATTAATATTTTGTTTTCTTTTCATTTCCTTTTTCATTTTATGATTTTTAGTACGGGAAGAACAGGCATTTTAATATCTTAAAATGATTTTCCAGCCAAATACGTACTCAATAGATTTTATTTTTGCCATATCAGAGAAAGAAGTAAATTGTTATCTTCGCGTTAGGTGCAAGAAAAAATACAAAACGAAAACTTAGTTTATACATATATAAATGTATGTATGTATGTATGTATGTATATGTATGTATGTATGTATGTATGTATGTATGTATGTGATAACCCATAAAATTGTGGATATAGCCTCACCCAAAAATTGTGTGCCAACAAAAAGACGACTTCATTAATGACATGGTCAAGGCCGATGTCTAACTTCATTAATCTTAACCCATCATATATTCTTATGCAACGAATCATTCATTCACTTTTGGATTGAGATTTATTGAACTTTGAACTTTCCTATAGTCTGAATGTTTCTCCACATTAATTACCATCTCAAGAGTCATTACAGTTACCAAAAGCAACAGAGGTAATATTCTCAAATGGACCTAGAATTAAGAAAAGCAACACACGTAATATTCTCAAATAGACCAGGCCAAGATTTGGCAAACCTTACCATAAATTCCACAGATATAAAATAGAGAGACGCACGACATGATCACAAGGAAGTTGGAGCTCCATTGCCATGTATTGTATGAATAATTTATGTACGCAGGCCAGACATTGGTGGCAAATCGACGGAAACAATCTGTACGTGAAGGAGGTGATCGCCGTAGGGGGTTTCGGGGCCGTGTACAGAGGAACTTACGGAGGCCGAGATGTCGCAGGTTGTCATGAATACTATTTTTTACCTCAATACATTTTATTTAAAGGATGGCATGCATCTGTAAATCCATATTACATGATGTAATTTTCTTATATCATGTAACTGATAGCTTTTATCATTGATTTCGTGGATGATGAATGATCTTGAAATTTGAAGTTGAAGAAACTGATATTACATTCAAATCCTTTTGAACGTACTGATATACGTAAACTTTAGCTTAGTTTAAAAACAATTATCATAGGGACTTAAGAAATCTTGGGATGACTTATGAATTGATAAATTATTTCATTCCATGCAATCTTTCAGTCAAGTTTATAGATGCGAATTCAGAGGGTCGATCCATGTTTCAGCGAGAGGTGTCCCTTTGGTCTAGCCTCAACCACCCTAACATTGCTAAGGTATCTCTCTCTCTCTTTCCAAATACTATTCACTACTCGAGGAGCGGGTGACTGCCTTCGCATCATTACCGACTCTCTTTCCTTCGAAATCTCTAACTCTTTTTCTTGTCATAATCTAGTATTTCTCATATGCCCTAAATCAATTTACTTTCCTCAGTTCATAGGAGCTACACATGACACGACACGCGTCAAATTCAGAGGGACAAGGCTGGTGAATGTATATTGTATGGTCTCTCAGTATTATCCAAGAGGTAGCTTGTCTGCTTACCTTTCGAGGCACCCGATCCTCTCCGAAGACGTCATCAGAAGGATGGCACTCGACGCGGCGAGAGGGTCGACATCTTTCCCTCGTAAACTATTCTCGACGTTATTTTTCATTCGAAACCTGTCTCGATTTTGCGTTTCGGACTGACCCTTGTGGATTTAGCTTTTTCTCTCCCACGCAGGTTGAGCTACCTTCATGACAGGGGAATCATCCATGGAGATGTGAAGCCATGCAACTTCCTCGTGGATTTGGATGGTACCGTGAAAGTTACCGATTTCGGCCTGTCTCATTTGGCTGCTTATTACACTTCGTCCCAGGTCGGCGGGACCATCAATTACATGGCCCCTGAGGTATCGCCTTAAAATGTATGTGACTCACTTTAATGAGAGTTCGCGCCTTTAAAATGCCTGATAAGTGTTTCGTGTCTGATATCAGGTGATCGAGGACGGGAAGTCCAGCAAGAAAGCAGATGTCTACAGCTTCGGGATCACCTTGTGGGAGATTTGCCACCGCAAGACACCACACTCGGGCATGATAACCGAGTTAATCGACCAAGGAGTTGTCCATCATGTAATCAGCCGTACCAGTGACCCGGATGCTGACTCATATACTCTTATGGCATAAATTAGCTTTGATTCGTAATGGTTAGCTCACAAGTTTGGTTGGTTTTGCAAAACTTACAGAAGGTGAGGCCGAATATATCGGAAAAATGCCCGAAGCAATTCGCGAGATTGATGGAGATGTGTTGGGACGCAAACCCGCAAAAGAGGCCGAGCATGAAAGACGTCGTGTACAAGTTAATCCCCTGAAGATGCTTCCCACGTTAGTCCAAGAGGAACAGAAACATGTTCGCTGACTGGTTTTAGCTGTATGGTCATTGAGGGCACATCTCTCCCTCCATGTATATCAGAAGTGATCTTCTATTGATGAAGACAGCAGCAAACTGAAATCGAGAGATAATCTGTTCGATTCGATTGTTTCAGTCTTGCTTTTCCACATCTACTATTCGATTGTGATAGAGGACTTCTCTTGACACGAATCTTCATATCTGCAGAAACGATCACAAAAAATGGTCAGCTGCATACACAGAGGTGGCTACTTGGTTGCTATCTGTAGCTGAATTGAGTCTGATGACAATTTCTCTTTCGAAGATACGTTGTGCAATTTCTTTGCTGGTTCTTTCCTGGGCATTCTTTTCCACTATTCCCACAACATGATTCTAAAATTGAGCTTGGTCACTTTTGCATTGAACACCTGATACATTTCCCCAACTACAACTACAGCTCGATCGGTTCGAAATTCTCTCTAGAGATGCCACTTTGACCCAAGCCTGGTTGAGTCATTCGACCCAATTGACTCTTTCAGCTTCAGAGAAGGACTAGTAAATGGCATCGCAAACCAAACCTCCACTAAGAGTTTTCTCTACCCTTGCATCTTTCAAGCAAGTTGATTCATATTTCCTTATAATTGCCTTCAAATTCCCAAATCGATGTTATAGTCTCAGCACTAAGTTACGAACCAACAATCATGTTAAGGAACTCTTCTCAAGTTAGCCTTACTCACAACACTCACAAGGATAAGGATTCAAGGTAGAAAAACTCAAGACATATTCTAGGTAGAGAAACTCATAGAGACATAAACTCTGAATTTCTGTAACTTGTGAGTTGAAACAATTGAAAAGAGAGACCCCATTGATTACAACCGTACACTATGGAGAATTCACCTCCCTATCTAAGTACTCTTTTTTAAAGATTTCATTTTTGTGGAAAAAAAAAGAAATAAGTATAATAAAAAGAAAGTGAGTCTTAAGGTATAAAAAAAAATCGATATTACATCACACTATAAAAAGATTTCGAGTTTGTTCTTTTTTCGATAGTATCTTTAAATAAATAAAAAAATTATTCATCCCCTCTCTCTAAGGAGAGGTTGGATCTTTCTTTGATCTTTATTTATTAATATATATCCTCTTTCTTTGGATTAAAAACGAATAATCCAAAAACGAAACAGGACGCATATATTAAAATAAAAGTTCAAAGTATTCTATCAAAGCAATTATGTGAAATTCATTTTGTATCATACACACAACTGCCTACATTAATTACAAAATCACTCTAGAATAGTATACACTTCATGTATTGCCTTCAAGATTATTTTAGATCAAGAATAGGCCCTTAGAAACTTCCAGCTCACCCGATCATTTGGGTCACTTCCTCAATCCATTGTGCCTCGAAAGTCGAAACCTCTGGGCCGTGACACTTCATTCTCATAAAAGAATACAAAAATTAGATCAAACCAAATCACCAACACTTAATTCCCGGTATTTAAACCGGCTGGTGCCATAGAGTGGCCAAGCAACAAAACTTCTTGACATTTAATTTCTATCTAAAACAGCTAAGGACGAGGAACCCTCAAATTTATTTTTAACGGTAAGCATCCAAAGTTGAGCTCTACATGACAAGCCAGACAAAAACATAAAATCTGAGCAATATTCCGTGATGAACTTTCCCATTTTTTCTTTACAAGTCGAGCATGTCTTTAAACTGCCAAAAGCTTACATGCCCAACAAAATTTGACTGGGGTTATCCCTTGCATCTAAATGATAAGGGACAGAATCTCTTTAGCACCATCTATATATGAAAATTCAGAACATAATCTTTTCCTCCTGTACATCAGCACAAACAATAGGGTACTTATAAATTGCAAAAAATGGATGAACCTTGAACACTCAATAACTGGGTCCAACAGACGGGTGCCCCCACTTCTCTGAAATTCTGTGTTCAGACAATTCCAGGCTATACAAAACTGATTCCGGATATCCTGTACAGCAGAAGATGTTAGTTCGATAAATGGATGAAGGAAACTAGGACCAAAGCATTTGGATTGGCTCTGTCAGTTGCCCCAATCAAATGGAAAGGATCAAGGATCTTCGATGTCCACACACTCTGCTGGGGCTTCATCCGAGTCTGAAGAACCCCGAGCATGTTGACCCTCTGTTGAATCTTGAAATTCTTTCTCAAGTAATTTCTGGATTTTCACTCTCAAGCCAGAGGCCTCTTCAGGCTTGAACCACTGCTTACCAAACTGAGAAAAGAAATGTAAATACATAAACAATTAGCTGAAAATATTTGCCACAGGTGAAATGAGAACCTCCAGAGGTTCATGAATTCCTAAGAGAGAAAGCAGAAAGAAAATCCTGTACCATAGCTAAATCCTTGTTTTTCAGCCTATCAGGAGCTTCTTCGATAAAGCGCTCCATGAAGTGAAGTACGAAGAGCCCACAATCATAGTCATTTTTCTGTTGAGGAACCTACGGTGAGACAGAAAAATTATAAAAGAACAAGTCAATAGATAAACAATTTAGAAAAAGTAGGTACCGTCTAAAGTGTAGAAATTGACCCAACTCTTTTGTCCCTTTTATCCTTTTTTTCAAAAGGAGCCCCCTAAGTATACATACACAATTTTAGACAATTGCAGATGCTCCTTCAACACCAATGGTTGGAATCAAAGGCTTTCATATTTACTTGAAAGAACAAGTATCATCCACCAAGAAACATTACCCTGGATTGCAACTTCCCATTTGCTGCAATGAACCATCCCAAACATATTGATGCTTTCCAATTTTGAGACATTGTCTTATTGCCATATCATAACATTTTTTTATTTGTAGTGATTATCAAAGCTTTACACCTTTTCTGAACAGAACAATTTCAGCAAATTTTACATTGAAGAACAGAATATTTTATAATCACTGTTCTAACCCATGCCACTATAAATAGCAGAAGAGCACAAGCATGACAAGATTAGTTTAAGGTTGTCTGAAAAGATATTTACGACAATTTTCTTTTGAACAATTTCCTCTGGGAGCACCTCCCAAATCTCTTCTTCAATCAGAAGATCTGAAGGAGCAACTTGTTGCCTTAGATAACTCCATTCTTCAACCAAAAAGCTGCAGAAGCATATAAGGACCTTAGTAAATTGATAAACCATATGCAGACATACACAAAAACAATGGAAAGTACGAACATGCTCCAAAACTAAAACTAAATTCCACTTCCATGTATACTGGAGCTAAGAATAATAAAGTGGAGACAAACCAAACTCAAAAATTATATCATGCAAATCTCAACATGCTCCCAGATGTATTGTGGACTTAATCGACATTTCGCTTTGAAAATATGTATTAGTGTCAATTATGCACCATTATCAGTCAACATAATACATGTCACATTTATGTAAAGATTGTGAAATGCAATATGGAAGAAACATCTGGCCAGGGACAAAAGAAGGCGTGGAAGAAGCAGTGTACATCTCGCACAAACACCAAGATTTCTGCTATGACTAAAAACTATCTTAGAAACAGTGTACATCTCGCACAAACACCAAGATTTCTGCTATGACCAGAAACTATCTTAGAAACAGTGTACATCTCGCACAAACACCAAGATTTCTGCTATGACTAAAAACTATCTTAGAAACAAAGGATCCGTTGATTAAGAATATGGCCACACAAAATTAAAACATGCTACCAACAGCAAGGGTAACAACAAAGTCCACAACATATTGTTTGAGTTATCGCCACTACCAAGATTTTTTAAAACTTCTGTGTCAACCTACAGCAGGCATAACAACAACGGTCATCTCACAGGACTCCATAAAAATTGATATCTCTCTACCACATTGTATGACTTAGACCAAGAATCACAAATCAATGCTCTCTCTGCACTTTAGAAAAGGTATTTGCTTCATATTTGATGGCTAATAACTCTATACATCAACTACAAATATTATGGCACAAAAAAGCATGAGATGCCACTTCATCTGGAAAATCTGAACATTTTCAATGATGCATCAACCACAGAATTCTTTCAAGCTCACCTTTTAATGTAATCAAGAATTGATTTACTATGATGAAGCCCCAATGAATCAAGATGAAGTATAATAGGGCCAGAGTGATCATCCTTGTCACGAATGCAGATAATTGCCAAGCTCCAATGAAGGCTGACAGGATCAAAGGAGATGCATATGTTAGAAATCTCACAAAGTAGAATGTAGAAGAACAATAATGGGGTCAAGCTACTTCAGTTGCTTCCTCAGACTCCAAAATGCCTATCATGTAGATGATTTAAGTTAGACACACTAGACAAGTGGCACCATTTAAGCCCTTATGCAAGTTAAAGTAAGAAGAACACGAGCCAATGCATCAATCTACATGCATATTAACAATCTAAAATTAAATAACTCGAACTGAATATAGATTATACTGTCGAATGCTGCTTTATGCTTCAGCCCAAGATTGTCCTACTACATTAGCAGCACGCCATTTAGACAATACATAAAATGACAGTGGATCAGCAAATTATCTTTGCTAAATTATCCTACGTCTCGTCTATGGGGTTTCAATGGGCCTTATATCACATAGTTTCCTCCCGCCTATCATCTTAAACTTTTGGGTTAGACATTTTAACATGGTAGCAAAGCCAAGTTCTTCTGCCTCTGGTTTATTTCCACGCAATGCTCCCTATTTGTCAATTCCACACATCGTTCTCAGTCTGATGTGTACGTGAGAGAAGGTGTCAAAGCACCCCACATCGCTTTTCTATGGGATTTCTATGGCATTATATGCATATAGTCTCCCTCAACCCATCAGTTTAAGTTTTTGGGATGGACGTTCTAACACTTCCATTGGAGCAAGTAAAATTTGGATGTTGATCATGTAATTTCTCCATTTGTATTTTCCTTCACTTTAGACTTATTGCTGAATTTGAAGAACCTCATATCCTATCTGCCGTTGTTGTGAAGAGGCTACACTGGCCTGAATCACTCAAACTCATTTTTCTGGAACCGACTCAATTATGTGAGATCGCCAACACCCATTTTCAACTATGTGCAATGTTCAGCCACAATAATAAACATAGTTTTAATTTCGGATTAGTCTTATTTCTCTCTTGTACATTTCAGACAAGTCCATTTTTCTATACTATCTTTACACTCCCAGACAGCTGATCACAATGAGAGGGACAGGTCTTGGGGGGTTTTTATGTCTTCAACACTGATAATTATATGCAGAAATCATCAGAAAAGTCAAATGGATGGAAAGAACCAAATCACCAAGTTCTTATCATCACTAATCTAGATCCAAAAGTCTTAGAGAGTTCATAAAAACATGTGGGCAAATGAATCTTATTGAGTTCACAGGCGTGTTTCACTTCCATGACTCATTAATAATAGTCCTTTTGACTGGCAGGCAAAAACTAGTCAGGGCATCCTTAGCCATGCTATAGGTTCATGACTCATATGCTTCTTTCTTAGGTAACTCAACCTCAAGGTATATACATGGTATAGCTTTCATGACCCATTACTACTAATGATTGTTTCATATTTAACTCAATCCTCAAGCTACTAAACCTGTTGGTATTGCAAATATTAATGGCTGAAACGACAGTTCTTGCAACCAAACATCCAACCACCTGTATGCAAGCTCAACCTCCTAGGCATTAAGAGAGGTCTAATCTATCTAGGAATCAGTTTTTACCATCAGAACCACATTGAAGTTCTAGCATTTTGTGCATATCTTCCTTAAGAACCTGTTAACTAAGAGCAAAGAGCCTTTACAAAAATCTTCAGCAGCAAATTGTAGAAAACTTATTGAAGATACAAGATTATTGAACTTACTCCTCATGTATAGGTATAAAGACATAAGCCTTCTGAAATATGTTCACGCCCTTCCACCACCTTCTGAACTTAGCAAAAAGGGCATCTTTCTCCTTTCCCTGCTTATCACATGAAAATCTTCCATAAGAAATAAACAATAGTGCATCTGAATGCATATATGAAAGAGCAGACGTCATCATTTCATTAACAAAGAGAGCATTAACTCGAAACAATAATGTGTCCAAAAGGAGAAAGAATCTAGTACGCACCCATACAAGAACTAATGCTCACGTATGGACCCAAAATTAGTACAAAATATGGTGGAAAAAAAAAACACAGCGCTTAAACAAATAGCACAAATATCTCCTGTACAAAAAGAGTCCATATTGCTTTACCCAAAGATAGAACAGTCAAAGCATAGAGTCAGGACAACCCAACCAACCACAAAGCATGGTAGAAATAACAGATGGACATTCATTTTTCAAAATAAATCCATCAAGAGGAGAAACTGAGGAAAAGGTCACCTCGCATGATAATGCCTCTTGGAGCTTCTTGTAGAAATAAGTATTAAAGAAATGATAATCATTTATTCCTTTATCTGACTTCAAAGATTGCTGTTGTAGGTATCTAGCCAGTGAACCATCAAGAAATTAGTACCAAAATAGAAGGTAACAGTTATCACCATATTATCTAGGCAGACAATCTACACAGGAGAATAGCAATAAGAGGCTTAAAAATTTAAAACTACAGATAGGTATACTTATAGAGGACTCATAAAGTAAGTATGAAGAATATCTGGGAATTAAGCATAATTAGCAAAATATACAACCAATCACAGACCTACGATAGGAAAAAATAAGGAGAAATAAGGATATTGCTAAATGCCCTGGGGGAATAGCCAATCCTAGTCCTATCCTACGCCAATAATAAAGGCAACGGAAGTCAAGGAATATTCTTTCTTATTTTGCTTAACATGTTTTTTACCAGTATTTTGACTTACAACAGATCTAAATTTGTTAGACATACTTACAGAACGTAAAAGTTCATGATAGGTGACGTCAAATATTGCTCAGGAGCAAGGCACTCTATGTCTGCATAACAAATTTCAACGGACTGTGGATCATCCCTGAAAAGAGATAATGACAAAAATTATCTCTATGTGATCAATGCCAAACTTTATCAATAAGAAGAAGAATGAGATACCTTGATGGGTAGTCGATTGTAGCGTCTTTCATACTGAAAAGGCACAAAAAGGTCAAATTAATAATATTTCCCACAATCGCCTGCCTTAAATAGTAAACACATAGAGCATAGAATAATGGAACAGTTCAATTACCATTCATTCAATTTGTCACCTCCTTCAATTCTCTCCACTTGTTGACATTCTTCCTCATCGACCAGAACAACTGTTGGCTCCTTCTTAAAAAGAATACAATAAGTAGATTAAGTAAAGAAAATAAAAAAAGCCCTGAAAAGGTCAGAACAACTCTCACAAAATGGTAAATAATGAAAATGCACAGGCCACAATTTTTTTTTTTCGGTATAAACTGTCCTGTATGACATTTACTTTACTAAAGCAACTTCAGAAACTATACAAACTTCCTTTTCTACATAACAACAAAAAGGTATTCACTCGGAATCTTCACCAGTCATGTTTAACAACCACTTATGCCATAATGAACTTATCCTAAAATTTTGCTTTCAATATGCCAATGTCACCAGGTACATGTAGTAATATAGACCAAAAACCTCTCATTATGAAACCTCAAGAAAAACAAAGAAAAACTGAAGATTTAAAATGGAAAATCCCACTGGAAGTCAAGATTGCCAGCACAGGGATATGTTGAGCTTTTCAACTTAAAAGTTGCTATAAATCCCATGTAAATTAAGGATATGCCAATATAACTTACCTGTCATTGATTTTCCCCTAAAGATAGTACAGATACTTGATCAACTCAAAGTCTACACCTAATGAACTAGTTAAGGATTAAATTCAAGCTCTACCATTGTGTTTTAATGCTGTAGGAGGGAAGAAAACCTAAAGTCTAACAGTTCCCATGCTAATTGTACGTCTTTTCCGAGTGAAATATTTATACCAGATATTACCGGGGATAACAGACATACCCAAATTGCTTTAGACAAATGAAAATCATATCCAAGATATCAGATTAAACTATCTGCAAAGTTGACAAAAAAGAAAAGAAAAGAATGAAACGTACCTTTTTAGCCATCGAATCTCTGAAAAGTAGACCATTGAAATCATTTTCCCTACCATTGATTCTTATGATCGTTATGTTTTGGTCAACTCCAAATTGAAAATGATAAATGCAGCTACAAACAACTAATACTGATTGGAGTTAGGCTGGAAGCCCAATGGAGAGACTCATTCATTCTGGCAGTGTGTAAATATGACGCAGCAACTAACTTTCCTGGGTAAACCTAAAGATATCATTATCTAAGTTTCATCTCTAAGACTAACAAGTGATTGTCACAAAATATCAAAGTAGAATCCCAAAGCAACGCATCATCTGGTCAATTGAATGATAGCTCGCTAGTACTGCTCCGAATGGTGTCAAAAGCAACTGCCGAGACATCATCCAGGTGCAGATAAGGGTCCAAGTCCTACCAGGCATTCCAAATCAAATTGTAACTCATCAATCTGAGACCTATTATTAGTCATCATAGCATCAACGCCATCATGAAGCAAGGAACTAAATTTTCAGCGAATAGTCAAAATATCCTCTTCATCAATTCAGCTCACTTTGGAAATATCAAAATAGATTAGAGTTCTATATGGTGAAGTAAAAAGAAAAAAAAAATTGGTAATTTCAATTTCAAACTTTCTTTCCTCGGTGAGTTATATGAATAGACTCATATACTGCAACCATGTTGTAATGATGCAAATGTTTACAACTGAATCTTCCATTTAAGGTAAGGACAAGGAAGAAAAACCACTACATATAAGCAAAATAACTCACCTTCTAGATAGTCGACCAGAAAATTTCCTGCTAAGATCACGTAAGGTATAAATGGATGATGATCTAGTCTTCCGATCACTGTTAGGTAAATGATCGGCTCGTTCCACCGAAAGATTTCTTGGTCCCCGAAATGGTTGTTTTCTGGAGGATGGATAAGCTCTTTTCCTTTTTCTTGGTGAGATCTTTCCGATGGATTTCTGTATTAGTGGATCTGAGCAAGTCATGCTAGGTGAGCCATTCTTATGCAAGTTGGAAGCACTACAAGGAATCTGTGAAGAAAACTCAGTATACAGCTCCAGCAGTATATTAATGAAAAACGTAATCGCGGAAAACCAACCATACTTCGTCCTCCAATTTTCCAGAAAAAATCTCTGCAAACGAGGACCGAAGGGGGCCTGTCAATTGTGTTGTCGCTTCTCTTAAGCCATCAGATGCACCTAAAAAAGCATGTCACTTCCTCGCACGTGTTGTAAAAGACAAGACCGATGATTCAAAGATACATCATGAGCATAGCTATTACCAATTACAGTAATTAATTATAAAGAAATTATGCAGTCCACTAAATTAGAACTAAAATCCATTTGACTTGTCCAAGGCTCCATATAGGAAAGTTAAAGTAGAAAGAACACCAACATGGTCAAAATGCATTCCTACTTAAGATTTCAAATCCCAATTATCTATTCACCTCCAGCCACATGCTCCAAAACTCAGAATTCCATAAAAATTCTCTTGCTATCACGTTACTTGAACAATGGAAATATATGAGAAACTGCAACCTGTAGTCACAGAATCAAAAACAGCTCTGGAAAGCACACTTCTTCTGGGAAAATAATATCTTCTATAAATACTGAGTTATCACGGTGATAAAGAATATAGATTGAGAGAACCCCTCATGTTATCTGGAGACATCATCTGGCAGCATAAGACAGAATAATGGCACTCCAGCAACGAGCTACAGTCAATAAAAAATTGAGCAGAACTTTGCATCCCAAACTAATGTTAGATATACCAAGGGGTGCTAGTAAGACAACCACTACATGAAAGACGGGAAAAACTAACAGAAAGGGGGACAAACACTACCAGAAAGCAGAAGAGAAAATGGTGAGCTGCCTAAGTATTTGTGGAGAAACCATTCGTTACGCTCTCCTCCTCTAAATCTAATCTTTATCAACCCCTTATTTCCTCTCAGTTTCCTTTTCATTTCAGGATTATTCTTTCTCTTTCCAAAAATGTGATCTCCAACTTCACCTTCACGGTTTCTTGTATCCAAATTATTTATTTGTTTGTTCTTCTACCAAAATTTCCATGTCAGTTCTCAGCTTCAGAACTGAGAACTATTGTATACACTTTCTGCTAATCTTTAGGAAGCAGAACTAGCTGAGATAATAAAAAAGCGAATTAACTGGCCAGAAATTTGGTTGATATAGGTAAAGGTGCTAGGTGACTTGCAAAAAGACAAGCACGAATAAATTGTATTTTGGAAAATGAGGCAGATGATATTCTATTTGACTTTCAATAACCTTGTTTTGACTAAAGGTGGTTCCAGAATGCTTTGAAGTTGCTCATTAAAAGCTTGAATCAGGATGTCCCAATTCACTAAAATTCATATGGTTCCTATCGCCTTCAATGCTCTACTTTTAGTGTTCCTTCTGCCACTCAAACGCATTTTCAATTGTCAAACTGCACAGCATTCAGATCTCGGTGCCGACGATAACAACCAAATGTAAATTCAAATACAAATATTAAGGCCATGAACAAGTCCCAGAAACATGGCCTTTAACCTTTTCTTTTATCATGTAACTCTTCACTGAGGGTCGGGAAATGAGAGGTTTGGGAAAGTATAAACTATATTAATACCTGATATGGCATAATCAATGCATAAAATTTTAGAATGTAAGCAATATACCGAGTATAGACCACATAAGGCGAGAAGGCTAAGAAAAGAAAGGAAAAAATGATTGACTAAAATTAACATATTTGAGGATGAGAGGGAATCATAAACAAGCTGAAGCCACATATTGAAATAAGCTTGGCAAGTATTTAATCTTCTACATAACAGTGCAGCAGCATAAGAGGTCCCAAAGTAGATCGCATATGTCCTCCAGCATTGAATCCACAGCACTAAAGCTCAGGCGAAAGCACAAGACGCTCTAAGGTTTACAAGCGCACGGAATTTGGCAGTAAGCCACTTCAGTGATGCAATATAGCATCATAGCCAATGAATATTCCAACCTCTCAACAAAAATAACTATTCAGAAAAATCATATACACCAATGAACCACCATGGGCATGGTATAACCAAGCTCAAAATTTCGAAAAACTTATCAAAAGATATAATAATGATGTCATCAGAACAGCCAAGTCCTCACCTTGAACAATTGCACCAGTGGACTGTGTGGGCTTCTCACTTTCATCAGCGTCCTGACAAAGTAAAAGTGCAGATCTGATCACTGAGATTGACATGTGCTAAGAACTCTTCATCTATATGGACATCCAAATTAACAATAGCATAATGTGCTCCATATTACAATTCCATCCAAGCCTAAAATATGAATTTATTAATGATGACTTCACCATTAATCTTTTTAATCATAGCAGCCAATGTAAAACAGTTAATGGGCACAACGAAAATAATTAACTCTATTTTATTTCCAAAATCATGATAATGTCCAAAACCAAGTGGCACAGAGTGACTGAATTACATCTCATTTAGCTGGCAACCAAGCCAATTGCATGAGAAGAATCAGTTATTCCAAAGATCTTCAAAATTAAGTCAATCATTCGAAACTTGACCTGGTACCTTGCTCACAACACAGCTTACATTAACTGCAGATGTTATGTTTGATATTGCGCTAGACAGGCTATTAAGCTAAGAAAAACCTGTAATCAAAACTCAAGCTTGAACAATCTTTTCTTATCTATCGTAACTTTTTTTCACATCATAGCAAGAGTAGAACAAAATAAAGAATCAGGATAAAGGAACACTGGCCGCAACAGTAAGCAGAAAATGAGAACAAGTTGACTTCAACTTTCAGACTGCATCCTCCAACAGCAACTCCCGTAAAGCATGCATGCATGTCTACTGCAAGGAAAATGTCAAATGCAGGTGTTGCCAATCTACAAGCATCGACTTTATGCCATGGGCAAACCCTAAAAAATGTCATCTTTCATTTCAAGTCATCATGAGGGAAGGAGAATGCTGTAGGGCAGAGAGAATTAAAATGGTCCCCGACGTTGGATATCAACCACATCACAGACCCTTCCCACTATTCATAACAGGAAAAGGGACTTACTTTGCACAAAACATTGATAAAGCAGCAAGAAATTTCAGGACTTCCCTTGAATTCAGCTCGCCGGGTGTATTGCAAATTCGCAAGCACGAGACTATAAACCCGTTCCCTATGATCGCTCAGTAGTGCCGAAACGATGCCGAAACGATTTCGATTGAAGAGATAATCGACAACAGAAAGCCTTAAACCTTCATCTACTCGATCATCTACGAAACGACCGACGAAAAAAATGCTAAACCCACTTCACCGAGCCGCCCAATCGGTGGCCCGACGATCCAAAACCCGACCTCACGACCCCAAGAAACAAAATTTCGGGAAGAGAACCTTCTCGATGCGGCGGAGCTTCCTCCGCTCCTGCTCCTCCTCCAGACGCCGGAGCGTCGACCGGAGCTTCTCCCCTTTGTCGGGCAATCTCCGCTCGTGAACTCTGAGAGTGCGGGCCTGTCTGGCGATATGCTCCGCCAGGCCCCGGTCGTTCAGGGCCGCGATCCAGTCGTCGGAATCCCTCGCCGCCGCCGCCGCCGGCGCCGGAGAGGGGAAGGAGGAGGAGGAGGAGGAGGAGGAGCGCTCGACGACCAGGACCGGCATGGGAGCGTCGTCGTCGTCGTCGGCGGCGAGGAGCTTGCCCCAGTCGACGCGGCCGCCGGGTCTCTCCGATTCTTCCATGCAGCGGAGGAGCGGACAGCGTCGTCGGACGGAGCTCTGCACTTAGCAGTTACGGACTGGGGGAAAAGTGGGGGAAAAGGTATGAGAGAAATGGCAGAAGGAGAGAGAGGATGATGAAAATAGGAGGGGGTCTGAATAAAAAAAAAGTTTAAAAAAAAAAATCAATATAACAGATTGTGGGAAATCAAATTTGATAAGAGGGCTCATCAGAAGATTACAGATTTTTATTTTTTTTCAATTTTTTGGCCCTTTTATTTGTTATTTATATCCCGCTTCTTCTTCCTTTTGTCCTTTGATTTTTTTTTTCCCCTCCTTTTTGTTCAAAATTAGGAAGTTACACATTTTTAGCAAAATAGAGGTACACGTCCCTGAGTTATTTATTTTTATTTTTTTACTCCAAATAAGAATCCCTAACGAGAGATCTGGGATTCGAACTTCTCCCCGTGAGGGGGGGAGGCCGGCAGCGCGCGCCGCTAGGGTGGTGGTGTTTCTCCCTAAGTTTTTTTTTTTTTTTTTTTTTGTCTCCCTAAGTTTTTTTTTTTTTTTTGGAAACCCCATACGCTAGTAGCGTGGTGGGACAAACCCTGGGACCGCACGAGGGAACCACCACCCCATGACGGCGGTTAAGGTGCCAAACGCCTCCACTAGGTTTTGAATCCTTCACCTTTGAGAAAATGATCAGCAAGGCCTTATCTAGCGGAACCACCGCGGCGGGTGGTGTCTCTCCTTGAGTTATTGACCTCATATGAATGAAGAAATTTCTCGACTTACGATGACTCAGCGTGCGGTGGCAAACCGATTAATTTTAGATAGACAAATCAGGCTAATCGATTGAATATTGTTGGGCCCAAATATTTCATTAACAACTACTTAATCGTGGAAGAGGATAGATGTCTCTGACGGCTCTTTAGAGGGCAGAATATCCCTTCCTTCAAGCAATTCCTATAATTGCTTTCGAAATTTTTCTCGTTCAATTGGAGCCATTCGAGAGCCAGTTTAGATTCTACTTCATTAATAACTTCATATTCTTTCCCATCCCGTATTCTTTTGTGATGAAACGATATATAAATTTTGACACCTCTAGTTAAGGGCAATTTGATGACTATATAAGTGGTAAAAAGTAAAAACTTTTGTATTTAATGAGATCAAGCACATTTGATCACTTAATAATTATGAAAAATATGTAACTCGCAAATTCACTTATTATGTAAGGATGGATTTTTTGACAAAAAAAAAAAGAAGAAGAATGGATTCCATAATTCATTCACTAGAGTAAATAATAAATTGTACCTCTTAACAACTATTTATACTATTACATAGAGTAAAGCTAGCCCCCCACTTTTAGAAAATCTCAATCGCCTTTCTTGTCCAAAAATGTGTCCATTCACGAATGAGTGGATTTGTACTTTATCTCACTTTTTTTTTAAAAATAGAAATGCTTATATTATCTTTTCTATAAGAAACTCTCTAAAAACATCTCAATTCTTGAAATATTCTCTTTCCATAATCATGGACTGAATCCTCTACCTTTTATACCTTCATCTCTGTTATTTAATATTGAAATAGATCATAAAAAATGATTTTGATTAATTTTTGAAATGTCGATTTATCAACATCTGTATGTGCACATTCATTAAAACCTACCAACAAAATTCGCAATTCCATGTATGTTAACAATTTAATAATATCGGTAATCAATGTTCAATTATCTTCAAATAATTTTCATCTCTAAGTTCAACAATTTATTATTATCAACACTACAAATTCGGTAAAAATGAGAAAAAGGAACTAACTTTCTCTGTACTTCTTTTTTCTCATTTTTATCGAACAAGCCCTAAATTTCATTCATCGTTCAGTAAATGGAAAAATAAGTTATTCATAGGAAAGAAAATTTTATTTGACTTCCTCATGACGAAACCTTAGAAGGTGATATTACTTATATTGCTTTTCAATGCATGATTAACTTCTGATTAAACTGCCTCTGAAAAGAGGGACAATGAGAGAGAAGCAAGGTATAATAATGAAATAATCCCTACTATAATGTCCGATAGGAGAGAATTCAAATTTTAGAAGACATTCCTAGAGCAACCAAGTTATAAATGTATTGCTAAAGTCCGGAAGGATTGTGAAAATGATTTTTGTCTCGCTTAGATTGATGCCGTGTTAAATAAATTTTTTTTTTCAAAAGTTTTTCTTGTCCCATATTAGAGTTTCCTCTCCCATTAATTTAGTGGTTTCATTAAAAAAGGGTCAATGATTTATCTTTAAAATAGTGGAAGGATCAATATGAATCAATAAAAATTGCTAAGGGTGCTTTGTTGATTTTAGCTAGGTTATTAAACGACAAAAAAATTTAAAGGTATGAAAATGAGAGGCATCACGGCCAGCCATTTAAATTTTCGGAAAGTTAAACATAAGGTAAATTTGAGATGACGTTAAAGTTCTTTGATTGATCAATGTGGTTATCTATAACCTACGATTGACGGTTGCAGGTGGTTATTAAATTTGAAAATATAACTTCATAATCTTATTTGTGGTTACAATAAGTTACAATAACACTTATCCATAAAAAGTTACAAGATCCTAAAATAGAGACAATAAACATAACCTCTAGTAATTACGATTTTTTGTCGATTGCCCACTATTTGATGATTTCATTGGCAAGTTGTCATTCCTCTTTGAGTTGTGGACTATCTTTTTCATCAATGCCTTTGTTGTTTACCCAACTTTGCCACTAAGTTTGTCACTTGCCAATAACAATCAAAATATACTCCCTTTTAAATGAATGGAATGACTCATTGTTCATTCGATTCTTTTAAATTAGAGGGGTCATTGCATGTCCCTTATCATCAGCAATTTGATTTTTCTATCTCAAATTGACTCTTGCGTTGTTTATTTAAAAATAATACGATGAATAGTGTTATGACTTCATGAATGGCGCCACTTGCAATTTGTTTGTTTACTAAATCTTCTTTACTCAAGACAATTTGGCCTCTGTTAATTTTATCAGGCCATCTTTAAAAGTAAATGGTAGATTCCGGCCAACTTGTTCGTGTCAAATGAGTAAACTTGTGTATCTTTACCCTATCCATTCTTTTATATATATATCGCTAGGCTTTAAGGATCAACAAATGTAAGACTTGTTAAGCATCATTTTGTCATATTTATTTTGATGTTTACGCTCAAGTCAAATTTGTACTTTGACTTATAATTTTCCATTAAAGCCATGTTTTGTGCAAAGTTTGTAGATAACCATTTATCTTGGTCCTTAAGAAGTTGCTCATACGCACATACTCTCATTACTGATTGAAATAAATCGGCAAAGTCTTGGCCTTTGAATTTTGCTTTTCGATTCGACTAAAGAAAAAAAATTGCTCTTTTGATTAAATTTCAATTTAACAAAACCCAAACTTGTGAATTTTTTTTCCTATGAATAAAGTAAGGTATTTATTAACTTTCTTAAATTGAGAAACAAATTGGTCAACCAACTCATTGATGTTTTGTAGAATCTGGCCAAATCAATAATCGATAGTATCGTTCTATAAAATTGATAATGTAATTCTCTTTCCCTCTCTATCCAATTATGCACCAAATTAGGCGGTAAAGTAGTATATCAATTAAAGCAAGAAGTTTCTAACGAAGGCAAAGGAAATAAACTCTTAACAACTGATTTGTCCCTACTTCCCACAATGAACAATAAATCGAACAATGTGGCCAATGGTTGATTGTTCATCTTTGCCAACAAAACGGCAAAATCAATTATTTTGAAATTATTTGGAAAAGGTAGATTATCGACCATTCAAATTGTGGTTTACTATAAACAGATATGACAACCCCCTATCTAATCCAATTGTTGTTGAACTTCTTCGGCAAACTATGCTGGGTTCAATTATGCATTTGGTTGGTCATCTTGCCCTCTAGGTGGTGATGCTAATCTTGCGCAATTATCTACATTAATTAACATATTAAGCCTATTCACATCGAGTGGTATCGATGGAGCTCCTAGCCTCACATTTTCAACATTTGGCAATTAACCAACCTATTAATGTCACGACCCCAACTCTATCCCTAGGGTCACGCGCGACGGGTTATTTTCGCGACGTCCCAGGCGCGTCATCGTCCCATTCTTTTTATCTTTTCATTAAGCACATGCGGAAGCGTACATACAACACCCGGACAACAACAAGTAGTCAAGAAAACAACCATTTAAAAACATACAATTACATCAGTTACATTTGCAAGCCCTTTTTGTCTGGGCCGTTATATATACAACAATCACATGCTCTCTGCTAAAAAAGGCCAGGGTAAATCTTAGCTCCCCTATCGAGACTGCGACTCCTCCATACCTACAATTCTGAAAAACAACGAAGTGAGTCACGGATTTAGTAAGTCAAACCCACTAATTTTCAGGTAAGAGGATGCCTCGCCTATCAACAAGCATATAACTCATCCAAAACATTAGTCGATGACAGATCAACAGCAAAACAAAAGCTGTCTTGAATGAAACATGAAGAATCCTCAATCAACAATATAAAAGCATAAACCAATATTCACCCACAACATGAGGAACTCACACCTCACTCAATATTGTACAAATATCAACAAGATCTATTCCATAATACAAGGAACTCACGCCTCACTTATATGCAAGCATAACTAAAAATTCATTTCATAATGTGAGGAACTCATGCACACGAGATTAATTTATTAATAGTCGAAATCCATTGACTCTTTCGGAATCCATCGGACATCCGAACTTAATCGGACAACGTCCGCTAATCCAAGGGTGACGATGATCCTCCAACTATGCATCCGTCGGGCATCCGAACTTAATCGGGCCCCCTAATCCAAGGGTGATGCAGTCCTCTGACAATGAATCCGTTGTGATCTTACGTACGTCAAGGCCGCCAAAGCCCTTTTTTCGAAGCTCGGGCGTGACTAAAACATACACTTGTGAAAATGGTTTGAAATAGTTTTGTGAGGAAATATTAAGCTTTCACAAAATGCTTTTAAAGTTTATCAAAGCAAAAACCAAAACATATCAAATAAACATACAAACCAAACTTCTTCCAAGCAACTCAAGCCAAAGCACAAGCTAAAGCTCATCAAACAAGGATTGAACTCAATCAAGGAACAAGGTTTAAATTGATCCAAGTAAATACAACCGAAGTTCAAACAACAATAAGTCAATCAACTTTAGTCATGGCTCGTCACACGCTCGGAATAGCATAACACAATGTCCTAGCCAAATATTTGTAAGTTCTACTTACCACTTCAAGGAACACCCTAGGTGACCGAGCAACGTGCAGGCGAGCAAACGGGCAAGAGGGGCACAACCACGAGAAAGAGGGAGAGGGTGGCGATGAGGGTGAGGTCGAGAGAGTGAGGGAGGAAGAGGAGATGGTGTGGAAATGAGGGGAGGGAATGCCTCTATTTATAGGCAAACCCCTCATGATGATCTTTCCAAATGGACCAATCATCTTCATGTGGGTGGACAATCTAGGTTGAGGAGGTGGCAAGCTAAAGAGATGGGTAGCAAGTCGAGTTCCTAGGGGCGACACTTGCTCATATATCCATTAGTCCATCTAAGGGGTTGTCAATTGTGTTGTCACTTCTCTTAAGCCATCAGATGCACCTAAAACAGCATGTCACTTCCTCGTGTTGTAAAAGACAAGACCGATGATTCAAAGATACATCATGAGCATAGCTATTACCAATTACAGTAATTAATTATAAAGAAATTATGCAGTCCACTAAATTAGAACTAAAATCCATTTGACTTGTCCAAGGCTCCATATAGGAAAGTTAAAGTAGAAAGAACACCAACATGGTCAAAATGCATTCCTACTTAAGATTTCAAATCCCAATTATCTATTCACCTCCAGCCACATGCTCCAAAACTCAGAATTCCATAAAAATTCTCTTGCTATCATGTTACTTGAACAATGGAAATATATGAGAAACTGCAACCTGTAGTCACAGAATCAAAACAGCTCTGGAAAGCACACTTCTTCTGGGAAAATAATATCTTCTATAAATACTGAGTTATCACGGTGATAAAGAATATAGATTGAGAGAACCCCTCATGTTATCTGGAGACATCATCTGGCAGCATAAGACAGAATAATGGCACTCCAGCAACGAGCTACAGTCAATAAAAAATTGAGCAGAACTTTGCGTCCCAAACTAATGTTACATATCCCCAGGGGTGCTAGTAAAGACAACCACTACATGAAAGACGGGAAAAACTAACAGAAAGGGGGACAAACACTACCAGAAAGCAGAGGAGAAAATGGTGAGCTGCCTAAGTATTTGAGGAGAAACCATTCGTTATGCTCTCCTCCTCTAAATCTAATCTTTATCAACCCCTTATTTCCTCTCAGTTTCCTTTTCATCTCAGGATTATTCTCTCTTTCTATCTAGTCCTCTTTCCAATAATGTGCTCTCCAACTTCACCTTCATGGTTTCTTGTATCCAAATTATTTATTTGTTTGTTCTTCTACCAAAATTTCCATGTCAGTTCTCAGCTTCAGAACTGAGAACCATTGTATACACTTTCTGCTAATCTTTAGGAAGCAGAACTAGCTGAGATAATGAAAAAGCGAATTAACTGGCCAGAAATTTGGTTGATATAGGTAAAGGTGCTAGGTGACTTGCAAAAAGACAAGCACGAATAAATTGTATTTTGGAAAATGAGGCAGATGATATTCTATTTGACTTTCAATAACCTTGTTTTGACTAATAGTGGTTCCAGAATGCTTTGAAGTTGCTCATTAAAAGCTTGAATCAGGATGTCCCAATTCATTAAATTTCATATGGTTCCTATCGCCTTCAACGCTGTACTTTTAGTGTTCCTTCTGCCACTCAAACGCATTTTCAATTGCCAAACTGCACAGCGTTCAGATCTCGGTGGCGACGATAACAACCAAATGTAAATTCAAATACAAATATTAAGGCCATGAACAAGTCCCAGAAACATGGTCTTTAACCTTTTCTTTTATCATGTAACTCTTCACTGAGGGTCGGGAAATGAGAGGTTTGGGAAAGTATAAACTATATTAATACCTAATATGGCATAATCAATGCATAAATTTATAATGTAAGCAATATACCGAATATAGACCACATAAGGCGAGAAGGCTAAGAAAAGAAAGGAAAAAATGATTGACTAAAATTAACATATTTGAGGATGAGAGGGAATCATAAACAAGCCGAAGCCACATATCGAAATAAGCTTGGGCAAGTATTTAATCTTCTACATAACAGCGCAGCAGCATAAGAGGTCTCAAAGTAGATCGCATATGTCCTCCAGCATTGAATCCACAGCACTAAAGCTCAGGCGAAAGCATAAGACGCTCTAAGGTTTACAAGTGCACAAAATTTGGCAGTAAGCCACTTCAGTGATGCAATATAGCATCAGAGCCAATGAATATTCCAACCTCTCAACAAAAATAACTATTCAGAAAAATCATATATACCAATGAACCACCATGGGCATGGTATAACCAAGCTCAAAATTTCGAAAAACTTATCAAAGATATAATTATGATGTCATCAGAACAGCCAAGTCCTCACCTTGAGCAATTGCACCAGTGGACTATGTAGGCTTCTCACTTTCATCAGCATCCTGACAAAGTAAAAGTGCAGATCCGATCACTGAGATTGACATGTGCTAAGAACTCTTCATCTATATGGACATCCAAATTAACAATAGCATAATGTGCTCCATATTACAATTCCATCCAAGCCTAAAATATGAATTTATTAATGATGACTTCACCATTAATCTTTTTAATCATAGCAGCCAATGTAAAACAGTTAATGGGCACAACGAAAATAATTAACTCTATTTTATTTCCAAAATCATGACAATGTCCAAAACCAAGTGGCACAGAGTGACTGAATTACATCTCATTTAGCTGGCAACCAAGCCAATTGCATGAGAAGAATCAATTATTCCAAAGATCTTCAAAATTAAGTCAATCATTCGAAACTTGACCTGGTACCTTGCTCACAACACAGCTTACATTAACTGCAGATGTTATGTTTGATATTGCGCTAGACAGGCTATTAAGCTAAGAAAAAACCTGTAATCAAAACTCAAGCTTGAACAATCTTTTCTTATCTATCGTAACTTTTTTTTTTTCACATCATAGCAAGAGTAGAACAAAATAAAGAATCAGGATAAAGGAACACTGGCCGCAACAGTAAGCAGAAAATGAGAACAAGTTGACTTCAACTTTCCGACTGCATCCTCCAACAGCAACTCCCGTAAAGCATACATGTCTACTGCAAGGAAAATGTCAAATGCAGGTGTTGCCAATCTACAAGCATCGACTTTATGCCATGGGCAAACCCTAAAAAATGTCATCTTTCATTTCAAGTCATCATAAGGGAAGGAGGATGCTGTAGGGCAGGGAGAATTAAAATGGTCCCCGACGTTGGATATCAACCACATCACAGACGCTTCCCACTTTTCATAAGAGGAAAAGGGACTTACTGTGCACAAAACATTGATAAAGCAGCAAGAAATTTCAGGACTTCCCTTGAATTCAGCTCGCCAGGTGTAGCGGGCAAGAGCATTACAAATTCGCAAGTACGAGACTATAAACGCGTTCCCTATGATCGCTCAGTATTGCCGAAACGATTTCAATTGAAGAGAGAATGGACAACAGAAAGCCTTAAACCTTCATCTACTCGATCATCTACGAAATGACCAACGAAAAAAAATGCTAAACCCACTTCACCGAGCCGCCCAATCGGTGGCCCGACGATCCAAAACCCGACCTCACGACCCCAATAAACAAAATTTCGGGAAGAAAACCTTCTCGATGCGGCGGAGCTTCCTCCGCTCCTGCTCCTCCTCGAGACGCCGGAGCGTCGACCGGAGCTTCTCCCCTTTGTCGGCCAATTTCCGCTCGAAATCTCTGAGGGTGCGGGCCTGTCTGGCGATATGCTCCGCCAGGCCCAGGTCGTTCAGGGCCGCGATCCAGTCGTCGGAATCCCTCGCCGCCGCCGCCGCCGCCGCCGCCGCCGCCGCCGCCGCCTCCGCCGGAGAGGGGAAGGAGGAGGAGGAGGAGGAGGAGCGCTCGACGACCAGGACCGACGTGGGGGCGTCGTCGTCGTCGTCGTCGGCGAGAAGCTTGTCCCAGTCGAGGCCGCAGCGGCCGGGTCTCTCCGATTCTTCCATGCAGCGAAGGAGGCCCCTGTCGTTCAGGGCCGCGATCCAGTCGTCGGAATCCCGCACCGCCGCCGCCGCCGCCGCCGGAGAGGGGAAGGAGGAGGAGGAGGAGGAGGAGGAGGAGCCCTCGACGACCAGGACCGACGTGGGGTCGTCGTCGTCGTCGTCGTCGGTGAGAAGCTTGTCCCAGTCGAGGCCGCAGCGGCCGGGTCTCTCCGATTCTTCCATGCAGCGAAGGAGGCCCCGGTCGTTCAGGGCCGCGATCCAGTCGACGGAATCCCTCGCCGCCGCCGCCGCCGCCGCCGCCGCCGGAGAGGGGAAGGAGGAGGAGGAGGAGGAGGAGGAGCCCTCGACGACCAGGACCGGCGTGGGGGCGTCGTCGTCGTTGGCGGCGAGGAGCTTGTCCCAGTCGAGGCCGCGGCGGCCGGACCCCTCCGATTCTTCCATGCAGCGGAGGAGCGGACAGCGTCGTCGGACGGAGCTCGCACTTTGCAGTTACGGACTGGGGGGAAAAGTGGGGGAAAAGGTACGAGAGAAATGGCAGCCGCAGAGAGATGATGATAAAAAAGGAGGGTGTGAATAAAATAAAATTAAAAAAAAATCAATATAACAGATTAAGGGAAATCATATTTGATAAGAGGGCTCATCAGAAGATTTCATAATATTATTTTTTATTTTTTATTTTCAATTTTTTGGGCCTTTTATTTGTTATTTATATCCCCCTTCTTCTTTTTTCATTTGATTTTTTCCCTCCTTTTTGTTCAGAATTAGGAAGTTACACATCTTTTAGCAAAATAAAAGTACACGTCTCTCACTGAATTATTGACCTCATATGAATGAAGCAATTTCTTGACTTATGATGACTCAGCGTGCAGTGGCGAACCAAGACAAATCAGGCCGACTGACCGAATATTGTTGGGTCCAAATATTTCATTAACAAATATGTAATCTTTAAGGTGGAAGAGGATAGGTGTCTCCTACAGCCCTTTAGAGGGCAGAATATCCCTTGCTTCAAGCAATTCCTATATTTGCTTTCGAAATTTTTCTAATTTAATGGGAGCCATTCGAGAGCCAATTTAGATTCTACAATCTTTCGTTCATTAATTACTTCATATTTCTTCCTGTCTCATATTTTTTTGTGATGAAACAATATATATAAATTTTGGTAACTCTAGTTAAGGGCAGTATGATAACTATATAAATGGTAAAAAGTAAAAATTTTGTATTTAATGAGATCAAGCACATTTGATGACTTAATAATTATGAAAAACGTGTTACTCGCAAATTCACTTATTATGTAAAAATGGATTTGTTGACAAAAAAAGGATGGATTCCATAATTCATTCACTAGAGTAAATAATAAATTGTACCTCTTAACAACTATTTATACTATTACATAGAGTAAAGCTAGCCTCCCACTTTTAGAAAATCTCAATCGTCTTTATTGTCCATAAATGTGTCCATTCACGAATGAGTAGATTTGTACTTTACTTTATCTCACTTTTTTTCAATATAGAAATGATTATGTTATCGTTTCTATAAGAACCTCTCTAAAAACATTTCAATTCTTGAAATATTCTCTTTCCATAATAATGGACTTTTTTTTTTTTTGGTCAGTAATGGACTTAATCCTCTACCTTTTATACCTTCATCTCCGTTATTTAATATTGAAGATCATAACAAAATGATTTTGTTTAATTTTTAAAACGTCGATTTATCAACATCTGTATGTGCACATTCATTAAAACCTACCAACAAAATTCGCAATTCCATATATGTTAACAATGTTCAATTATCTTCAAATAATTTTCATCTCTAATTTCAACACCTTTTTATTATCAACACTACAAAGTCAGTAAAACTTCTATTTTCTCAATTTTATCGAACGAGCACTAAATTTCATTCATCATTCAGTAAATGAAAAAATAAGTTATTCATAAAAAGGAAATTTTATTTGACTTCCATCCAATGCATGATTAACTTCTAATTAGATTGCCTCTGAAAAGAGGGACAATGAGAAAGCAGAAAGGCATAATAATGAAATAATCCCTACTATAATATCTGATAGGAGAGAATTCAAATTTTAGAAGACATTCCTAGGGGTGTGCATGGTCCGGGCGGGTGGTTCTCGACCTTGAACCAGGAACCGCCCGCTAAGGACCAATTCCGAAAAATTGAAATCGGGATCCACCCGTTTGTTGCATGGATTCACCCGGGAACCGGACTGGCGGTCCGGTTCCCGGGTGGATCCATGGAACCGGTCTCACAATAATCGAATGGACAAACGAACGGACGAACGAACGGACGAATAGACGAACGGCTGTTATCGAGGGCGACGGCGATTTTCTGAAGTGCCGAATAGAGAAGGAACAGACGGACAGACAGCTACTGTCAAGGGCGACGGCCATTTTTCGAAGGGCCGAATAAAGAAAGGTATGGACTGCTGCTATCAAGGGTTTCCTCGCGAACCCTAGCCCGAGGGGGTTCCTAGGTTTCTTCTTCTCCTCCTCCTGCAACCTTGCTTCTTCGCATGCTGGCTTTTTGAGTTTTGCCTACTAATTGCTCGCTTTGGACATTTTAACTTCTAGTTTTGGACGTCTCCATTTGCTGGGTGTTTTGTCCTGCTTGCTTTTTGATGCTGGGTTTGTTAATTAGTAATTTTAATTATTTTTAATATTAGAAATTAATCGGTCCGGTCTGGGTGGGCGGGTGGATGGATCCGCCCATGGAACCAGGAACCGGACCGATTCCCTCAAGAACCACCAGTTCTAGGCGGTTCCGGTCCGGTTCCAAGTGGTCCGGGCGGATCTCGGTTCTTTTGCATACCCCTAGACATTCCTAGAGCAACCAAGTTATAAGGCTACATTTGGTCGTCTTTCTAACCAGGATAAGACTAGATAGAATAAGATATGAAATCTCGGGATTATTCTATATTATATTCATTTGTTTGGTGAATCACAATATTAAAGTTGGATATATTCACATCCTATCATGTATATTTTTTTTTTTAATATAAATGGCATATTATTGTAAATGAACCTAAAAATTCATAAACGAAGATGGTAGAAATTTCTCGTGACACTATTCCTTAATTTATTTTTCCTCTTTTTAAAATTATTTCTTTTTCCCCTTTCATCATTCTTTAATAAAATTTTATCAAATAGTAAATTGTACTAACATACCTAAAATAAAATAAAAAACACCTAAAATATATAATAAGTATAAATATATAATTTATAGATTGAATGTTTATTATAAGATAGAATTAAAGTTGAATATATAAATTAAAATAAGATTAAATTTTAAAATAAATTTTATTTTTAATTTTTAATTTCTTAAATTAGAATTCAAATATTATTTATAATGAAATGTAATTTTAATTTTATTGATTTAATAAGTTTGTTATTTGAGAAAAAATAACTTTCCTATTATAGATATTAGAAATCCTATCCACATTTATCCCACCTTCTCCATGTGATAATTTTATCCGGCTTATATCCCCCTTATATCTGACTTTATCCTATCCTGAGCAAGCACCAAATGTAGGATAGAATAAATCATATCCTATCTTGAATTTTATCCTGATGGCCAAACGAAACCTAAATGTATTGCTAAAGTCCAAAATGATTGTAGAAAGGATTTTTGTCTCACTTAGATTGATGTCGTGTTAAATAATTTTTTTTTCAAAATTTTTTCTTGTCCCATACTAGAGTTTCCTCTCCCTTTAATGTAGCGGTTTCATTAAAAAGGGTCAATGAAATATCTTTAAAATGGTGGAAGGATCAATATGAATCGATAAAAGTTGCTAAAGCTTTGTTGATTTAGCTAGGTTATTAAATGACAAAAAAATTTAGAGGTATGAAAATGAGAGGCATCACGGTCAGCCATTTAAATTGCAGGAAAGTTAAACATAAGATAAATTTGCGATGATGTTAAAGTTCTTTGATTGATCAATGTGGTTATCTATAACCCACAATTAACAGTTACAAGTGGTTATTAAATTTGAAAATATAACTTCGTAATCCTATTTGTGGTTACAATAAGTTACAATAACACTTATCCATAAGAAGTCACAAGATCCTAAAATAGAGACAATAAATATAACCTCTAGTAATTACGTTTTTGTGTCGATTGCCTGCTATTTGATGATTTCATTGGCAAGTTGTCAATCCTCTTTGAGTCATGGACTATCTTTTTCATCAATGTCTTTGTTGTTTACCCAACTTTGCCATCATCAACTAAGTTTGTCACTTGCCAATAACAATCAAAATATACTCCCTTTTAAATGATTGGAATGACTCATTGTTCATTCGATTCTTTTAATTAGAAGGGTCATTGCATGCCCCTTATCATCGGCAATTTGATTTTTCCATCTCAAATTGACTCTTGCATTGTGTATTTTAAAATAGTACAATTAATAGTGTTATGACTTCATGAATGGTGCCACTTGCAATTCTTTTATTTACTAAATCTTCTTTACTCAAGACAATTTGGCCTCTGTTAATTTTATCAAGCCATCTTTAAAAGTAAATGGTAGATTCCGTCCAACTTGTTAGTGTTGAACAAGTAAACTTGTGTATCTTTACCCTATCCATTCTTCTTTATATATATTTCTCTAAGCTTTAAGGATCAACAAATGTAAGACTTGTTTAGCATCATTTTGTCATATTTATTTCAATGTTTAAACTCAAGGCAGATTTATACTCTGACTTATAATTTTCCATTAAAGTCATGTTTTGTGCAAAGTTGGTAGATAACCATTTATCTTGGTCTTTAAGAAGTTGCTCATATTTAGATACTCTCATCACCGATTGAAATAAATCGGCAAAGTCCTGGCCTTTGAATTTTGCTTTTTGATTCGACTAAAAAAAAAATTGCTCTTTGATTAAATTTCAATTCAACAAAAGCCAAAGTTGTGAATTTTTTTTTTCTATGAATGAAGTAAGGTACTTATTAGCCTTCTTAAATTGAGAAACAAATTGGTCAACCAACTCATTGATGTATTGATAGAGTCTGGACAAATCAATATTTGATAGTATCGTTCTATAAAATTGATAATGTAATTGTCTTTCCATCTCTATCCAATTATGCACCAAATTAGGTGGTAAAGTAGTATATCAACTAAAGCAAGAAATTTCTGACGAAGACAAAGGAAATAAACTCTTAACAACTGATTTGTCCCTACTTCCCACAATGGGCAATAAATCAAACAATGTGGTCAATGGTCGATTGTTCATCTTCGCCAACAAAATGACAAAATCTGTTATTTTGAAATTATTTGGAAAAGGTCGATTATCGACCATTGAAATTGTGGTTTCCTATAAATAGATATGATAACACCCCTGTCTAATTCCAATTGTTGTTGAACTTCTTCGGCAAACTATGCTGGGTTCAATTATGAAATTGGTTGGTCATCTTGCCCTCTAGGTGGTGTTGCTAATCTTGCGGAATTATCTACATTAATCAACATATTAAGCCTAATAGGAATATTCACATAGGGTGGTATCGATGGGACTCCTAGCCTTATATTTTCAACATTTGGCAATTAATTGGCCTATTAAGTAGTTTGATTTGCTAAATTAGTGTTACCAATTAGGCTTTTATTACCAACATTACCCTGAAAAAGGAATGGGACTAGAATTCTTTGGGTTACTACTGGATTTATTTGTAGTAGTTGCTTGAAAGATCGTGGCCTCAACATAACGTCATTCACATCATTGATGATGATTGGCTTAACTACATTGGATATATGACTCACAATATAGTTGGTCATATCAATCTGTTGCTCTTCAAACATTCTTCTTATGGTTGATACCATGTTGGAATATGAAGCAACATCCCTTAATTGCTCTTCGTGTGATGCATTGGCAAATCAACTTCCTCACATCGATTATATTTTGTCGTTCTCCCAGTGGCCAAAGTATTAGAATGTGTGGTTGTCTCATTACTAGTTTGTGGTAATGAGTTGTTGTTGCCATTAGCATTGTCATGCTCTTGTTGAAATATGGTTAATGCGTAGTTGATTCAACAAAATGAGTCCCATCAAGCGAGGATGTTTTTAGAAAAGTGTCTATAAAATATTTTTCAAGCATGTGGATGGCATGATATGAATCGACAAAGATTGCAAATAGTCCTTTGTTAATTTTGGACACGAAAGTAAATTGCAAGAAATTAATAGGTATGAAGATTAGAGGTAATCGTAGCTAGTCATTTAAATTAAAGAAAAATAAAGATAAAGATAAATTTGCGAGAATAATTAGTTTTTTAACTGATAGAGATCCTTTACAAAGAATATAATGTTATTATAGCATACAACCAAAGGTTACAATACTTCTTATCCTTTTGTGATTACAAAAAGTTACCACAACACTTATCCACAAGAAGTTATAAAAACCTTAAATGGTTGCAATAAACATATCCACCCATAGTTTTGGCTTTGTGTTGATTGTCCATTTCTATGGCAAGTTATCGATAATACTCTTCAAGTTGTCGACTGTTTTTTATTACCTATGATTTCTGTTGTTCGCCAAATTTTGCTATTATCAATTAAGTCTATCATTTGTCGATAACAACCGAAAGTTTGTCATTCTTTGTTATCAACGGTAGCTTGATCCCAATACAATTATGAGATTAGGCAATATTGTAATTATAACACTTTTCCTCCCACACATGTAAATCCTTCGTTCGTATAAGATAGGATCTAAACATAATCACATGACAAGATATATCAGAAAATGGGAAAGTAGGTCGAAGAAAATTGAAAAGGTTTCCAAGATTTGGACCATGCACGGATGCGTTGATGCCAACTTAAAGTTATATGCACGATCGTTTACTCTAGAAGGCAAGTTTGGGAGGCATTGAAAAAAAGGAGGAGAATGAAGAAAAGAGAGAGCCAAAGTAAAAAACAAAAGAGGAGAGAGAATGTAGAAAAGAGCGAGAGGAGAATGACATGCATGTGCGTTAATTTACACCAAAAGGAAAAAAAGACTTTTTTTTTTTAAAAGTCAAATGGACAATGCTAGGTGAAAACCTAGCGTGGTCACTTGGGGTGCGCATGATAAAATTTCTGTTTCTCGATTTCTCTGTTTCTCTGTTCCCCGGAACAAGTTTAGAACAGAAATTCGTTTGGTAACGCAATTTGATTTCTCTATTTCTGAAACAGATTTCTATTCCAGAAATAGAAAAATTGAAGAAATTAGAAGCTGAAATTTGTAACTTCTCAGTTTCTGAAATAGAAATCAGAACCTAAAATCAAACCATATAAAAGAACCTTGTGCTTTCTTGCTAACTTAATTCACTTATAACCACAACTTCACAAATTATTGTTAATTTTCTTTTTCTTATTTTGCTCGTGTTTTTTTTTTCATTTTTTTCAATTTTTTTTTTTTTGATAACTTCCTATTTAGGATGAAAGGCAATCAAATGGGTCCCCAATTTTAAAAAACGACCAAATTTTTCAAATGCTTACTTAAAAACAATGGGGCTCTTTCCTCCTAGAAAAGGCACGCGCATGGCTAGTTGAAGAAAGAGTTCTTATGTAATAGATGAATAAAAAACATGCCTAGAAATTTAACCTCGTTTCTTTACGGATTCAAAATTCTTGTAAAATCAAAATAATTAAATTGTTACACAATCTTGAATTTTAATTCGAAGGCAAGAGATTCAAGAGAATCTCTCTCTTTGCTATGCAATGGCCATTAAAGGTTCATTGAGCAACAATAAAGAAATTAAGGATGAGCAACTAGACTGATTTAATTCGAGAATCAAAATAAACCGAGCTTCTCCCAATTGGTTCCTAACCATAAATGTTACTTCAAGGTAGAATTCTCATATATTCATTTACACCATCAATTTTATTTTGTTGATAATCTTGTATAATACTAGTCTTTGATAAAATGATAATGTTGTATAGGCACCATTGATTGCACCCATATTCATGCTTCCGCAGTACTTGTCTGAACCTATCTAAAATGAGTTTGCAAATGATACATTGATCAAGGAGGGAAATCAAATAAATACGCTTAGAAAAACCATTGCCAATAAAATGGCAAGGGATAATAATATGCTGGAAATTCCATGAAATTGTATTTTTAACTTTTGTAATGTATTAGTATTATTTCAATTATTATTTTATATTTGAGGATTTCCTATGTTGTTTTAGTATTATTTCGACTATTATTTTGTATTTGAGGATTTCCTATGTTATTATCTAATCAATTTCTATTCCTAGAAATATAAATTTTATTCTATTATCAAACGGATTTTTGTTTGAAATAAAAATTTTGAGTCGTTATCAAACGGGTTTTTGCTCGAAACTTGTCCAGGAAATAAAATTGAGAAATTGATTTCGGCGAGAAATCAATTTCTGTTTCGAAAATTTTGTCATGCGCAGCCTTGACTTCCCATGTCCACTATGTGCGCATTTTGAGCGTTGATTCCCTGTGGTAAATTCTTTTTACTTTTTTTTCTTCTTTTTTCGGAACCAGCAAGGCAACCAAGCTTACGTTACATTCCTATACGAGATCTTTCGAACTAAGGGAACCCATGTGACCAGGTAATTGTATAAGACGGAATAAAAAGATGGCAAGATGGGGAAACTCGATGACCCTATGTGCATGCGCATTAAGCCTCTCTTCCTCCCTTTTCATTTATTTCGTGAAAAATTGATGATTTGAAAAATATTTTGCTTACAAGTTATTGATTGTGTCGCTTGAAGTAACTAATTGATGAAAATTTTTTCATTATTGAGAATAATTTATATCTAAATATTTTCATAAATATTTTTCCTTCAAGCATTTTTGTAAGTAATACAAGCGATCATTTTTAGTAAAATATATTCCAAATAATTTATTTTGGGAGAAACAAATGAATCCTTCAAGTAAGAAAGTTTTTACTTAACAAGTTTTCCTCATGGAGTAATTATCGTGATCATCGATTTCGAAGTACACGAGTTTGAGTTTTTGAGCTTTATCAAACTCTAACGATGGCAATCCCCTTTTTGTTTTCGGAACTCCCTATCACAACCTGAATTTCCACAAACTTGACCTCGAATGAATAAATAACTTAGCATGAAATTATGTACACGAAACTTTTTATTATTATGCAAATTCAAAATTCCCTATACAAAAGATATACTCTTACTTTTGCCATGCATTTTGATCCAATCCTTGAAAAGATCTTTGGAAGCGCTATTCTAAATGTCTCCGAATTCTGAACTCGATCAATTTGTAAAACATTTCAAGGAGAGCTTAACCTTAGTAAATGAAAACTCTAAGGCTATATTTGATCGTCTAGATTTCTAATTAGGATAGGATTGGATAAGATATAATATAAAATTCAGGAATTTTATTATATTCCATCAATTGTTTGGAAATTGCAATAATAAAGTCGAATATATTCGTATCTATCATATAATGTATATTATTTGGTATAAATGGTACATCAATATAGATAAACCAAAAATTTTACAAACGAAAATGGTAAAAATCTCTCGCGACACTATTATGTATTTTATTTTTAGTTTCTTTTTTAATTTTATTTTTATCTCTTTTTTTAAGTAATTTATTTTTTATTTCTTTCTTCCCCTTCCATTATTCTCTAATAAAATTTTATTAAATAGTAAACTATACTAATATACCTTAAATGTTAAAACACCTAAAATATGTGATAGATATATATTTATATTTAGATATTGAATATACATTGTAAGATAGAATTAAATTTGAATATATAGATAAAAATAATACTAAATTAAAAACAAAATCGTTATTTTTGTCATTATGAATTTCTTATATCAGAATTCAAATATTATTTATATTGAAATATAATTTTAAATTTGTTAATTTAAGAAGTTTCTTATTTGAGAAAAATAATTTTCCTATTATGGATATTAAAAATCCCATCCACATTTATTTCACCTCCCTCATAAGATAATTTTATCCAGTATATATTCCCCTTATATATGATTTTATCCTGTATTGAACAAGCACCAAATGCAAGATATGATAAAGATAGGATAAATTTTATTCTAACTATCAAACGTAGCCTAAATGTAAAGAAGGAGATTTACTCACCACTAGGCCCAAGAGCGCAAAAGCTTAATAATAATTTATGGGTAATATCACATATCATTGTCTATAGAGGAAGCATCATATTGTTTGAGTTCATCTAAGATAACGTAATCCGCGTGTTATATGTCTTTAGTGAAGTAAAGGAATGCTCTCCCTATGTTATATTGCTCCCCCAACAACAGTCTTCAACGGGATGATGAATCTAAGTCATATCACATGTGAACTTTTGGCTAGCTTGTGCCTTGAGTTATCGACGTCATATGAAGAATTTTCTTGTCTCACGGGCAATATATAAATGAGCTGATTAACTTGGACATTCAAATCAGGGTGACTGACAAAATATTGTTGGGTGTAGAAATTGCGTAACAAAAATGTAACCTCTACGGTGAGTAGTGCTACCCTTTCCTATTATTTTGTGATGAAACAATATGTTAGTCTTGGCACGTTTGAGGGCAGTTTGACGACTATATAAGTGGCAAAAAATAAAACCTTCGTACCTGTTGAGATTGGTTTGACACTTATAACTTCGAGAAAAAACATTGAAGTCACAAGAAAAAGAGAAAGCGGGGACAGAAGAATAATCATTTGACCCGGGAAATTCCTTTGAAGGAACTAATTGACCTCACGTGGATTTAAGGCCATTGTTCGATGCCAGTGGTGAGAGAGAATTGTCAGATCTTAAGAGGCTAGAGGTGAGGGCATGGATCTTGATTCATTAACTTAGACTGTATTTAGTAGTCTGAAGGGATAACAAATTATTCCATCCAGTATTTGGTGACATTCTTTGGATTGAATAAACCTAAATATATCCAGATAAAATGCCATATAAGAAATATGGCTTAGGGGTATTGGATAATAATTTTTTTAAAAAAAATAATGTGATGGAGTGATGCATCATATAGTACTTCATCATATTTGCTTCATCGATAGAATTGTGCAAGGAAACCATCAAGATAGTCAACCATTAACACTTTTGACCACCGCATGATCATCGTCCCCTTTGACCAATGTCCAGTGAGTGAGGATGAAATGGGGTCTAAAGACAATGTCATGCTAGGTTTGCATAGATCATCCTTTCCACCCCAATTGCATATATCCATCATGTCAAGATCAACCTTTCATGCGTGACTTGCAAGTCAGCTGTTCACCTGTTGGTCGATCAAGAACAGCCAACACATTATAAGCTTCCTAGGGACGTCACTCTTAAGCATTGAGTTCCACTTGATGTCAGCACCATGGAACAAAACTTCCACGGGCCCACCTCACAACACACGCCTTCTCCGCTATCACCTCCCTTAGCTCCTCCAGGGATGGAGGAGCCGCTTTCTTTGGTGATGAAGTCCAGCCGTACGACCCATAGGAAGTGTCTCCCATTGTTCACAAGGCTATTTTAGAATTAGGAGAACTCGTGTTGGTTGAGAGTTGTCATGCTTTGTGGTTGATTTTTCAGATACATGATTTAAAGGGTTTGAATCTCACATACAAGAGGAGTTGGCAAGGGATGAGAATTTCAAAGATTTTCAAAAGCAAAAGATTTTGAAAGATTTTCAATTTTATTTTAAGTTATAGATTTTCAAATATTTTTAAAGATTTTTATCAAAGATTTCAAATAATATCATAGGTTGCATTGAACATATGATGTAACATCTTTACAATCTAGGGATATTTGGAGGATTTCAAATCCCCTATATTCGATCTTACCCCAATTTGAATCTAAACAACAAAATGGCAACATTATTAGGCAAGTATGGATGCCATAATTGAATGGAAAAAAAAATTGGGCTACTTCCATAAAAAAGGCATGAACTTTAAGTTTAGTGCCAAGTTTAATCCGAACTTCTTTTATCTCACAAAAAATAACTTTCATTCAAGTTCCAAATCTGTCCCCATTGATTTGGAACTATTAGTTGTCAAAGTGGCAATTTCATGTCATCAATAAGTACATGACGCTTAGTGACGTGGATTTTTAAGGCACTCTTCATGGTCTTCTAAGCATGGAATCCAAAATTATTCATGTGCTTCACTTCAATCACAACTTGAAAAACAACGATGGTGTTCATGGTATCCTTCACTTCACCTACAGGCCTATGCTCTCTTTTCGAAATTTGAAGCTGTGTACCACCGCCCATCGAGAGACGCCATGAATGAGACTAGCAAGCTCACAACTAAAGCCTTTTCTTTGGAGCAAGCCCAAGCCCAAGCCCAAGCCCTCTCCCGAACTTAGAAACTGGTATGCCAAGTTTTCTCCTAAGCAAGCCCAAAAAACTACAAATAATCATTTATTTTAATCTAAATGGTACCCTTTTGGGCACTTGTTAACGTCTTTACCCAAAACGCAAAAAAGGAGGGGGCAAGAAGAGCAGAGAGACCAGATTGCGAGGGGATCCACCTGTGAAACAAGACCAATAGGGAAGAAACAAAGATGGCAAGGGAATTGAAATCTAAGGCCGGATGCTACCACGACGCAATGGACACTAGCCACGCCAACAGCAAGGCTGCCGCTAGCGTTGCTTGAGTAGAAGAAATTTTAGGCTACGGACACAGAGAGAGTATTCTAAAAATGCAAAAACAAAAGAAAGAAAGAAAAAAATCCAAGTCAATAGAAAAAACAAAAAAACTGATGTATATTTATTGCTTATGTGGATTTGCCACATTGGACAACTAAGGTTCCAAATTAACAGAGATTTGAGACTCAAGTAAAAATTAGCGATTTTTATGAGAAAAAAATTTGGGTTGGAATTGATACTAAACCTAAAGTTCGTGCTTTATAGGGAATTAGCTTGAAATTATCATTGATAATTAGAATTTTTCCAACTATTTATACTATTATATAAAGAAAAGAGACCTTCCCACTTTGAAAAATCTTAATCTTTTTTTCCTTTCAGATCAAAATTCTATTTCACTATGTTAATCTTTCTCTTATTTAATATCAAATATTGATTTATACATGTATTGTGTCCGGTGAATGCACAAATTTATAGAATTCCTTGACATATTTTCTCTTTTCCTAATCATTTACAGAATTTCTTTATATTTTTTGCTTTTATCAACAATTTCTTTCCATTGTTTAATTATTCAAATAAAGAGTAACAAATTGATTTTGTTTAATCTTTCAAATGTCAATATTAGTATTATTAAAACCTACCAACAATATTCTTAATTCCATAAATGTAAAAAATTTGATAATATTAGTAATCAATGTTCAATTATCTTCAAATAATTTTCATCTCTGTTTTCAACACTATAATTATCAACACTCCATCATTCAATATTTAGGTTCTGTCTATTTTGCAAAAATTAGATGATTTAAAAAAAAAATTCTAAAAATGGCTGTTCATATTGCCTGAAATAATTTATCAATGAAAATTGTTTTCATTGTTGACAACCATTTATATCTAAATATTTTCATTGATCATAAAATATTTTTCATTCATTTATTTTTGTAAGTAATCAAGCAATCTAATTTTAGGAAAATATTTTTCACATTATCCATTTTTACGCGAATCAAACAAAACTTTTTGTGCTATTACTTATTTTTCTCATTCATATTTGACAAGCACTAAGTCTCATTCATCATTCAAAAGAAAAAAGTCATTCATATAGAAAGAAATTTTTATTTGACTTCCTCATGACATAACCTTAAAATAAAATGTTTATGAAAGGGGATGGGTGCATTGGAAGTCTTAAAACTTGTCGATTAAGTGCAATTTAGTTCTAAAACTTTTAAAAAGTTCAATCAAATCTTAAAACTTGTCACAAAAGTGCAATTGAGTTCTTATAAAACTTTCAAAAAGTGAAATTAAGTCCTAAAACTTGTCAAAATGATCAAATCAAGTTCTTTTGCTAATAGAACTTTTCGAAAGTTTTAGGACTTCATTGCACTTTCACACAAATTTTAGGATTTGATTGCATTTTTTTTTTAAAAAGTTTTAGGACTTGTTACACTTTCATGACAAGTTTCGAGACTTAATTGCATTTTTTGAAAATTTGAGGACTCAAATGCACTTTCGTGATAAGTGTTAGTACTTCCAATGCACTTATCCCTTTATGAAAGTAAATCAAATGTTATTCTTTGAGATATAGTTATATGCTTTTTAATACATAATTAATTTCTAATTAGATTGCATTTGAAAGGGGAGGGGGAATGAGAATACAAAAAGGTATAATGATGAAATAATCCCAATTATAATAACTGATGGAAGAGAATTAAATTTAGTCTCCATTTGGTTCAGTGGAAAATGAGACATTCTTGGAAAATATTTTCCGGGAAATCATTTTTCTAAACAATATTTTTTTGTGTTTGGCTAAGATTTGAAAATGAATTGAAAAATATTTCCGTTGTTTGATAAAGAAAACACTATTTTGTCGAAAATTGCTAACATGAATGTTGGCCATCCTATGTGGTACACGGTCGTGTTGACATTGACAACTTTCATAATTTTTTTTAAAACAAATTGAATCTTTTAATAATTTTTTATTTTATTTTCTTTCCTTTTTCCTCCTTCCGCTAATCGCCCAGTCTCAGCGACGGTCAATGACCTACCACAGTCGTAAGCCAACTAGGCTCAAGCTCGCTTGAGGACGATGAAGTTAGCCCTCCCTTGTGGCATGTCGCTGGCCATCACAAAACTGAGAGGGGTTTCAAGCTTTGGACCATATACCTACTTGTTATGGAGAAAATATTGAGTGGACCGATCATGCCAAGTCACCATACGCTTGCCCAATCAGGAAATGACACATGGCTTTAGGTCCCACTTTTTTCTAAGTCCAATTTTTGCCTTCTTCTCTCTCTTCATTAATTGCCACATCCTTTTTTGTCCTTCTCCCACCATTCGCATTTTGAAGCACCATCCTTCTTCTCTGTTCTTCTCCATCAAGCCACACAAAGTCAATCTCTCTCTCTCTCTCTCTCTCTCTCTCTCTCTCTCTCTCTCTCTCTAAAATCTCTCCCTCCCGTCGATCACATCCCAAGCTCAAATCCGCCACCTTTGGCATGTCGCCTCTGCCTTTGCTTCCGCCGTTGCCTCCAGAAGCCACTCCCTCAATCCACATGAGGACCTCTTTTAAAAAAATCTCTTGGGAACCTGCCCGTTGCATTCAAGCTCAAATCTGCCACTTCCAACATGTCACCTCCGTCGTCCTAAAGCCACTCCCTCAAGTTACACGAAACCCTCTTTCAAAAATCTATCGATAGCCTGCCTATCACATCCTAAGCTCAAATCCGCCATCTTCAACACATCGCCTCTGTCTCTGCCTTTGCCTCTGCCATTGCCTCCTGGAGCCACTTTCTCAAGCCACACAAAACCCTCTTTCAAAAATCTCTCCCTCCCAAGAGCTTGCCCATCGCATCTTGAGCTCAGATCCACAAGCCACACGAAGCCCTCTTTCAAAAATATCTCCCTTTTAAAAGCTCGCCCGTCACATCCAAGCTCAGATTCACCACTTCCAGCACATCGTTGGTGCTTCCTCATCATGCCCCACATTCATCTTGTTCTTGCTTGCCAATGCTACCGGTTACTTGTTTCTCATCAAGTGCCCTGTGAAGTCTAAGGTTGTACATTGAAATTGATCATTTTTTAGTTTTTATTTTCCTTTTTTGGGGGGCTTAAAATCATATTTCATTTGGTTCTTAGTTGAATTATGAGTTTGTGCACACTCATGTTTAATGGATTTGATTGGCTTAGCTGCTATGTGAAGTAGGGTGGTTTGGTTATGTGATGAAGATTGTGCAGCGGACATTCATAAGCAAAGGAAAAGAGAGAAAGGCACTAAATTGTGTTACTAGGCAGATTCTATTATTCTTCATACACAAATTTTATGGTCACTGGTAGATGAGAGACCACATCGTATACCTTTTTCACTCTTCCTTCGAACTCCTTCCTTTGTTTTCCCTTATTTGCATCGACCAATTCACTCTACCTTACATGCTTTGATTCATGAATATTGATCTTTTTTCTTTTCTCTTCGGTAATGGTGGGTTTGGTACAAAATGGTGGGGTGGGAGTTGGAGGGGAGTGAGTTCTCTCTTGAGTTTTTGCCATTATTGTTATTACAAATGAAAGCAAACCCAAGTATGATGCTCTATTCTAAAAGGGATGTTAATTAATTTGCTCCATCTTCTTATTTGAAAGTTTGAAGGGATGATGACTTCAAGTCAAGGGCAAGTAACATTGCTGGCATTCTACTCCTGCATTAGCCTTGCTAGTGTTGGCCCTGTTGTTAAAATTATTGTTCTGGACATTTGCAAAAACTGATTTTAGATCATTTAAAAACTCATGTTCTAAATGATCTATTATGGTATTCCAACATCTATCACTAAAAAACCATTATCAATAAGCATCAGAATAGTTTACTAAAAAATGAAACAACATTAAGATCTAAAATGATTTTCATAATAGGTATCTAACTAGTGAATGGGGAAAATTCATTCATAATCCATGGCAGCATGATGTGTTTGCATATATCTAAAAAAACAATCTCATTAGTAGAATATAACAATATGTTTCAATGGGATCTATAATGCTACTCCAACATCTATAAACGATAAACTAGTAATAATAAACATTAGAATTTAGAACAAATTTTAATTAAACATTAGTATAGTAACCCAGACTTCTCAAAACTTTATTAGTGAATAGGAAAAATGCATCCATATTCGCAGACGAGATGATGTATAATGGTTGCATATATATAAGAAAACAACATCATTAGTAGAATGCAACAAAATGCTTCCAATTGATCTATATTGCTACTTCAACATCTATAAACGATAAACTACTAAAAATAAACATTAGAATTTGCAACAAATTTCAATCAAACATTATAATAGTAACTCCAAGCTTCTAAATACTTGGCCAATGAATAAGGAAAGACCATTCATAATCCCTAACGGTATGATGTATGGTGGTTGCATCTATAAAAAAAATTAAAAAAAAATTGAACTAATTAGTAGAATGTAAATACAAAATGTTGACCTAAGAGAGACATACTTGATTATGGAAATTTAGACTAACTATAGGACCACTAATGTTGCTCGAGCAAAAGACATTTCAAGTCTAATTTGAATTTCTTGAATAATCTAGCACATTAGTCTAATCACGCGTTGTTTGGACAACCAACTCTACATTACAAAATAAGAAATATATTAATTAGCATCATATTGCATAAGTATAAAAATAAACTGAGTATATTAACTAGAACTCTAGGTCACTTAGTTAACCTCGACTTTCTATTGGCATCAAGAGTGTTCCTTTCTTAGATGTTTTCTTTTTCTTTTTTCTTATTTTTTTCACTTGAGCATTTAAACTTTCCATAACTTGTTTCATTTCCTTTCCTTCGAAATGGGTCCAATATTGGCATCCTACACAAAGAAGTCTAAATGTTATCATCATCACTAGCATCATTTGTTATAACCACACTTGAGTTGTATGATAAAATTTCAGTTATTATTGCTTCCAAGTTCTTCTCTATCCTCATAGTATTTCCATATTGGGCTCTCAAACTCATCACTTCAAAAGCAATTTGTATTAAAGCAAAAAACCAATTAAATGTGGATGGGGACCTAGTGACATTTCGTGAGATTCATCATTCACATACCATTATTTGGCACCCTTACTCTATCTATTCAAAATATAGAAAGATGGAATGGCCAAAATTAATATATTCACATTCAATATATGCAAAGCATGGCGATATAACCACCATATTGATTCAAATTATTTGCATTCATAAGAAATTGATAAGTCAACAACTTTAAATCTAATAACATGTTCACTTTGAATTTATATCACACTTGAGAGCGTAGTCAAAAATCAACCCATAAAAAATAATATTTGAGATTTTTTCGGAAAGACCTTGAAATTTTTTTTCTTTAAACCTTCTGAAAATGGTATGAGTGTACACCTACACGGCATGCGTCAATATCTCATTATTTTAAATCCACAATTTGTGCCTCCCAAAGAGAATATAATCATCTCAACTTTCAATTTTTCTTATATATTTCATTTGTTTTTCGTAGTGGTAAACAAATTGTATAAGAGTCAATGTGTTAGTGGACATTTATTGGAAGACATTATTAGTGCTCTCACTCATTTTACTTGAACTTATACCATAAGAAAAATATCACAACCAAAATCTAAACTCAATTTATGTCTTAAGTCGTATAACCTTTGAAGCCAGCTATAATTCTCAGTACCCCATTCTTCTTTCATTTTTTTCCAAGTAAATTCAAATTTATCTTTTGATTTATATTTATACATAAGTTTTGCGAAATATTTATCCTTAAATCTTAGCTTGTGGTGAAGATGTGGAATATGTTGATTGTCACTTTTTCCAATGTGCCGAGTGCATAAATGGTGTTGAGTATTCAGAAACACTATTTGAATGGCTTTTACCATGGCTTGGTCTTGATTAATGAAAATAGTTTTTGGAGCATTAATTTCCATAAACTTCAAAAACACATCAAAGAACTAGATAAATGACTTTGTAATCTCATCCAACAAAAATGCACAATCAAACAAAATATTCTTCAACAATGATTAACTCCAATAAAAGATACACATATTAAGTCATACTTATTAGTACGATACGTGGTATGAAAAACTATTACATCACCAAAACAATTATAACCAGATTTGATCAAACTATCTCTCCAAAATAGATTAGTCAATACACCATCTTGATCTACCTATTATGTATAGAAAAACATTGAATTTTACATTTGCATGGAATGAAAATGATTCAAAAGATTTTGACAATCTGCCCTACTTATTAATCTTTTACTCTATAAAAAAAGTCGACTATCACATAAGATGAAACCTAAGTTTTGGCTTTCTCTTGCTTTGTTTGCCAAAAACTTATATGCCATAGTCTCTCAAATGTTAGCTTACACCATGTCAACTAGAACACCATTGTAAGTATCAGAAATAATTCTTCTACATCTTATCAAGTGCTTATAATGTTCCGATATAAATTCATGATTATGTTCGAAAACATAGTCTATGACTTCATAAGCATTATTCTTAACTTTAGATCTAATAAAGTAGGGCAACCACATTTAACTTCAGGTCTTTCATATTTTCTTTCTTGATCAGATGAGTTGACAGAATACCCCTCACAATTACACATAAAAGTAGCTCGAGTTGTTTCTCCTTTGTCGTTTTTTTCAAATCTTAGATTTCCTTACTCCAAATCCTTTGTCTATAGCATAGACCACATATTTATGATATGCTTCAAGTTCACTTGCAAAAACCATTTATACCGTAAACTCAATTTTTTTTTTTTCTAAATCACAAGTAGTATCTGCTAGATGGGTAGTTTCATGCTACAAACAACTAACAAAAAATATTTAAGACAATATTTTTACAAGTAAAATAACATCCCATCCATTTTTTGAAAAAACAAATATCTTCCACATAGTACAAGTTCAGGATTACCTCCGATTCAACCATTGAATAAACTTACATATGCAAATTAATTAACTAATCGCGAGTGAACCTTTGTCAATTGGAGTTTTTGTCAAATTGAAGAGAGATTGAATTTTGAAACTTAGTGCCATCCTAGACAAACCAAACCTCCAATATTACAACACCAAACACTCAAGAGCCAAACTACCGACTCAATAGCCAAGCTTTGCAATTACCCACCAATAAAAGAAACTAAAACTCTAACCAAAACAATAGAAAAAAAAGTACAAAATTAGAGAACTTTTTGAGATCTTTATTTATAGCTTCTTGATCCATTATATGTGTCAAATTAGGAAAAATATGGTAAAGAAAGTTTTGAAAAAGGTAACTCCAAATGAAGATGTTATAACAAAAGAAAAACAAAAAATTTAAAAGAAGATATATGCCAAAATTATAAACATGAAAGAATCAACTCAAGAAATCATAACAAAAGAACGACAAAGAAATAATTGTAGACTTATAAATACATATAAACCCAATGACAAAACGTCATCCTATAATCAATCAAATCTTCCCCTGCATCATCACCCCTACCAAGCGCAACCAAAAATTTCGTATCTAAAAAATATATTCTTGCATTCCATCTGTTTATTCTAGAAGGAAATGATTCTATAGTGTAAATGTAATTACAAATAAAAGAATGCTCTTTACTTCATTACAACATTTTCAATTCCACAAGATTAAACTAAAGCTTCACAAAGTATTCTAAATAATCAATCGATGTTGAAAAGGCATGCAACAAGCCCAATTTCAACTTTTTGGATACTAACAATCCATAGGATGCACCAAATGATGCAACATGGAACTAATAGAAATATAAAAAAGAATAGCAAATGAAGCAAACTAGTTTGAGAATAATCATGGTATAAGAAAATATAGGAAAACATAAGCACCTAACCTAAAAGTCAATTGCAATGAGTTTGGAATGAAATTGCTCAACCTTTATAACATTCCAGCTAATTATGAGTCCATCTTAATTTGCATTGCAAACCAAACAACATTAAAAACCATAGACACTCAAAATATGAAATTTTAATGAAACAATACCATCAATACTATATGTCATTACAAGATCGGCATGGATATGATTCCCAATCTAATTTAGTCATAGAGAAAATATAAAACTTTAATGAAACAATCAACAAGGAAGAACAATTCATAAAGAGTGAGATAATCAATCAAGTTGACAATCTCTCTGTCATCATGTTTGACATTTAGCATTTTGTTACTACACCATAGTAAATGGACTTTCTCAATCTTCCATAGTAATAACCCGTCTCAATAACTATTTATAAATAAAAACTTTCTCAAAATCTAATTGTGGGCATCGGCGGTCCTAAGCCCTCAATAAGATTGGAGAATAAACAATCAATTATCCTCAACATGCTAGTCATACGATTTTCTTTATTTGCGAAAGAACACCACAATAAATAACCAAGTAAAGATTATAGAGTTCAAGCCTACCAATTACTAAACACTCAACATACATGTTTGATGACCAAATTAATATTAGACAAGACATGGCATAAGTATTTTACCAGAAGCATGACCATAGCCATCTAAAAAGTGATTATTATCTATGTCACAACAAACAACTAGCTATTGTTGATTAATATGCTCCCTGAATTAGGGCAATTGAACAAAATCATAAAACTACCTTATATGACTAGAAAATGCAATAGGTAAGCGCAAAAGACAATAACAAATAATGTTGTGAACTAACAAAAATGTAGTGCTCACATAATAACTATAAGAGCATTTGAATCAAAGGCAAATACAACATTCCTCAACACAAAACTAAGGAGCTAGAGTTAGGACTGAAAGGCGACCACAACGAAGAGGAGGAGGTGGTTAGAGTCTAGAACCCAGTAGCTACGATTAGCAAGGCAATTAGGAGTAAGAGAGAGCTCACAACAATGGCCGCGGCGACATCGCAGCTTGTTTCAATGCCAAAAACGATTAAATCATTGCCATCCATGCTTGTTGTTCCTTCAGACAAAACCAAAGAACTCAAGTTAGGACCGGACAACCACGAACAAGTTGAGGCAACTAGCTGGAGAGAATGAGTTTTCAAGACGAAAGAGAGTGGATTTCACGTAGCTTGATGGAGAAGAAGATGCAACATTCAATGGAGAGAGGAGCATTTCTTCTCCTAAGACTAAAGAAGTATGTAACATTAAATGAAAAGAGAGATGAGGCTTTTCTTTTACTTAAAATAATGGTGGGGCCTGGCACATAGCATTTAATGAAGGGAGAGTGGGGAGGAAAATTTTTTGACTTTAAATAATGGTAGGGCCCAGCTCATGTGGCTCCTCGAGGAGCCTCTTCATTGGGTTGGCGCATGGTGACTTGGTGTGGCTAGCCCACTCAATATTTTCTCATTTGTTATGCCAATTTAAAAGTCATTTTTGACAACATAATGGCACATGCATATGTAAATCTAAAATATTAGTTCCATGATAAAATGGTCGAAATCTTGCATGAATCTTAGATTTCATTCGACAACAATAGGGTTTTCTCTCGCATTGAAGTGTTTTTTTATGGAAATTTTTCTCTAAATATGAATTTCTAGTATGTGTTAAACGATGAATAAAAGAGTTCAAGATTGCACCTGTAGGGGGACGGAACTCTGAAATCTATGAACACTAGACACTAGCAAAGAGAGATCATGTGAGCAAAACTTCATGAGAGAGAAGGGAGCATATCATTCGTGTAAATGAAAAATGGGTAACCTATATTTACAAGAGTTGTTGAAGAGTGCCACATTTAGAGGCTGCACTTCTCCCACAACCTCTATCATCATCTTCTTCTTTTGCTTCTTTAAACTCTATAATGGTTGGATAATTCACCTTAATCTCTAAAGTAGCTTTACTTTGTTTCATCCCTTTCGGCCAATCTTAAATAGATTCTAAAGTTTCCATTCTTTGGATAACACTCGCGTTAGAGAGATTAGGCATTCCTTGAGTCTAAAAATTAACACAATGTGAGTTTGATGATGATAGACAATTAAATGCTAAAGAGTGATAGTGAACAAGCATAAGTCTTCTGAATTGTTTTGGTAGTGCACCTCGTGAAAAGAAAAAAGTTCGATCTCAATAATCCCTTGTAATTATTTGTTGATCTACCTCATTATTTTAAAAAATTTAGCCTAAATCTTTATCCCATTTATCACCTGTTTTTTGTGCCTTTTTCCTTGATTTGGTGCCCGTTATTGTGATGTTTTTTATGCAAAAAAGAGGGACTTGAGTGAATAAAGGAAGAGACAGTCGGAGGGAAATACTTTACTGCTTATATACATTATTCATCCAACAACTGACCTTTAAAAAGGCCATTGATACCAATAGGATAACTACAAAATAGCAACATAAAGAAAAGAAAAAAATACAACTCTCATAATCTAAGAGTGTAACAATAACACCCTAACAAACTAAAAAACTTAGACTCATTTCAAGAAAAAAAAAACATGTTGATTAATTCTAGCTAACATTCCCTCTTTAAAACTAATGTTATAGACGCTAAGTTTAAGACAATAGATACCCTACCTCAAATTGGATTATCCATTGAGCAAACACCAAGCAATCTTCTTGGCTTAAAAAACGTAGACATCTTGAGAGGTTTAGTGAATATGTTCGCAACTCAATCTTCACTTATACATAAAAGAAGATCAATTGCTTCATCCTTCATAAGATCTCTTGGGAAGTGATACTTCACATCTATATCTTTGTTTCCATTATGTAGAACAGGATTTTTAGAGAGTTTAATGGATGAAAAGCTATCGCAATAAATTGAAGTTGCTCCTTGTTGCTTGAATCAAAGTTCTTGAAGAATCTTCCTTAGCCAAATAGCTTGCACATGAAGTTGCAGCTACGAACTCAGCTTCGGCTATTGATAAAGTAACAATTGCTTGCTTCTTTGAGGACCATGAGATAGCTTTTGAACTTAGTATAGAAACATATCTTGAAGTGCTTCTTCTATCATCTAGATCTCCAGCATAATCATTTTATGTAAAGCTAAATAGATCTAACTTATCTTCCTTCTTATAAAATAGCCTATAAGCAGCAGTATCTTGCAAGTGATGAAAAATTCTTTTTGCAGCATTAAGATGCATCTCTCTTAGGCATTCCATGTACCTACTAGTGAGACTCACGGCATGCATTATATCAAGTTGTGTTGCAACCAAGTACATCAAACTTCCCTTAATTTGCTTGTAAAGAGTGTAGTCCACCTTCCTTCCTTTAGGATCTTTCAAAAGCTTCAAACCAAACTTAGTTGGTGTACTCATAAAATTACAATTCTTCATATGAAACTTGTCTAAAATTTCTTGAACATTTACACACACACACACACACATATATTAGAGAAATAAAGATCCCTACTATTGATTGAGTCATTTCAATACCCAAAAAGTAATACATCATCCCAAGACCAGTCATATCAAATTCAACCATCAAAGACTTCTTAAACTTGTCAAACACGGCATGATCATTTCCAATTAAATAAGATCATCCACATATAAACACGCAATAAGCAATTTTCCTCCATTACCTATTTTAATAAAAAGTACATGCTCATATAGACATTTCTTAAAACGTTCCTTCAAACGATAAGCATCAATACAACTATACCAAGTCCATGAAACTTGTTTTAACCCATATCAATGCCTTTTTTTTTTATTTATATACCCTATGTTCACTATCAGGTTTCACATATCTAGCAGGTTGATCAATGAATACCTGTTCTTCCATGTTACTGTGCAAAAATACTGATTTCACATCCAATTGGAAGATAGGCCATAAATTTTGAGCTCCCAATGCAATCATCAATATGATTATATCATGTCGTGCAACCGTTACAAAGACTTCTTTGTAATCCACACCAAACTCTTGCTTATAGCCTTTAACTACTAAGCATGCTTTATAATTGTCACATTCGCCTTGTGCTTTCAACTTTATCTTCTACACCCACTTGACACCAACTGTATTGTGCCTTCTAAGGAGATCCATCAACTCCCATGTATTGTTTCTTTCAATGGCTGCAATTTCTTCATCCATTGCATTCTACCAACTTGATTGTTTTACAACACATCAAAAGTGGTAGCATCATAATAAATAAATACACAATAGAGCAAAATGTTTAAGTGGATCTTTAGATTGATCAAATTTAGTCACCTCATAATTAGTCATCCATGTGAGTCTCCTTCTAACATGTTGTGAACGTTGTTCAGCTACAAATGGACTTCAAGCATCTTCTGGGGATGAGTGGTCATTGGCTCTCCATAGGTTGTTGTCTTTCCTCATCATTATCAAAGTCCGCCGGAATATAGTCTCCAACATTATTCTCGCTCCATGGCTAGGTTTGATCTTTGTCAAAGATTACATCACAACTAATAAGGATTTTGTTGGTGATAGGATAAGCCTTTGATTGATCACTAGCAAAGTAGTGATGATCATCCAAAGGTTCAGGTATGATCAAAGTTTGGAGCATTAGGCATTTCGTCGAGGAGGCCATCGTAGGCTCTAACATCCGAAGCTAGAGTGCCCGTGGCCGCATGCCTGGTGGGGGCGGCTCCTCCGTTGTGGGTAAACGGGAAACCCGACTCTACGAACCCGAGGAAAGGCTACACAGCAGTAGTAAGGGCGTTAAGACCGGAGCTTTTTGTAGTGCTAGCAAGAATGCAAGTGAATGAATCACATCCCCTAGCGAGTGAAGTGCTTACGCACTCAACAGATCCTCCACGCGCTGGGCATACCTCATCCGTCCGTCTTTCTCGTGGCGGGAACAGAACAATACTAAGAAAAATGTATTTTTCTCCCTTGTCATCTAGCTTTTTCCTCTTATGGTCCAGAACATGAGCATAAGCAACACACCCAAAAATTATGAAATGGTCTACTGCTAGTCTTTGGCCACTCTATGCTTCATCTGATGTCATATTTTGAGCAATAAGAGTGGGACTTGTGTTAAAAGTATAAATGCTTCTAACTAAAAGGTTTTCGGAATGCCACTTGCTGTCAAAAGGCTTAGTACCATATTCAAAATAGTGTGATTCTATCTTCCACAAACACCATTTTCTTCTAGCATATAAGTTGCTATATATTGCCTCTTGATTCCATGCTTCTCACTAAAAATTCGCAAATTCATGTGAGTTGTATTATCCACCACGATTAATGTGAAAAGCTTTATTGTGTTGCTAACTTCTTCTTCTTCTTCATCTTTTTCTTTTTTCAACTAGTGCTTTATAGTTTTTAAAGACTAAAAAAGCTTCAGATTTTTCTGCATAAAGTAGACCCAAATTTTCCGACTATAGTCATCAATGAAGGTAATTATGTATCTTTTACCTTTATTGGAAGATGGATGTATGGGCCTATAGATGCTCGAATAAATGAGCTCCAACATCTTCCTCGCTCTCCAAGATTTTCCTTGTGGAAATTAATTATAGTGTTCTTTACAAATAACACATTCTTCAAAAATTTGAGGAGCTGTAATATGAGGAAGACCTATCACCATGCTCTTTTGATGTAGTGTTCTTAGCCCACCAAAATTGAGATGTCCATAACAAAATGCCATAATTAAGCCTCATCCTTTGACCTCATAGAGAAGCATGAATAAGTAGTATTGTGGAGATACAGCAAAAACTTTTGTTTCTCCATCATATTGACTTCAACAATTAAGCCCAATTTTTCATATTGTTTACTACAAATGCCATCTTTGATAGATATTTCATATCCCTTCTCTTGTAATGGGCTAGCATTCAACAAGTTAGGGACATAAAAAACATTTAAGATGGTCTGCATAGAATTTCCCTTTATGTGAATTGTTACCTTCCCTTTTCCCATAACAAAAATAGTGAAATTATCTCCAAATTTCACGGTGTCGTAGAAAGATTCATCCACTCATGTGGTTGCTATAGCTAGTGTCTATATACCATATGTTTGGTCAAGTTTCTTCCTTCACTTGACACGCAATCAAAAGAGACGCTTCTTCTTCTTTTCCTGTGAGATCTCCACTTTGTCTATTCAAATTAGTTCGACATTCTGATAATGGCTATACCTATGACATCTAAAACACTATATATTGGATTTGTCTACTAACTTCGGTCTATAGCCAGTTGAATGCCGAGCTCCATGACCTCTTCCATTCCCTTGAGGATCATGATACTTATTATCGTCAAATCTTTTATTTGAGCTGTTGCTATCATTATTTTCTCTACCTTCGCCTCTTCCACACTCATCGCACCATCTTTCTTTATTTGCTTTAGCTGATAATGAAAACTGGTTTTCAATTGAAGCCTACGATTCATCAATTGAAAGTTCTTCGATATCCTTGGCTTCCTCTATGGAACAAACAACAAAGTTGAATTTTGGTGTCAAGGATCGAAGAATTTTCTCAATTATGGTGACGTCCGCCATCTTGTTGCCATGAATCCACATCTTATTGACAATTGCCATTGTCTGGGAAAATAGTTTGTGACCAACTCTCTTGATTTCATTCATAGCATTTCGAACTACGAACGAAGTGTTTGAAGTTGCTGCCTCTTTGCTCTTTTTGATCCTCAATATTTCTTCTTCATGAAGTCCCAAATTTGCTTGGAGGTTTACGTGCAAAGAATTGCTTCCAAGATTGATCTATCAATAGCCTGAAAGAGATATTTTTTGGCCTTGAGATCTTTCAACTTTACTGTATCCAAATCTACTTTTGCGTTGCCGACAACACATTTCCTTCCTCTAGTTATGCAACTCCAGAGGTAACTACTTGCCAATACTCCTTGGACCTGAGGAAATTTTCCATTAGCATGCTCCAATGATCATAGTGACCATCAAAACGTGAGATAGCTAGTTGCACAAATGTTTCTAAGGCCACCAATTTCAACTGTCACTGCAATAGTAAAAGTGGAATAGAGCTTGTATTCTCATGGACTCTCTTTTTTTTTTTGCTCTCAACCTTCTGTGGCTCACTTTTCCTCATGTGTTTGAACTCTCAACACTCTCAACTAAAATAGGCTATGATAACATTGATACGAAAAAGAGGCACTTAAGCACATAAAGAAAGAGACACTCAGAGGGAAATAGTTCATACTTACATGCATTATTAATCTAAGAATAGACCTTTAATTAGGGCACTGATAGTGATATCAACGTGATACAAAATAGCAACAAAGAAAACCAACTCCTATAATATAGGGCTGTAACAATAAAACCCTCACAAACTAAACAACTTTGACTGATTCTAAAAAAAAACCACATTCTAGCCAACAGTTTTTAAATCTTCTGATTAGAACTCTTGTTCAGACACTTCCCAGAAGGAGAACATGCATTCTTGAATTATCTTTATCCTTGATAAGAAGCAAGATGGAATCCTACCTTACTTTTTTCTAATGCTCTTTTCATCTTGCGTTTGTATCCTATATTCTGCAGGGAGCTCATACAATCAGCAAGTGCATACTGGGAACTTGTGTTGAAGGACATTGAAGATGGGCGCAGGCTTTTCAAGGTATACATGGTCAAACTGATTCGGCGATGGCGTTGAAATATTTTTCAGACGGCAGATAATACTGAAGAGACTGTTGAGGAAGCAAAATGGCTTCATATAGTGGATTTATCCTTTAGAATATCTAAGTGATCCTTCTTCACTTATTTACTTGACTGCTCTCACTTTTCCTTGCACTTGAGCTTAAAGCAAAGTGAAATGTGCATAAATGCTCTATTCTCGACCCAAGGATACTGGTTACAAACGTGTTTATGTGAAAGCGCTGGGCTAATATAGACTATTAGGCTAAGTGGATTATCTATCGAGACAGACTGACATCGGTAAGATTATAATAATGTCTTCTGTTCTGTACTATAATTGAGATTGTTCGTTGTTTCTAATGTTCTTTTTTCCCCTCCCAAAACGATGTAGCCAAGAGAGGTCCTACTCTTTTGGTCTGACTATCCGAGTCTTGCCATATGCAGGGCACGCACCGTGTCATTTTCTATTTTGATTTGCTCTAAAGAGAGACATTGATCACAGCAACGCGAGGTAACTTGCGCTATTCTTTACTAAGTTTTCTCATCTTGTCTCTACAATTCAAGAGAACATTATTAATGTGTTATTTTCCTGTCAACGGAGTGCAGGAAGAAGCTCTCACTTCTGCTCGGGGAGTATGCCGGGCACTGGTGAAAGGCCCTCTATGCATCATTCCTTGGAGAGAGATCTCCTTCTTGACCATGTTTATGGCATGGCTCTGTTAGTATGGTCTTTCTCCTCTTACATGCATGCCATGTTTGCAAGTGTCATGCAAGAGGTGATCCAAGAAAGCGGAGCATGTTTAAGTACCGCTACCCTTCAAAAGATTTTGCAGATCCAACTATTGTATTGCAGAAATAAATTTTGAAATACCTTGATCCTGGCTGCAAATGATAAAGCCAGACAAGTTTGGACTATCAAACATCGCAGGCAAAATATCTTTATTTGTCAGGTTAGGGATGTCCACAAGAGTGTTTCTGCGTAATAAAAAGTGAAGGAAGATGGAATAAGATGTCGCATCAGATCCTCTCCTCTTCCTCCCTCGCAGACAGGCTCAAGAGTGCTCTTCAAGGACCATACGGACCTGCTTCGACGAATCTGCTGCAATGCATTCGTGAACTCTTTTCAAAAGCACTGCTTCAACCAATATGTCGAGCAGATGGCATACTTCGTCTGTGTTCTTCATGCGGGATTGGGTTCTTAGATCAAGCACATCGCAATGGTGATAGTCATGAAATGGTTCATCACCAATCTTGCTTCGTGTTTAGATTTGTTTAACGTTTTGGTTACCTTGTATCAAAAATTGGAATGCGAAAGTCGAACTATAGTCTCAATGAATTGCTGTAATTTTCTTTGCTTCTATGCATCTGTTTTGCATGTTTGATGTGCATAAATGAATTAAGTATGAACGATTTCAGCTTTGCACTTCTATTTCCGATGAGCCGTGCCAGTGCATGTTTCGAACTAAAGCAATTTGTCTTTTTGAGGGATCAATTTGAACAGGTAAATGAATCCTCCTACGTTAGGAACCTTATGGAGGCTTTTTGGGACGGTTTTTTTTCGAAGTAGGAATTCCAAATGACCTTCTGGGGACGGCTTTTCTGTTTTTTCCCTATGTATGCTTTCAGCCACAGCTTAGCATCCGTCCCTAGAAAGCAAGAAAGAAAGGGATTCTGAAGGTCTTGTTGGGATGGCCAAGCCGTCCCTATTGGGCACCATTAGGGACAATTTTGTTCGTCTCCTATTGTCACTTTTTCAGTAATAGCCTCACACCCATTACGGAACATTCGATTTGAGTTATAGCTATGTCCAATCATGGGCGTACAAGCTCATCTCCCTAGCTCCATCGGCATGCTAGAAGTCAATAAGTCTTTTCACGTGAAGTAGCGCAAATGCCCAAGGCACAAGCAGACCAGAGATTCGCTTACGACATGGCTCAAACTTGTGACCTCATGAAAGACGATATGACTCTTTTACGACTTGGCTACCATGCTCTGCGATAACCAAAACTCACTCATGCGCACCTTTATGTGACTAGTTATATTAGATGGCGAGATCCTTTTGAGTGTCAAATTAAAGGGAAAACAGAAGATAGAAAGTTGGCAGGAGACATGAAGATCTACTAAGTAATTGGGGCAGCAATACTAACGTTCCCTTTATCTTCTCTGCTTGTCCTCTATCCTTGATGGCATAATGACCTCTAAGAGTAATCGTGACAATTGTAATTAATGCCTTTCATCTGCATACTCGGCAAGAAACACTTCTTTAATCAGTGAGTCAACCTCTCATTCCATTATAAATTTCTCAGTCCGGCCGGTCTTCTTCCCACTATTGGAATCAACAAAATTTATATCATATAAATGAGGAAAACAGCACAATTTGGACACCCAGCGACATTCTTCTCCCCCATGTTTGCTTACAATAACAACCAGCCATATGCCTCATTTGTATCTCTAGTTCATGTCCCTCCAAGGAGCTGTCTCTTTCTCACAACAATAAGAAATCTGGATAGAAAAAGTTAAAAAGTTGTCCTAATGGCAACAACTTTTTTTTAAGTCCTTGTTGAGGGTGAATACAGGTGAGGAAAGTGATAATTTCAAGGTACCATTCTCACCATCTCCAGCTAAAGCTATAGCCCTCCTGGATTCTATTCATCAAGCTTCCCCTTTAAATTTGACCAGAAAGAAGAAAATTTTGTTTTTCTCAAAGTATGCCTTTGTCTTAATCCTATCATCATGAAGCACCTTTTGTAGATCACACTTCTCTTATTGTTTCAAATTCTTTCAATAGATCAACCCTTCATGACCATGGCTAAGTCCTGCAGATTTCAGAAACTGGAAAATGAAGAGCAACTCTCCTTTATTCTAATAATATCCATTGTCTTCACTATGATGAATCTCGTGTCCTCTCAAACTGCGATAGCCAACTGTCCTTTGGATGGTAAATTCAACCTTTACAATGTTAACCAAACTTGCCAAAATGCAAGTTGGGGTGGCTTCATCAACCATGAGTGCTGCGGACTACCCTTTGATGAGTATCTCTATGCTCTAGGCCAGCAAGCGAACCTGACTGGACAAATATTCCTTGGTGCCACGGAGCAGAAGAACTGCTTAGCTTCATTGAATGCTACTGAGACAAGTGTCCTCAGATGTGGAATCGAGAAGCTGAAAAGAGGGGCCGGTGGCTGCTCTGATTATTTGGTCACAGATGTGGTGACTCAGCTAGGAGATAGCTTAAGGAACTTGACGGAGGATTGTGATCTGGGTCCAGATCAAGATGGTTCATTCAATCAAGATTGCAGCGCTTGTTTGGCTCGGTGGGAGGAGATTGGTAAATCCTCCGTTAGTGTTACAGAGACAGCGAAGCTTGAGGCCAGTCTATGCCAGTTTGCGGTTTTGATTAAACTAACTGGCAAAAGGTCTGGTGATAAAAAGTGGGTACAGACAGTATACAGATGTCTTGGGGAGCAGGGTCTTCCCCCCATACACAGACGTAATATTGCTTTGCTGATGAGTTGATCAGTTGTGCATTTTATTTCTATGCACAATGATTATCAATTACCTACCATGATATGTTTTTTCACATAATCTAAGCATTTTTTTTTAGCCATGTTAGATGAAAAGGGCAGTAACAGCAAGAAGAGCTATGGCATCATATCTACTACAGGCAAGCTCATTGGGAGGAGTCATTTCAACTGATGATTTCTGTGTCTTAATTTTTTCTGTGCTGCAACTATTTGCTGTAATTTTCTGTTTCGGATGATCCACAGGCCTATGGATTGTAATTGCTGGTCTGGTAGCAATCATCATAGTTCTAGCTATTGCATTGTGGATCTTGTTCCAGAAAAGGGCTAAAGTTCGTGTCCCAAAAGAAAAAGAAGGTACTGTTGAAGTCGCTTGAGATCATGCTTAAACTGTTCCGTTTTTTCAATCTTGTTTGCTGTGAAAGATTTGCATATATTTTATATCATGACAGATTCACCAAAACTGCCTTCCGAGGATTCCAGCAGTATCAAGATATCAATTAAGGACGTCTATTTGGCGACAAACAATCTCAACCCAGCAAAGTTCATTGGGCAAGGCATAGCAGGTGAGAATTAAAGACCTTGCTCTCTTTTTCTTAATCAGATTCATTACATGCTAGCAGGATTGAATAGGTAGAACACATTGCATTCCATCATCGCAAGAGAGAAGATAGCACAAAGGCCTGGTCTTTTGGCAATAAATTATTCAAAATCTTTTGGCATTGAGCTATCTAGGAAGACGATGGTTTTGCTTAACTTGCAGAAAGAAAAGCATTGATAAGAACGCACAAAGGCCTGGTATTGTATCCTGCATGCCCTAGCTGCTGCTCAGGGGCATCTCCAAGAACAAGGGGATAAATAAAGGAACAAAAACCAAAATTACAAACCTGTAAATGAACCAACAACATACATATAGAAATTTTTTCACTTTTAGGGAAAGTATCCAATCGCTTATTTAGTCTTTCATGGCAGGTAAGGTTTACAAGGGCGTACTCTCCAACGGTCAACACGTGGCCATAAAGCACATCATCAGCGAAGGCCATACAGATACATACGTTAGAGAAGTTGCGAGCCTTTCAGATGTCCAGCACCCGAACCTCATAGCTCTGCTGGGCTATTGTAAGAATGAAGATGAATGTTTCCTTGTTTATGAGTTATGCCACAATGGTAACCTCTCAGAGTGGCTGTTTGGTACGAATCGATGTCCTGTCCTGTCTATCTGTTCCCGGAGTTATCACATTAACCACCATAGACCACTTACCAAGATGGTGAACTGCAGGAAAAGATAAAGTGCTCTCGTGGATCCAAAGACTCAAAATCGCCATTAACAGTGCAAGGGGACTGTGGTTTCTCCACACCTATCCGGAAGGCTGTATTGTTCACCGTGATATTAAGGTGCGTTCCCTTGTTTACACAGCAAATGCTTCTCTCTTAACCAAATCTCCGTAGTTTTGCTCTGTATTGTCTCTAAATTTTAATCCTTACTTGCTCAATTCCCAGCCTACAAACATTCTTATTAGTGCCAACTTCGAAGCCAAGCTCTCAGATTTCGGACTATCCAAGGTGATGGATGTGGGCCAGTCATTTGTGAGCTCAGAAGTCAGGGGAACATTTGGTTATGTTGATCCTGAGTACAGAAGAAACCGTCATGTCAATGCTTCAGGTGATGTCTACAGCTTCGGGATAGTACTTCTGCAGCTTCTCTCTGGACAGAGGGTTATCAATCTAAATATGAATAGACCGATGCCTCTAGGAAGAATGGTACGGATTAATGCTTTTATCAAATTCGACAAAGTCATTTTCCTTATGATTAGTTGCCGTATGAATGTGCTTTGTACCTCACAGGCCAAAGTCCTTACCAAAGGCGGTAACATAGCAGAGTTTGCTGATCCGAAACTCAATGGAGAATACTTGGCTGAAGCTTTTGATCTCGTGCTCAAGCTGGCATTCTCATGCACAGGACTTAAGCAGCAAAGGCCATCTATGGAGCAAGTTGTTTCAAGACTAGAAAAGGCACTAGATATATCGACTGAAGGGACATCAACAATATCAAGGAACAAGAGAGAGAGGAACTCAGCACACAAAGAATGATAGGAAAAGGAAAAAAAGTTTTGATTCAATGGGAGCATAATCAACCTTATGTTTACAGAGGTACAAAAAAATTTATTGCAAATGACATTGAAAAAGAATCAGAATACAAGAGTTTATTTGTACAGAAGGCTTCATGGTTAAAAATTCAGAAGCCAATATGACTCAATTAGCTCTTCAAAACTTGAGCTAATATTGTCACTGCGTCACAAAGGATGAAAACAAAAAAGCATCTGCACACATTTGTCTATTTACATGACTGATGACTGCAACGAAGAAGAATAATCCCCTAAAATATTCGGGTTACCAAGCATGAACAAATTGTTCCTGTTGGAAGATTGCAGGCAGCAAACTACAAGATCTTCTTTCGGAAAAATCCTGCAGAAGCCTGATGAGAGCACTGGCCTTCTTGCTTGCGCGAGAAGTGCCCTCGCTGAGTAAGGAATAAAGAGTTTGCATGAGAGAGCTACTCTTCACCAAATTGGAGATAACTTCTGCTCCACCATTGATGCACAGAGCCAGCAACAGAGTCACGCAATGCTCCCTCCCCACCCTTGAAGTAGAAGAATTCAGAATTCCCATGATTATATACAAAGCATTGGCACGTAAAATCGCCAATGTTCCCTCAGATTTCTCTGCTATGCTTGACAGAACAGCCAGACAATCATTAATGAAATCTTCTCTATCAGAAGACTTCAACTGTTGAACAAGCACCGGGACTGCCCCGGATGCAAGAACCCTCCTGTGATTGCCATGGTGCATTAGAAGCCCAAAAACAGCCACTAATGCGTTCTTCTTGCTACGACTGGTTCCATTCTTGACCATCTCCACTAAAACTGCGATGGTTTCAGGAATTTCCCCAATCAATTTACTATACTCCTCTATCGAGGCAAGGTAAAACAGTGTTGCAGCTGCGTGCTGCCTAGCTTCAACCTTATGCCCATATTTGAGAACCTCCACAACCAACACCAAACCACCATTCTCGACAATAATTGCTTTGCTCTTTGAATGCTTTGAGAGATTCAAAAGAGCTGCAATAGCATTTTCTTGGATTGATGAATCCCTTGACGTCAGCAGCTTTAACAAGTGAGGAATAGTTCCAGCTTCAACCAAGCACGATCTATTAAAAATGCTCGCCTTGGCAAGAAGCCGGATCTCATAGGCTGCTCTATTCCTCTCCATACCAGTCCCAACCTCCAGCCTGAAAGCAAGATAGCTCACAAGCATTTTCATGGCTCCTTCTGCTGCCACACTACCAGCAAGAACAGTCCTCGTGATATCACGATGCTTGCGAGCTGATTCAGCAAAAGGAATGCCATTCTCGGAACAGTATAGCTCGATCAATCGCCTAATCGCTGCATTCGGAACAAGTTCCGTGCTTGCAAGCATCTCACCTGTCTTAGGACAAGTGAAATTTCCAGCCCTAAACCACTTCACTATCGAAGCTCGATCATATGTATGCCCTGTAACAGTGGTCACTGGATCAACCATCAACTCAAGAGAAATCGGGCACCGCAAATCATCAGGATTGATGTGATCAAGCACTTTAATAACATGCTCTTCATTGGATTGTCGATTGGATTCGATGTCGACGGCCTCGAAAAGCACGCATCTACAGTAGCACATCAACCCCATCAAACTACTCAAAATCTCCACCTCCCTCTTCTCAACACTCAAAAACTCAAACCCCAATTCAGCATCCAAAAACCTGATCTCCTTATGGCAATCGGTCCAGCTCCTCACACCAACATGATCGAGAACACGGTCCAAACGACTCCTCTCCGGAACAATTCCGCACTCAAAACTACTCAAAATCGACTTCAAATCACTTACCGCAGTCCGATCATCCATATCAACTTCGAAACTCACCTTACGCGCTTGCCTCACGAACAAACCGGCTACCTCCCTCGCCTCGACCGGCACGCCGACGTCCTCCATGGGCAGCACGTCCAGCGCCGTCGCCATCGCTCGGGCCGAGGCGCGGAACTGGCCCGCCACGCGCTCCGACTTCATCAGCATCCACGCGCGCGCGCCGTCGCGCGTGCAGTCCTCCAGGAGGAACCGGAGCTTCCGGAGAGCCAAGTGGAGCTCCGAGAGGGCGAGGGCGAGGGCGAGGGAGCCGCCGCCGCCGCCGAGGGGCGCGCGCGGGATGGGGACTTCCTCGAGGAAGAGGAGGAGGTTGGCGACGCTGCGGATCGACTCGGCGGCGTTCCGCCGGTTGCACGCGAAGCGCTTGGCCTTGAAGGTCAGGACCGACCTCGCGAGGTCGGCGACGGAGGAGAGTAGGGCGGCCGGAGGCGTGTGGTCGGAGGGGTGAACCGCCGGGAACGTCAGCGTCCGGCGAGTCGGCTCGGCGGTCGGCTTCCTGGTCATTGAGCGGAAGAGGATTTTTGTGGGAAATAATTGAAGAAAATGGGAAGGGAAGGGCAGTTTTGTCTTTTTGCTTCGGTTTTGTGGTTTTGTGGTTTTGTGTTTGTCTCGTCTTCGGTTAAGCTTTGGGAGCTAGCTGACTATATATAGGAGGAGGGGGCTTGCGTGATCTAGCGTGGGGACACGTGTAGAGACCTGATTCATTCTTGGGGGATGGGTCAGATCTGAAGCGTACAGTACTTTTTAGATGGAGATCTGAGGACACGTGGCGAGAGGGCGAGCGGGGTCGGCTTTCGCGGATCGTTCGTGAGGCGACCGAGAGATCGACACGTGGGGGCGAGGAGTACGGGGGAGGGCGGGCCCGTGGGACGTGAAGGGACGTGTAGCGTGGTTTCGCGTTCATCATTGAGCAATTATGGGGGACCTTTTGGTAATTTTGCGTTTCTTGTGCTGTTCAACGTACGTTTGTATTATTTGGAAGGGACGGTGCGTATTATAACGGAAAATGATTTTTTTGGGAAAAAAATTAAGATTGGCCATTATCACTCATAAAAATAGATGAACGAAAAAAAAATCATTAATAATAAAAATATTTTTCATTGATTAATTATTTTAAACAATTTAAGCAATTATGCATTAAGAAACTGCGACAAAATATTAATTTATTAATTTTACTCCTGTAATTTCATAAATGAATTCGTGGAAGAACTCGACTTATATAATTTCATTCATTGACATTGATTATCTAAATCTCTTTAAATAGGAATTGATTCCTTTAATGTTTTACCGCTCTCTCTCTACTTAGTGAAAGCCATTTATTATAAAACATGTTCGGTTTTACAAGTCCGTTCATTTTTCAGGGAGACTTCAAAAGTATAAAATGCGATAAGGAAATAAAAGGGTACGTTTTTTCTATCCTATTAATTCCGCACGCTGATCTAATATGACTGGTTATAGTTGTTCAAAAATAAGAGCTTGTGTTTTTCTATAAAATATATTTCGTTTATTAAAGGCCGAGTTCTTGTATTTTACATTATTTGGGCATTTAACGTAATTCCTAAAATGGGGTTAGCTTTCTTGAAATCTACTTGTTCAAAAAAGAATTTAAAAATAGAACATAGAATAAAAGAATTAGATAAGAAAAAAGGGCGCAAGACATGGGAGCAGAACATCCGCCTCCATCTTGCTTGCACCGCCAGGACACGCTGTAACTCAATCCGAGTAGACCCGATCCAAGCCGAATGCCAATACTCACCCCATCCTGTGAGGCTTCATTTATTTTACAAGAAATGATTAATTTAAAAATATTTTTTAAAAATGGTTATTTATATTTCTTAAAATAATTAATTAACAGAAAATGTTTTCATTATTGACAATGATTTGAATATTTGGGTGAATAATGAAAATATTTTCCTCTTATTCATTTTTGTAAATGATGCAAGTGATGAATTCAAGAAAAAATTTTACAAACCATTCATTTTACTCAAGGCTCCCTTTGTCTCCCAAAAACAAATGATTGGAAAAACAATTTCCTAAAAATGGTCGCTTGAATTGCTTACAAAAATAAAGAATGAAAAATATTTTTATTATTCACAAAAATATTTAAATATAAATTGTTGTCGGTTAAGCAAATATTTATCATTGATTGATTATTTAAAGTGACATAGGAGATTTTAAAAAAAAAAATTACAAATGATTTATTTTAACACAAACGAAACATATATATCTAATATGCAGCAAATATTAATGAATCAAACTATTTTTTGGAGCTTTTCTACTCATCAGGATGCGCTGGACAAAAGGCTTTTTTTTTTTTTTTGGCATGCTAAAACCCATGTTAGCCTTCTTTTTTCAAAAAGAAATTTGCTTATCTCTCTTGATATGGATTTCAAATTCTGGGTAGCTTTATCGAGATCATAAGCGAATTGTGCAAAGGCTTCTAATTCTGTGAATTGCGCTAATTCCAATTTTAATTTTCCAGCTATTTGTTTTATGGCTTTAATTTGAGCTGCAGATCCTACTCTGGAAACAAAAATACCCACATTAATAGCGTGTCCGATTCCAAAGATTGAATAGATCGGCTTATAAGAATATTTGTCCATCTGTAATGGAAATTACATTAGTAGGAATATAAGCCGAAACATCTCCCAACTGGGTCTCCACTATTGGTACGGCAGTCATACTTCCTTCACCTAAAAGAGAACTTAATTTAGCGGCTCTTTGGTCTTAAGAATGTTGGTTTTTAAGAATGAGTGATTGCCTTTCTCCGACCGTTACTACTCAACTTAAGAGCAGACAGCTAATGCGTTCCACTTATTGAATAGGATTCTATGGTTGGTTCGCGAACCCTGGATGCCGAAGGCGTCCTTGGGGTGATCTCGTAGTTTCTACGGGGTGGAGACGATGGGGTCAGTCCATGGATTTTCTTTCCTTTTGCCGCATTTCGCTCAAAGGGTTGAAGGGAGATAGTGCATCAAGCTGTTCGCAGGGGAAGAGAAAAATCAAAATTACAATGTAATGCTGGATGTAAAATAAATATAAAGTGTTTTGTACAGGAGATCGCAATTTTTGATACAATAAAAAAGACTATTGGGGTTAACAATACAACTCAGAGGGGGTGAATAGGTTGTTGTAATAAACTCTTACAATTTTGCGGAATCAACAACTATTATAAAAATCAGGTTTAGTAGATATTTCAAATATCACATGGTGCTATAGTCCAATAATAGATGGTGCTGAAATGAATAAAAGCACACAACAATTTATAGGATAATAGGTTGACTGAGAACTATGACTAGCATTTGTGGAAGATAAAAAGTTAAACTTCAAACATCGACAAAAGCCTAAATAGAAAGTAATTGCATGCTCTATTGTTTAACAAATAGTGATGACATTGAACATGTAATGCTAATAATGAAGAGTTAGCAGATATTACATTGGTTTGATTTTATTCTGAAGATTACATTTGCCTTTAATATCAATCAACATAAGATTAGAATCCACTAATAATTTTCGAAATAAGTTATAATTGACGAGTATCGTATTTTCTATAGATCATATTACTCAAACTCACATACTACCAATACTCTTATACACTTGCTTTTATCACTAATTATAATGACATCAGGAATAAACAACAACTTACAGCCAAAATAGAGCAACGAAAAAGATTCAAAGCATATGACTCATTTTGTTCATTTCAATTCAACCTAATTACTTCTCTTGGACTAAATATATAGCCAACCATCCTCAAATTATTATTGTCCATCGAAATCCTCAAGTGGTTGTTGGTTTTACCATTGCTAGCGGTAGGTCGTTGCTATAAATTGTCAAAATGACTCTTTGACATAGGCGACGTCTCCCATGCATTAGTAGTTTCCCAAATAATGTCAATGTCAGGGTTTATTTCTACTCATCAATGCCAATATTGCTCTTGATCAACTCTGGTGAATTTTTTTTTTATGAATTCCAAGCCTTTGTGACAAATTTTCTATTCTTTTCAATGTCCTAGGCAGTTGATCAAGTGACCAGCATCTTCCGAGTCTAAATATCAGTATGATCTCTTACTCATAATCAGTACTTGTAGATTTTTATTTCTTTGTTAATGTTGTCAATTAACAAATCATGTGAAAATGACATGCAATCAATCTTCCAATGATCCTTTTGGTTTCTGCAACATACAAAGACTTCCAAGGACATTGGCATTCCCGCTAATTCCTCATATTTGTTGATTATCTATATCATTTTCCAAAAATCTCCAAGGACATCAACATCTTTGCCGATTCTTTATCTTTACTGATTTGACTAAGTCGACTTCCAAAGACACATGCGTTGGTTCCTCATTTTCACTAGATTCACAATGATCATTAGTATTGACATAGTCTTCCGCCTTATCTGTATAAGGTAGGTATTCTTTGCCAACAATTTGCTACTCCGATAATAGTTTGTTGCACCTAATAAAGAGGCTGATATTTTTTGTCCTTCCAAGCATATTGGCAATTTAGATTCTACCAAACTGTTCATCTTTATGGTCCTTCCCAATTCTACCAAACATCCTCATCCTAGGCTTGTTCACTTATCAAGTCCTTCCAATTGTTCCCTCAATCTTTGCACCTTTAAGCCATCATGAACAATTCGTTCTTTTTGGCTTGTTCACCCTTGATTGAGGTTCTTCTAGATGTTCATCTCATTTGAAGATCCTTCTAGCTCGTAGACATCTCAACACTCAATACTTTGTTCACTTTAGATATCGGCAGAGCTATCTTGATAGTGGTAGAGCACTTCTCCTATAAGAATATCTTGGTGTTGTTTATGGTCATATATGCATTTTGGCTTTTGCATAAATCATTTTGTACTTACTTAAGTAATACACACATATATAGCCTTTAATTGTTTTTGTCATCGTCAAAACAATACGAGGAATAATCTAAAAATCACCACATTGGTGTTTTCCCAACAAAGACATGACTTGAATAAGATATCACATGACATTATACGATGTGAATTAGTTGAAATTGACACAGTTGGTAATCTTTCATAAATTTTGAGATAAAAAAAAAAAAAAAAAAAAAGGTTTGTCATCGCATTGGAAATAGGAAGCGTGGGTATTGAATCAATGGAAACGGGTAGTTACTTGATAGGCTATGTGTAATAACAAAAACGTCAAGTTACAATCATAACATCACCAATTAGCTATGGCTTTTTTTTTTTTCTCATTTTTGTTGGGGTTAACTCGAGATTCTTTTAAAAACATTTTTTCATAGAATGATAGACTATTTCACTTAGTAAAATAACAAGCAGTAAATATTTTATTACCAATAACAAATTATGCTTAAATTTTTTTTTTGTTAATAATGAAGATATTTTTTCTCATTCATTTTTTCAAATCATTGGTTCGCCACGAAACAAAGCATCTTCAAACGAGTTTTCGAGACATAGACTAGACTAGACTAGATTAAATTAAATTAGATGAGAAGAACTGTTTTTCCAACGTGGACTTTGTATCAACTTGTACCTGGGCCGGGCTCGCCACGGGCCCATCATCTCGGCTCGCAGCTGAACTGCGAATTCATCTCTTTCTTCACGAAGGTCGGTTTGCCTTCTTCCTCCATATCGCTCTCTCGCTGCTGGAGAATCATCAGCTCGCGGGAAGAAGGTACCTTTCTCTCCGCTCGCGGCGGATTCGGATTCGGATTCCCCTCTCGTTTCCTCCTTTCTCCCGTTCCGCTAGGATTTCGATTCCGATTCCGTCGCTCCTGACCGTTCGCTCTCCGCCGCCGCTTAAGCTCCGAGCGCGTCAGGTTCCGGAATCATGGTGAGTTTCTCTAGCACCGTCGCGGCCATTTGACGGCGGCTGTTCCCGCCGCCGCGTGCTCTTGTTCTTTTTTTTTTCATTTTTCGTTGGGGGTGATGATGACGAACTTGGGAACCGTACCTCCTTGTTCTTTTGGTATCAGTAGCGCCATGAGATGTCTTCCTATTGCAGAGGTGCGCGTAGGTTTTAAGCGTTTGCCGGAATATTTTGGTCGACAAGGAGTTCGGCCCCCCGAGTCGGTTGAACTGGTTTTCTGTTAGGTGCTTGACGGGTCCGGTTGTTCATAGGTGAATTGGTCCGTGGATTAAGCATAGTTTGAGCAATGGCAGCAGCCTCGGTAAATGGGGATGTATGGCCTTTGGTGGAGCGTTCGGGTTCTGTGTGGCGGACCCTGGAACGGTTGCTGTTATGAATTTTGTAGTTCCGAGTGTTGTGGACTCGTATCAGTTGAAGTAAATTATATTAGTAGGGCTGATGCCAAGGATATCGTGGAAAATGAATGGATTTTGAGTTACGCTGCTATCGAAATGCTTGTTACTGCCTTGAAAGTGAGGCTTTCTGTCATTGCCTAGCTCCTATAGAACTGGTTATTTTGGACCGGAGACATTGCAGTTGACTGGTCGCCGTGCAGGTTTTATTAGGAGTGATCAGTGCCCGGTTCCAGATTTTTGGGACTGGGAACAGGACCGGTCCATGGAACCGATCACTTAGCAAGAAAAATTTAAAAATTAAAAAAAAAAAAATACTTGAGTTGTTACTATTTTTAGGGTTTATTGCTATTTTTAAGAAATTAAAAAATATAGTTTAAAAAAAAAAAAGAGTTGGTCCAGTCTAGTCCGATCCCCCCCCCGGGGAATCGGCAACCGGACCCAACTAGCCAGTCCCATCCCGTCCAGGCAGTTCTCGGTTTGGGCGGTCCGACATACTCACCCCTAGGTTTTATACATGTTTTGCTTGTTATTTAACTTATGATGGGACCTTGCATGAAATTGTGTCGTTTGGTGGTTTCAGGCATGGTGGTATCAGGATGCTATGGTTTATTCTTTCCTTGCAGGCCTGGATGAGTTACCTTACAATGGGGCTGATATAATTGTGAGTGACTGAATTATACTTCTTGGTTTCCTTACTATAGGCATCTTGCATTGACATGGTTACATGCTTTCTTCAAGTTTTTCTATGAGGATTCTCATCTAGCTGTTTTGATATCTTGAATTATTTATATGTTCATTAGATCAAGGCCCGGCCATTTTTTGTAGAACATTAGTCAAGCCTTCATTTCTAATTTCCAGATTATAGGCTTAGCTAGCTACGTTCCTTCTCATACATCGAAATCTGAGATGTTTATATTTTTAGCAAGAAGATGGAAATGATGCTGCAAACATGGAAGAAGATGTTAAAGAAGATGTTAAAGAAGATGAAAATGATGCTGCAAACAAGGAAGAAGATGTTGATGACATAAGCGCATTGCTGCAGTTCCTGGCTGATAAATAATTGAATTCTGCAAGGCAACATTACTGATCCTTGTCTTGGATAATTTTACCGAACAACTTGTGCGCATCGTCTAACACATGGCGCCTCCCATACTCTGACACCACCGCATTGAACTCTCAAACCACTACTCTCGAACCAATTAGCACCGATAACCTTGTGGACCGAAGAAATAGCGAATCTCGTTTAACATGCAGTGTATACCACAGCGATTGAAGTGGAGCCGAAGTCGATCGTCGAACTCAGCGACGTAAGCCTCTTCGCAATTCGACGCCAACGGACGACGGAACGCTTAGTCATAGGCCTCGAGCTTCTGTCTCCGATCTCGAAGAAGCATTCGCACCGAATGAATCCATCGGCCTACTCGCACGACTCTCGATGTTGCTCTCCCCACAGCAACTGGAGGTGATTCAGTTCAAGGTAAGGTCAGGCCGCCGGAGCAGCTGACGGCGAGTAGGCGGAGACATCTGAACACTCGAATCGACCGACGGGAAATGTACCTCAGGCGGGAGAGGAAATCCAGGGGATCCAGGTTGGAGCTCCGTGCGTCTTCCGTGATCGGAAATGGAAGACTGGCGGTAGCTAAGCTAGAGAGGACGCGAGAGGCTCGCGGCGCCCAGAAGAATCCAGAACTTCGTCATTTTTTGGGTTTCCCTTCTGGGCGAGAGAGATCCATGGAATGAGGCAAGGCAAAGGGTGGCTTTTATATTTCTCTCGTGAAATCACCGAGGCCCTTTTTGTTTGTATTCCTTGTTTCTGGTCACGAAGACGATTTCTGTTTTTTTTTGTTCCGAAAAATAAAAAAAAAAGAAACGCGTTTATTTTCGTTTTTATTTCAAATTTATTCTTTTGTTTCGGGAATAAATTTGAAAAAAATAAAAATAAAAAAAATTTGTTTTTGTTTCGGAACACTTTGAAAAATAATTTTTTCTCTCTTATTTTTTTCTTCTCTTTCTTTTTTTCTTCGGCCGGTCGCTAGCCCTTGGTGAGGCTCACTCACCTTGGCTAGGCGAGCTCGAGCTTGCCCAGATTTGGCGAGGCCGCCGGCCCTTGTCGGCCGCCTTGCCGACCATGGCTGAGGGCCAAGAACGACCAAAAGGAAGAAAAAAGGAAAAATAAAAATAAAAAAGGAAAAATAAAATAAAAATATTAAAAAATTAAAAGAAACAAAAAAATTATATAAGTTTACCAAACGCATTTTTCTATTCAAAAATTATTCCTTGGTCCCTGAAACAATTTTTAAATAAAAACATTATCAAACGCACCCCAAAATGCCCTGCCTTAAAATGACCAAAATGACCAAGGTAAACGATTCGTTGTGCGTTGAACTTGCGTTAGCAACTGGCTCTGGAGATCTTGGCCAACTGGTTATTAGACTTTACTAGCTAGCACTTGTATTTTCCAAACTATTTTTTGTCTTCTTCTTTCGTTTATATATATATTTTATATATATTATTTTATATATATATATTTTAAATAGTTATTTCATTTTCTTTTCCTTTCTCAGTCCATTATCGTCTCTGATGCAACGGTTCGGTTTCGACTTCCATTATGATTCTGGTGTTGTCTGCTTATGGTTCCAATCGTCTAACCGTGTGTTGTTCTCTCTCCCGAGGCGCTCCTTTGATTTCTCCTCTCACGTCCCTCCTCGTCTAGCAAATTCTTTCTCTCGGTAGCTTCCACCTGCTTAGTTCCTCCGACAAGCTCCGCTTCTCTTTCTCTAAGTTGATTTCATGATTGACATGTGCGTATGGGTGTTGAATGTTTCCTCTACCTACCGCAACTATCTTATTGACTACGCTTGCGAAATGTTCATCGGGTTTGTTATCCGGCTTGCTTTAAGTAATCTAAGCCCATAATAATCCTATTATACTTATAGGGTCGGAAAAATTCAAGATGCCACATAGAGGAACGGTCGGCCATGGATGGCGTCTCGGTCTGCAACAAAGTTGTTAAGCATTTTGCTGACAACCATGGGCGAGCCAAGATCTGGAGAGCAAACTAGATTTGGAGGTGCAAAGGAGCATTGTAGCAAAGTAGATCTAGAGATGACCTTTGTGTCCACCCTCTCAATCGTCCTGCCAGATTTGGAACTGATGCGCGAATGGAGGAGACGGCCAAACTGGTTTGTTGCGACGCCGGCAACTCCGACTCTGCCGGTGGCGATGGCGGAAGGAGGGTTAGGGTTGGGCTTGTGCATGCAAATAGAAGAGGAGGAAAAGAAAAATCTAGGTGGATTAAGGAATTTTTATTTATTTCTTTCATGTCATATGTAAATTTTGAATTGGTTTATATTGAATAAGCGCACGACATGTTAGCTATTGACGTGGTGCTTGCAAATCACTGAATATTTTCTCCTACATCCACTCTTAATACTAATAGTCACAATAAAACTAGAATCCACTAATAATCTTCGAAATAAGTTATAATTGGCAAGTACTGCATTTTTTGTTGATCACATTACTTAGACTCACTTACCGCCAATACTCTTATACACTTGCTCTTATCACTAATTACAATGACATTAGGAACAAACAACAACTACCAGCAAAAATAGAGCAACGAAAAAGATTCAAAGTATATGACTCATCTTGTTCATTTCAATCCACGACCTAATTACTTCTCTTGAACTCAATATATAGCCAACCATCCTTAGATAACTATTGTCCATCGAAATCCTCAAGTGGTTGTTGGTTTTAACATTGCCGGGTCGTTGCTATAAATTGTCAAAATGACTCTTTGACATAGGCAATGTCTCCCATACATTAGTAGTTTCCAAAACAATGTCAACATTATTAGAGTCTATCTCTGTTCATTAATGCCAATATTGCTCTTGATCAACTTTGGCTTGTGACAAATGTTTTTATTCTTTTCAATGTCCTAGGTAGTTGATTAAGTGACCGGCATCTTCCAAGACTAAATATGAGTACAATCCCTTACTCACAATTAGTACTTGTAGATTTTTACTTCTTTGTTAATGTTGTCCATTAACAAACCATGTGAAATGACGTGCAATCAATCTTCCAACTATCTTTTTGGTTTCTATAGTATACAAAGACTTTCAAGGACATTGGCATTCCCACTAATTTCTCGTATTTGTTGATTATCTATATCATTTTCCAAAAATCTCTAGGGACATTAGTGGGCTTCGTGGGCTTAAAGGTTGACCAAGAGTTGTTGGTTGAGGGACAAGTGGCGAGGCTGAGGGGAAATTCGGTGGGTGGAAGGTGAAATGTCGTGAATGGAGGAAAATGAAAATGGAAGTGAATTGTGGACAGAGATGAGGGGCTGTTCGAAGGAAGGAAAATGAGAAGATAAAACCGAAACACAAGGAAAGGAAAAAAATGAAAAAGGAGCTGCGGAGGGTAAGGATTGAAGAAGACGTGTTGGAGAAGCTCAAGGAGGGCCCAAAGTCAGCAATTCTTATCCCTTTAATTGATTACTTGTCCCCTTAATACTTTCCACTAAGATAAGTCCATAATACTTCAATATTGATGCAAATAATGTACCCCCAACCAAAGCTCCGAATTTCCATTTTGGAACATCAATTTCTTCAACAAATTCTCAAATTCGACGTCCAATTTTGCTGAAGAAAATCCCATATAAATTTATGTAAGTCGACACTTCAACGCCGGCTTGAAAGTCAAAAATCTCTTCAATTTGGCCAATCCGACTCCCGTTAATTTTCCGACGTCCGAATCGGATTTCCGTAAAAATCTCGAATCTCTCAAATCTCTGCCGATTCTTTATCTTTATTGATTTGACTAAGTCAACTTCCAAAGACACACACGCTGGTCCTCATTTTCACTAGATTCACAATTATCATTAGTATTGACATACTTCCACCTTATATGTAAGGCAGCTATCTTTACTAACATTCTGCTACTCCAATAACAATTTGCTACACCTGATAAAGAGGCTAATCTTTTTGGTCCTTCCAAGCATATTGGCAATTAGATTCTACCAAACTATTCATCTTCACGGTCCTTCCAAATTCTACCAAACATCCTCATTCTAGGCTTGTTCACTATTATCAAGTCCTTCCAATTGTTCACCTTATCTTTGCACCTCTAAGCTATCATGAACCTTTCGTTTTTTTTTTTTGGCTTGTTCACCCTTGATTAAGGTTCTTCTAGATGTTCGCCTCATTTGAAGATCCTTCTAACTCATGGACATCTTGACACCCAATACTTTGTTCACCTCAAATATCGATAGAGCAATCTTGACAATGGTAGAGCACTCCTCATATCAGAATATCCTAATGTTGTTTATGATAACGTATGCATTTCGGCTTTTGCATAAATCATGTTGTACTTACTCAACTGATACACACACGTATAGCCTTTGATTGTCTATCATTGTCAAAACAATATGGGAATAATCTAACAATCACCACATTGGTCTTTTCCCAACAAAGATATGACTCGAATAAGATATGACATGACATTATACAATGTGGATTACTTGAAATTGACACCATTCACAATCTTTTATAAATTTTGAGATTAAAAAAAAAGGGTTTGTCATCGCATTGGAAACAGGAAGCGTGGGTATTGAATCAATGGAAGTGGGTGGTTACTTCATAGGCTGTTGGGTGTAATCACAAAAACGTCAAGTTACAATCCTAACATCACCAATTAGCTACACTTTTTTTTTCCTCATTTTTGTTGGGGGCAACTCGAGATTCTTTTACAAACATTTTTTCATAGAATGATAGACTATATCACTTAGTAAAACTAACAACCAGTAAATATTTTATTGCCAATAACAAATTATGCTTAAAATTTCTGCATTAATAATGAAGATATTTTTTGCTCATTCATCTTTTTCAAATCGTTGGTTCGCCGCGAAACAAAGCATCTTCAAACGAATTTTCGAGAGACTGACTAGACTGGATTAAATAAGATTAGATGAGAAGAATTGTTTTTCCAACGTGGGCTTTGTATCAACTTGTACCTGGGCCGGGCTCGCCACGGGCCCATCATCTCGGTTATCCAGTTCGCAGCTGAACTGCGAATTCATCTCTTTCTTCGCGAAGGTCGGTTTGCCTTCTCTCTCCATATCGCTCCGCGGGATCGTCTGCTCTCTCGCTGCTGGAGAATCATCAGCTTGCCGGAAGAAGGTACCTTCTCTCCGCCCGCGGCGGATTCGCATTCCTTCCTTTTCCCCGTTCCGCTAGGGTTTCGAATTCCGATTCCGCCGCTCCTGACCGTTCGCTCTCCGTGGCCAGGGTGGAAAAATCGGGAGTCGCCGCCACCGCTTAAGCTCCGAGCGCGTCGGGTTCCGGAATCATGGTGAGTTTCTCTAGCACCGTCGCGGCCATCTGACGGCGGCTGTTCCCGCCGCCGCGTGCTCGGTTTTTTTTTTTTTTTTTTTTTCAATTTTCGTTGGGGGTGATGATGACGAACTTGCGAACCGTACCTCTTTGTTCTTTTGGTATTCGTAGCGCCAAAAGATGGATTCCTATCGTAGGTGTGCGTAGGTTTAAGTGTTGCCGGCATATTTTGGTCGACTGGGAGTTCGGCCCCCAAGTCGGTTGAACCGCCTCTCTGTTTGGTACTTGATGTGTCCGGCTGTTCATAGGTGAATTGGTCCGTGGATTAAACCTAGCAGCGTAGGTAAATTGGGATGTTTGGCCTTTAGTGGAGTGTTCGGGTTCTGTATGGTGACCCTGTAATCGTTTCTGTTATGAATTTTGGAGTTTCGAGTGTTGTGGACTTGTATCGGTTGATGCGAATTGTCTTAGTGGGGCTGATGCCAATGATATCGTGGAAAAGGAATGGATTTTGAGTTACACTGCTATCTAAATGCTTATTACTGCCTTGAAAGTGAAGCTTCTGTCATTGCCTAGCTCCTATAGAACTGGTTATTTTGGACCAGAGACATTTCAGTTGACCGGTCACTGTGCAGGTTTTATACATGTTATGCTAGTTATTTAACTTATGATGGGACCTTGCATGACATTGTGTTGTTTGGTGGTTTCAGGCTGCTCTGGCTGATTCTTTCCTTGCAGACCTGGATGAGTTATCTGACAACGAGGCTGATATAATCGTGAGTGACTGAATTATACTTCTTGGTTTCCTTACTATAGGCATCTTGCATTGACATGGTTACGTGCTTTCTTTAAGTTTTTCTATGAGGATTCTCATCTAGCTGTTTCGATATCTATTATTTATATGTTCATTAGATCAAGGCCCGGCCTTTTTTTGTAGAACATTAGTCAAGCCTTCATTTCTAATTTCCAGATTATAGGCTTAGCCAGTTATGTTCCTTCTCATACATTGAAATCTGAGATGTTTATACTTTTAGGAAGAAGATGAAAATGATGCTGCAAACATGGAAGAAGATGTTGATGGAGAACTAGCTGACATAGAGGCCCTCAATTATGAAGATCTTGATAATGTTTCCAAATTACAGAAGTCACAGAGATACAAGGACATAATGCAGGTTAGTCCACAAGCACTGTTTTCTAATATATTAGAATAGCCTGCTCTTTGGTCTTGAAAACCTCAGTGTTAAGTGTTTCTTTTTCTTTTATTTCTTTTGTTCCTTTTTAATTCGTTTTTTTCTTTTTCCTGTTGTTTTTTTTTTTTTTTGGGGGGGGGGGTTGGGGGTTATGCCTGTAAGTAGTCTTGTATTGCACGAACTGAATGCGGGGTGGCGGGGTGACAAATCCTCCAGCTACATGCCTTTTTTTTTTCTTTTTTTTTTTTTTTGGGGGGGGGTGGGTTATGCCTGTAAGTAGTCTTGTATTGCACGAACTGAATGCGGGGTGACAATTTTGCAGCTACATGCCAAATTTAGTCACTAAGTCCCCAATTTTCACACAAAACCCAATGGTTGGCTGACACAAATCTTTCTTCTTTTTTTCATACAACAATATCTTAAGTTAACACCTTGTTTAACTAATTGAATCAAATGCCTTTGTCATATCTGCATTTATATTTTAGATAGTGGAGATAACTTTACGATGATAATCCTGCACAAGTCATGTGCAATCATCGCATTATCCTCAATTCTCCTCCCTTCATTGATTGCACTTTGATTCGACCTAACAAGATATGGCAAAATGGCTTTAATCTTGAAACAGGAATCTTAATGATGCATTTACCTATAACTTTGCTGCAAGGAATGGATCTGAACTCTATTGCTCTTACAAATATTTTGAGGAGCTAGTGTTTTAGCTGTTTCCATTCTTTGTATGTACGAGCTGAAAACATCAGTTCTCATTTCTTCTGATTCACTTTTGTGTTTTAGTAAATCCTTCTGTATCACTGTTGTTAGCAGTGTCCTCTGACCGATATCGAAGAGTTGGTGCTGGGCTAGCCAAAAATCAAAGTTTATCAGAAGCATGGTCTAAAATTCCTGAAAAATTAGCTTTTTATGATTATATCAATAATAATCCAGCAAAGGGGGGATTATTCAGAGTGGGTTCAATGGACAACAGGGATGGAATAGCTGTTGGGTGGTTAGGACATCCTATCTTCGAGATAAAGAAGGGTGTGAGCTTTTTGCATGTCATATGGCTACTTTTTTTTGAAACATTTCTGATTGTTTTGGTAGACGGAGACGGAATTAATGGCTTCATTTTTATGTCACTGGTGACTTGATGATTTCAAGTGAAAGTTGGTTTTGGTAGTTTCCTTTAAAGCATGTTGATATGAACATGAGTATGCTTAAGCTATACTGAGGAATTTATTAAATCATGGTCTTGATGTCAATATTCCAACTTTGCTTGGAAATAATTTGATTTATCTGTGGGAATGGCAGAAAGTGGAAGATGCTCTTCAAAAAGGTTCTGATATCTCAAATCAGGGGATGGTGTTGGAAGATGATCCAGAATATCAGCTCATTGTGGACTGTAATGCCCTCTCGGTCGACATTGAGAATGAAATAATGATTATCCACAATTTTATTCGTGGCAAGTACCATGTGAAATTTCCAGAGCTTGAATCGCTTGTCCATCATCCAATAGATTATGCTAGGGTGGTTAAGAAAATTGGAAATGAGGTGGATTTGACCCTTGTTGATTTGGAAGGACTTTTACCTTCAGCGGTTATCATGGTTGTCTCAGTTACAGCATCAACTACGAGTGGCAAGCCACTTCCAGAAGAGGACCTTAATAAAACAATTGATGCATGTGATCGAGCTCTTGCTCTCGATACAGCAAAAAAGAAGGTTCTTGATTTTGTAGAAAGTAGAATGGGATACATTGCACCAAATCTTTCTGCCATTGTTGGGAGTGCGGTTGCTGCAAAGCTGATGGGAACTGCTGGTGGGCTCACAGCCTTGGCTAAGATGCCGGCTTGTAATGTCCAGCTTCTTGGTGCCAAGAAGAAAACTTTAGCTGGTTTTTCCACTGCAACATCTCAGTTTCGTGTAGGTTACATTGAGCAAACAGAGGTATTCCAGACTACTCCACCTTCTCTAAGAATGCGTGCTTGCCGACTTTTGGCTGCAAAGTCAACTCTCGCTGCACGTGTAGATTCTACTAGGGGAGATCCATCAGGAAATACAGGGAGGGCATTTAGAGAGGAGATTCGAAAGAAAATTGAAAAATGGCAGGAGCCCCCTCCTGCAAAGCAGCCAAAACCACTTCCAGTTCCTGACTCTGAGCCCAAGAAGAAAAGAGGTGGTCGTCGGCTAAGGAAGATGAAGGAGAGGTCTCTCTTGCTCTCTCAAAAAGTAGCTCTTTTTCATGCACATGTGGTTTGATATGTAGACTTATTTTATTTATTTATTTTTTTTTCAGGTATGCAATAACGGATATGAGAAAAATGGCCAACAGAATGCAATTTGGTATACCTGAAGAGAGTTCTTTAGGTAAAGTTGCCTTTGAATGAGTTTGAGTAATACTTCACTTGTCTCCCATTGACCTATTTGTGTGGGAAAAAATCTCTCAAGGTTACATATATTTTCTCTCTGTTAGGTGATGGACTGGGGGAAGGCTATGGAATGCTGGGTCAGGCAGGGAATGGAAAGCTGCGAGTGTCTATTGGTCAGAGTAAACTTGCTGCAAAAGTTGCCAAAAAGTAAGTTTCTTTAGTCCTCCAGGAAAAGATTTACATTCAAAAGATTGCAGATCTAGATTGCTAATTTTTGCCTTAAGTCAGCTTTTCCTAAGAATCTACATTATTTTCAGGTTCAAGGAAAAACAATTTGGAAGCAGTGGTGCAACCTCTGGCCTTACATCAAGTCTGGCATTTACGCCTGTGCAGGTCTGTGCTGTTATTTATGGCCCGTAATTTATATCTTATCTTCTGGTATCAGTGCCTTGGATTTTTTTTCTTCAAGCAGGAAATGATAATTATTACCTTGACATTCAATTCCAGTTTGATGCCAAAACTGAGTGCATAATCATTTCCGTCATCAATGTGAAATAAAAAGTAAAGAAAAGATCTGCTCAGTAGCCTCCTTGTTCTCAGCTTGGCAACTGTATGTGGAGGTCTAGTGTTGATCTTGTCTGGGTGTAGAACCGGTCAATTCATGTATTCTCTGAGAGGGACATCGTTATGATGGGTTGTTGTAGGAAGGAGCAATATTTTCGTAATTTGATAGGTACTGCGCAAGTCTGTGGCGTGACTTGTTAGTTGTATTGCAGTGGACATGCTGTAGTAAATATACAAACCTAGGTGAACCAAAAGAAAACTGGGCTGTATGAAAAGTTGACTCTGCATTCTTCCTTGTCCCCCCCATACAATTACATAATGTCTTAGTGTGGCGCATGTCAGACTTCATGACAATTATACGCCTTGGTTTGGATTCCTGTATGCTGGATATTTTCACTTGGGTTTTACAGTTTTTAGGATTATTGAGCAGAATCAATTGTGTTGTTCCATCTTTTCCATTTCAAGTGGTGGTGAGACTGTCTTCCATGTTATATTCTGGGGTCAGACATGCTGATCTTGTCAGTGTAGTTAATACTTTGTTGGAAAGGTGGAGAGGGGAAGAAAATGAGAGGTGGAGGAGGAAAGCGGGAAAAACTTTATACCCTTATGAGTAATAGGTTTATTCACCCACTTTTTTCTCCCAAAGCATAGAGTTATTATTTGCATAAGGACCATCAAATTGGACAACTTACGAAAATCTCTTGATGGGCAAGCGTCACCTTCTGGGCACTAAACATCCTTTCTCCCCGTGGTCCTTCCTTATTGCACCAAAGGAGATGCAACTTTTTTCATTGGTGTTCCTATTGTTTCCTGGAATTCATTCTTCATTGTTCAAGTCTAATTGATTGATCATTTGTGGGGTTGGGTTGAAAATTTATATGGCTATGGCCTCTATGTATTTGGTGATATTCTGGGGCAAACAAAAAAGAATGAAGGGATTAAGTGGAGATGGTCCATCTTATCATTCCAAAGCATGGATTTTCAAACAAATTCAACATGGAATGCTCTACCCTTCTTGCATTTGCTTGATTTAATTAAAGCTAATTTTTTGCATAAAAGAGAATTGTTTGTCTACTTACAGACAAATGCTAAGGAGGAAGAAACACAACAAAAGTCAGTATGAAATTAGTTTCTCTTTAGGCGAAATTTAATCCTGGGAAGGAAGAAATAGTACCGACTTTAGATTTTGGAGAAACATTTGAGTTAATGTAGTTCACACTTTGAAGCTTTAATATGAAACTTGGTTCCGATTTAGTGACAATACCATTGCTTTGTCTATGCTTTACACATCATTTTAGCACTGACAGATTCAAGAGCAGAAGCACGAATTATCTTTTCTATTTTTAGGCGGAAAACTGGGCCTTGAATAGTAGTTTCCTATGTTCTCTTACATGGCATATGCCGATCCGTCTCTTTCTTCTGAGCTTTTATTTATTATCATATCTCAGTCTTTTAAACATTACAATTGCAACTAGAAATTTTAGGGGTGATTTCCGACTCCAATTTTTTAGTTTTTTCCCTCGTTTTCTTCATTGTTATTTTGGAATAATTTTTCGGCATGATTTTTTTAAAAAATGGTATTTTTCACCTGCAGGGGATCGAGCTTTCAAATCCACAGGCTCATGCAAACCAGCTTGGCAGTGGAACTCAAAGTACATACTTCTCCGAGACGGGAACGTTTTCAAAGATAAAGAGGATTTGAGAATTACATCTTCTTGTCTCTGAGTGGAGACCAAACTCAACTATAAGGACTGTAGTAAGGACTGAAATTTACTCTTGAGCAATTTGGTTTCAAATTTCATCACATCAGGGTTGCTTGATCTACCATCTTTCGTCCATTGACAGAAACCCAACCATCATGGCTGTGATCACCTGGTGTCCACATCAGTTCAAGTTGCGTTTTCTGCTAAATTGTGTTTTTTTTCTTCGGTTTAGGTAGGGGGTCGGTTCAGTGGCTCATGCAATATTACTTCTCTTTAGTTTTTTAGACCTGTAGATCATATTTGGCCTTCAATGGATGGGTTATAAAGTCGTGTCGTGATTTTCAAAATCGTTTGATATGCAATTCAATATCATATGAGTTGATGAAATTTGATTCAATGCGTAAGTGGTACGTAACCGTTTGACAAATTTGCAATAAGTGAATATATTGGTTCACTGGCCAATGTATGACTGGGTACGTATCTAACTATACACCGTGTTCTTAATTTTTAATACATTTTACATACTAGATGATGTAATTTTTGCCATACTTCAAGACATGTTTCTTTTATTAAGTCGACGAAGTAAACCTTATGTAGGTGAGTCCGAGGCCAACGAAATACCTTACTGACATGATAGACCATGTTAGACGCGATCTAGAAGCTCAGGGCATGACTCAAACATGGAACCATCTGATTTGTGTCCTTTCCATGATGGATGGAATGACATATAGAGTTGTGAATTCGTATTAAAATGTAATGCACGATCCCTGTACATGGCCGCCCGAAAGGATGGGGAGAGACAGGGAGATGATAAGTTAGTAGGGGATATCGAACTTGGAGCGGTTGAGAAGACATACTGAATAAATGAGAAAAATCATTCGATGGGGCATTCTAAAGAACATATAATAGCAGAATATTCAACGACAAAAACCGATGTTGAGTTTTGTTTTTTTAATCGGTAGTACAAAAAAAAAAAAAAAACTACATAGCTGTACAAAAATTGCATCGAGGAAAGAGGAGCAGAAAATCAGAAAATGACTTTTGATTTTATTGTTTATTCACTAAAAGCCGACTTAAATTTATATAATTAAATATTTTCCATCTTTATTCATTATTTGATCAAACCAAAAGCATCTGCGGTTAAGCTAAAGCTAATACCACATTACTAAATATTTCTTTTTTTCGTTTGTCCTATTATTAGTGCCTATCTTGGATCCTTGCTGCTAGGGTGAGGGTTGTCGCCAACCAAGATTGTTTGACTGCACCTATCCTCTAACGAAGTGGATTATTAGTCCATATACGTGTCGATGCCTATACGCCCCATTCCCCTCAATTCCTCTTCTATATCTTTTTCTTCCTTAGGTTGAGGAAATACGCCTCTTGAAAATCTCAAGATTCAGATTGAATTATGATGAAGCATTTTAAGAATTTGCTTAAATCCATCATTAGTTATATATAAAATATCTCGTTTTTTTTGTTTGTTAGTCCTATTGTTATTCTTGTAATGTTCCACTTTTGACAAGTGAATTTTCAAAATGGATATTTTAGCTATTTTCGTGGATTAAGTGGATTTATTGGATATTTGAAAGCTATATTTAGAATAGGTGCATTTAAGATCATAGTAAAAAAAAATTAAATGAAGCGTAAAGAAGCTGAGCTCTAAATAGGTTGTGATTTTTATTATTTTTTAGTTAATATTTAATGAAAATTGGTAAAGTATTTTATGTCTAATTTCCTCATAATATGACCAAGAAATTCTAGTAAATACTTAGGACCCGTTCATTAAATACTTAGGACCCGTTCATTTCGCGAAAAAAATAAATGATTGGAAATATAATCACTTATATTACTTAAAATAATTAGTCAATAAAAATATTTTCATTATTAGCGACAATTATGTCTAGAATTTTTCACAAACAACGTAAATTTTTCGTTTATCAATTGTTGTTAATGTCATAAGCAATCATTTTAATGAACAAAATTTTCAAATCATGGAATTTTTTGCGAAATGAACGAAGTCTCAATTTATTTTTTCTCCATAATTTATTCGATTCCCTTAGCAGGAGGCATTTTAAAATTTAGAAAAACTATAATTTGAGGGGAATTTGTAAAGAAAATACTTGTAGTCTTAATTTTCTTTTTTTGGTCTCACTTAAACAGATCGGCAGGGCCATATCCCCAGCCAATGCGCGACCGTTTTGGTCAAGTTCAATTATAGCAACCGCGCCCTCACCTAATCTTCTTCTATCATTTATTTATTCATTTATTTTTCCTAATTTCTTGCGCGAGTTGGATTGAAGGGAGATCGAAAAATCCATGCCCGCTCTCTCTCTCTCTCTCTCTCTTCCTCAATTCTCAATTTTGCTTCGATTCTCTCCTTCCCTTTCCGAGCAACAATGGCGTCCCCGCCTCCGATCCTCCTCCCCCTCCTCCTCCTCCTCCTGGCCGGAGCAGCTCTGCTCGCCGCCGCGTCGGACACCTCGTACGACAACAAGGACGCCCCGTCCTCCCCTTCCTGCCGCAACGATTTCCAATTGGTGATTCCCCTCCTCCCTCCCTCCCTCCTTCTCCTCTCCTCTTTCTCCGATAGATTCTCTCGGAACTGCTCGTCGCTTTTCGCCTCCGATCGAAAGAGCTCGGTCGGAGGAGTCGATTTCCAGCTGTTCGCCCCCTTCGTCGCAGGGGCTGAGCTTCGTTCGATTTCGGCTCCTATCGCATTGATCGCGTGTTTTGTGGCTTGGTGCATTTATTGCCAATAGTTAGTTGCGATTGCTGAGAAATAACGTGAAATTGGACCGAATAGAGTGAGAGATGCTTGCCGTTTGCGTTGAGGAAGATAATGATTAGGATCTAGGATGAGCAGATGTTGCGTCGATGATGTAAGCTTTCCTCATTGAGGTCGAGAGAGTTGGAAAGAGCGCGTGAAGATGGGACTGGTCTCGGTGGAAGCGTTAGGAGATCTAGCATTGGTAATGCTTATTCTTAAAAATTTTGGGGGCTGTTGAAGCGGATTGCATTGATTGCATGTTTGTTTGCTGTTGAATCACTCTGAGTTCGATTCCTAGAGCTGCTGTGTAGCTGTTCTGGTGGTTGTGGCTTGGGGCATTCATTGCCAATAGTTAGTTGCGATTGCTCAGAGATGAGATGGAATTGGACCGAATAGAGTGAGAGATGCTTGCTGTTTGCATAGAGGAAAATAATGATTAGGATCTCGAATGACGAGATGTTGCGTCGATGATGTAAGCTTTCCTCATTGAGGTTGAGAGAGTTGCAGAGAGCATGTGAAAATGGGAATAGTCTTGGCGGAAGCTTTAGGAGACCTAGCATCAGTAATGCGGCCATGTGTTTGTTCGCTTTTGGAGTTAAAGTTTCAAGCAGATATTTGGCAGTCCTGGACTTGGTTGATTCTTTTCACTGAAGAAAATATTTTTAGTTTTGTTGTTTTTTTAGGTTGAAACGGGGTTTGCATCTTATAGAACATGGTCTTCCTAAAATTTCCAAGGTTAGGAAGGTAGCAGAAGTTGTACTCTACAATAGCAATGTATAAAGGTCCGTTGAGAAAAGAACTGGTTTATTCTTCCTTAGATACTTCTATACAGTTCTTTCACAAATTTTTCTAGCATATGTCTATGAAGTTAACACTGGTGACTACTCCAATTGTCTTTTCAGTGGAGTCAACATGAATTACCCATAATTATATAGTTAGATTATTTACAAATCGAATTTTGATCATCATGTCAAAGTAAATCTTGATTTGGCTGTTGCTCAGCAAGAATTTTCTGGAACAATTACTTAAAGATGAAATGAAAGTTCTCTCAATGCCATATGGGACATGGCGCAAAGTGTTGGTCAGAGTATAACAATGATTATTTTGAGGTAATACTTTTTGAGGACATTTGAGGTCTCTTTCAAGACATGTCAATAATTTTGGCTTGCGGTTCATGCTATTGTTATTTGAGGATTGGAGTGATGTACCAAGCTTTGCTTTTGAAAAATTGAATGATGACATCTCCATCGTTGTATATGAGAAGTTGTAGCATGTCTGTTTTCGAAAGGGATTTTTGACACCTGAAGTGTGTTAGCAATAGAAAGATAAAAAAGAAATTTAGGGATACGAGTAGAAACCTTGCTTCATTGATGAGGCTGCAGAAGCTCTATGACTTGGGCAGGCTTCAGTTCTCTAAATGCTATGTCAAAGATGATTCGTAACATAAACATACAGGCTTTATATTATGTGGAACAATCAATCGATGCCATCCATTAAGGCGGGAAACTATTGTTTGTTTGTGTTACTTGTGTTTTTAATACTCATATGCAACTAACCACATGACATCGCCATGTGCCAATTCTGTCTGTAATTGTGAATCCCTAGGCTGACCAGTTGTTTTATCTACCTAACTTTGAAAATACTGATTTTGGTAGTTAGCCAGCAGAATTTGTTCTTTTTCTCCATTTGGTATGAAAGAATTAAACAAGCTTTGTGACACTTGCTGCAGCATTTGTCAGCTTGAGATCTAGACTTACTTATGTTTGAAATTCTTTATTCTGCATGATGGATGATCTGATCATTCTTTTGGGAGGCTGACTCTCTGATATACTGGGTACAAACCTTCAGGTAAAAGTTAAAAGTTGGGTCAATGGCAGCAAAGGTAAAACTTTAAATGGTCTAAGTGCAAGATTTGGGGCCTTGCTGCCTTCTGATGCTGAAAAAGGTGTCAAACTACCTCTTGTCTTGTCAAATCCTGCAAACTGCTGCTCAAATTCCTCCACAGAGGTATTACCTTTCTCATAGAAGTGTCTTATTGTGATCATCAATTTGCTATTCATTGGACAGGATTATGATCAACCTGTTGTTCTTTTTGTTATCTTTGTTTTGATTTCTTTATTTTTTTGGCAGCTAAAGGGATCTATTGCTTTAGCCACACGTGGAGATTGTGACTTCACAACCAAGGGAGAAGTTGCACAACTAGAAAGTGCTGCAGGCCTTTTGGTGATAAATGATGATGACGGTAGTGTAACAAATGCATCATGATGAGGAATTTGGATTTATTCGGTCCTTTTTCTGCTTTAGTTCCTCGATTCTTCTAAGTCTATTGCAATAGCAGCAAAAGTAGAAGCTAGGAGTTACGTTTGGATCTGTATTGCCTGATATTCATCTATCAAAACATTGCAGAACTTTTTGAGATGGTTTGCCCTAAAAATGGTACTGCTATCAACATATCAATTCCTGTCATAATGGTAACGAAGTCTGCTGGAAGTACTCTGAAATCTATGCTAGCTGATGGACGAGGTGAGCTTTCTACTGTTTAGAACATGCTTAAATTTTCATACTGCGCATGTTATTTCCTGACATTATGCGCTCCTCTTAAGCATGTTAGAACATGCTTAAATTTCACATTATGTTCTCCTATTGTGCCCTTCAAAATATCGATATTTGCAGATTCAATGGTTTAAAAATTTAATATTAACTGCCATTCATAAGTTAGTTATGACTTTAACATTATTCATTTATTATCTTTTTCTGCTATGGCACTATTGTAGCAATATAACAGAAGGGAGTTTGCTGTTAATGAGTGTAAGAGAGTGAAAATGGGGGGCTGGGGGGGGGGGGTGTTGGGAGGCTTGGGGAAGAATGGGCACAACACCATCAGAAAAATTGAAGAACATACTGTGCAGAAGTGTCAACTCAGGAAGTATAGGAGACTGTAGTTTCCTTTTTCCCCCCTTTCCATCTTTTACTAATTAGAAGTCATGCTGAAAAGTTTGAGTACTTTCTTCTACTGAAATCCCTCTCTGTTCTTTTAATGGCTTCTATTAAAATGGGGATAAAATGGTCAAAATACTTTGACCCAATCAACTTCCCTAAAGCTGGCCAACAACAATCATTTTCATTGAAGCAATGCCTTGGGTGGAGGCACGCCTTGGCTGAGCCACTCATCTTAGCGGTGCGCTGGTAAATTTGTGTTGCTTAAAACTAGGCAAGGGGATGGTTGCCTGGCTTGGGTACCTAAGATTTTGCCTGGAGCATTGTTTTTTGACAAACCAAGACATATTACTTGTCAAAGGGATTAACCATGGTGCAAAATAATATCATTGCCTCAAAATAGAGTAATGACAATCTTTTCCCAAGGTTGTCAGGATTGGGAGGTCTTTGGGGATTTGGTTGAATAAGGATAACGAGATCTGGAAAGCTCAACAATTGAGGTCTACAAATGATTTTTTAACTTTGTTTGATAGAATTATATACCTATTAAAATTAAAAGGAGGGAATAAAGCCCTAAAGTAGGCCTCATAAGAGGAGGTCAATGTTTGAATTTGTGCCACTGTATATTCCAAATAACAACATAAGAACCTTAAAAGCAGTATTGGTATTGTTAAGATTTCACAGTTCATCGTAAGCATGACAATTGCACAACAAATGAATTTCACACAAGTAAATCAACAAACGACATAATAGTTTGCAGTATAAACAAGCTACAAGAACTTGCATTTTTAAAATTGTCTCATAAATAATCTTTACGGGCACATCCACTATGGCCTCATCCATGAAAGCTTCCTCATCTCACTTCTCTTCAGTTAAATCATCTTCATCTCCATCTCTAGCTGAAAATGATACTAGTCATCATCTCAATTGTAATGGCTTATTTCATGAATTTCAGTATCTCTCGTTTAATCTGTCAAATCCTCCAACCATAGTTGGAATAAAGGACACAGAAATCAATAAGATGCTTTTCTATAAAAGTGAGATTCAATATGTAGACTTTAGTAAGTAGAAATGTTCATATAATTCAGACGCTCGGTCTAAGGTTGATGCTATGTCTTCCACTTCATTGTCCTCACTATTGTCACTACAGACTCTTGTTGAGTGGTCCCATCAAGAATATCTACCACTTTGTTCCATATGGAAGAACTAGCTCCTCCTTTGTTATTCACTCATCATTTGATAGGATATATTCAAAGTTATGGATTCTCTCTTTCATATTGGTATCTCTCTTCTTGCCGTAACTTCAACCTCAAGTCATACATCACAAAAGCCGGAACATTCTTTTGTTTGCCAACAACTTCTTTTCGATTCCACCTAATTTGAAAAGAAGCAAACAGTAATAGATTTCCCTCACAGAAAATGATAAAACTAGGTGAGGTGACGTAAGTGACTTAATGCCTCACCATCTCAAATGTGCTCCAATTTGTTCACATCCAGTGGAGCTACAAGTCAAACTCATAATATTTCGAACATCTTCAATCTTGGACATTGATCTTAGTAAGACTACTACCACTCAGCTATAATCATATTAAAATGTATAAGGTACGAGGATAAGATTGTTGTAAAGTAAATGGATATTCAATATTGAAGGACAAACCTGATTGTTTTGTCTATTGTCAGCTTTGTGGAATATAGCCCAACATACCTGTTGCAATTTTTGAATTCATCAATTTGCATATTACTCTTAACTTTCTTGTCTGAATTGAGAACCATTCCACGTAGGCAATTGTAAAAACCAATTTTAACTTCTGCACTGGCTTTAAAAGTTGGATTACAATGATATTGAGGATTTAAAAAGTAAACCGCAACATGTAAGGGCCTGTGAAGCTGGTGGTTCTCCTGTTGTTCAGAACAATGTCACTGGTAGTCCCCATACTTTTGCCCTAAAATCAAAATCATCCCACTTATTTATTTATTTATTTTTTGGTTCAAAAGCATCACTTTATTTTATATAATTTTCCACGTTGGTCCCTTTGTTTATGCTTTCTCTTGTCGGTTGAATTTTCCTGACATGGACTGTCGGAGTGCACATGTTGTGTTATGGTCCGCTTAAAGATATTATATGGTACCAGATAAATCCACTAACAATTGAAAATAAAATAAAATTGAGAGAGACAGATAGAGTGGATACAGATCAAGTTTTTGAGCTGCTTGTTGTCCTTCATGGTGGCCATGGCCGCTTGTGATCACCATGGCCGCTCGAGTTTGAGTTTGCAGCTGCCATGGCTATATCTGGAGCTTGCCAAATCCTGAGTTTGTGGCCACGACTTCAAGATCTGAGGCTTTCACATAAAATTTAATAAAAACATTTTGACTCAACATTTGGAAGATGAAAAACAAATCTATGTCAGCAAATATGTAACATTAACACTAAGTCAACAAATTTTGGCATTGGACTATCCTAGGGATGACTGATGGCACTATTTGAAAAGTTGAGGGATCATTTTAAACTGAAAAAGAAAAGAAATAGAGGGATTAACGATTTTGATATAGGAGCAAAAGTATAGGGATCACTGGTGACATTACACCTACTAAAGCTGCAACCCTGTTTACCTCTTTTCAATATTTTAAAACTAAGCTAAATTTTGTCCTTTGCTTGATCCATCTGCACTCTTAAATTAATCCCATAACATGACTTGCATCAGCATTGGTCATCCTTAACACCTTGATAAGTGAAATTGCTTCCCTCAATCAATGTCAACACATTAGACATAGTTGCCTAAATGTTGTTACCCTTTTTTGCACTAGTAAATCTACTTAACCTCCATTTGTTAGACATAAACATTGATATTGATGCGTTTTTCAGAAAGGTATCCCAAGGTGAAGTAAGCAATTGCAAAAAGTGTAACGTTCAATGAATTCCTTTCCTTTGGTAAACTATCGTAACCATGTAAAGAACAAAGTTGTTCAGTATTAAGTTGTGATCCTCCTACCCTTAGCAATGGTCTCTTTATGAACATTTTTTTTTCCTCAAAACTTTCAGACATCAAATCAATACAATGAGTCACACGAGGTGTCCAACACAACTTTTTCCTCTTCTTCATTAACATTTTTCGGCCAACTCTTAGTTTGAAGCATTGTCTGTACAACTTGAATGACGTTTGCTTCAATGTTGTCTAGTAAATGAAAACCTTTAGCAGCTGATGTTGAAATGTCAGATGTATCTATGGATGCTAAGAACACAGTGCCTTTTGGTCTATTCACCGCAGAGCCGCAAATTGATCTCCTTTTTCTATCAGACCAACCATTGGACACAATAGTAGATTCCCTTTTTCTCCACTCTTGTTTAAACTCGTCAAGCACTTTGTTGCCCTTTCTACCTCCTTAGGTATTTCCCTGGTATTATTGCAGGTTGGTGGTTTCAGATCAGGCATGTTATGCTATCAGTTCACTCATCTTTGCTAGTTCCAGATTTTTGACATGATTAAAAGGATTGCACTATTATGAAAAATGAGCAATACGTTGGCATTCTCTATCATGTCAACCCTTCTTAAAAAGACGACTAATGGTTGGTTTTTTTGATTTCTTCACATCCTCTCCTGTCCCTTTTGCTTCTTCAATTGCTTTACCTCATTATTGTCATTTAGATCATAAATTTCAGCTTGTTGTGTTTGACTTTGGAGAATGCCAAAAAATTTCTGTTCTAACATCTTCAGGAGCCTTAGAACATGGTTTGACATTTTCACTTAGTTACAATTAAATGATGTTTTAACCACTAAGTTCCACTAGCTTGGGCAACCTCGCAATATACATATTTGACATTTCTACTGGCATCATCAAATTACAATTTCATGCTGGCTATACAGGGTCAGTCCTAGTACTTGAAGTATTCTCCATAGTTTTCTTAATGCCAAACCTAACATATCAACAACTCCTAAAGCATGGATTGGTGAATAATTCAGCGAAGAACAGAAAGAACTTAACAATAATAAATATGACCAGCAAAATTTCAGAATTGAGGATGGAGAAGACCTTTACCTTCAAATGGGAGCTCTCCTGCTTGAGCTTCCAAATCGCACAAATCTTTTCTTCACTACTGCTCGAGCTCTGGACTTTGGCCTTCAACCCTTCTCTTGCACAAACAGGGAAGAAATGAGAGAGATGACTGGGTCACCCATCTGATTTTTTTTTTTTTTTTTCTGGGTCATCTTACAAGCTATCTTCTAATTACTAACTCTGCCAAATAACCCTTCTTTTGGGGCTTTTTGGCCATAAAAGAAAACATATCTATAATTAGGTCTTGGGCTTGCAAAAGATGGGCCCATTTTCTCATATTCTTAAGCCAAATTGGCCTATTTCCTGGGTATAACAGGATCCTCGGGATCATGTGTGGCCTGCAACTCTTCATCATCCCACGGTCCTGGATTGCAATTCTGCTTCGCTTCCTACTACCTGGTATCTTTTTAGTAATTTGGATCACTAATGGAATTTTTGATCTTGCGATCACTTACAATCCAATTGGTGATCCTGACAACCATGCCTGCATGGGGTTGCTTACATGAGGAAACTTGGAGATGTTACAAACCAGAGCAAAACCTAGAGCACTTTTGACAACACTGGACCACATCATTTGGTCATCCCCAAAACCATGGGCTTTAGCTAAATATAGAAGAGCTAGGAAGGAGACGATCAAGAAAAGCATACAATAATGAAAACTATGTGTGAAAGCTGGATTCCAACAAATTGAACCACCTTCTGGAAACATATGCTCTGAAACCATCACATGCTTGTTGACTGTTCGAGAGCCAAAATGAATTTCTTCTGCCCTCTCCACTTTCAAACACAATCCAATGAATATAAGAGTTACATCTCTTTGATAAATGTTTCCCAACACAAACGCCATAAGGTGCAGAGACTCCAACCATTTGAGATTAACAGCATACTTAGCTCTGACAAACTTTCACCAAACAGAATCACATTATGAAGTAAATTTCCATAGCAATTGACTCAAGAGGGCTTTGCTTAAAGATAAATAAGTTTTTGAATCTTGATAAGGAGTGTGAATGGTCTTTTTGTGATGTCAACCATACCATCCCAAGGGCTGTACCTTTGGAGCTGTTCAATTCTCTTAAAACCAAAGCAGGAATTGGCAGTAAAGGGAGAAAAAGAGTTATGATGTCTTTCATACCACTTCAAGGGCTGTACCTTTGTAGCTGTTCTATTCTTTTTGAACCTGAAGCGAGAATTGGCAATGAAGACAGAAAATTAGTTGGAAGAATGGAGAGATAATCCTTTTTAGAACCACTAAGTGTATATCTTTCAATCTTCTCGAGGATTCCATCTCTAATACTAGATGATTGAAAAGAAGAGCCTAATTAAAGTTTGAAGTGTTACAAAAGAAGAGCCCCAAGCCATAACATCAACTGTGCGTACCTTTCTAATTTTTTCTGCAATTTTGAAGTGAGAGAAAGATTGTGCTTAGTAGTGCTCTTACCCAATGTTTCTTGACAATTTTCCCTATCCACTTTCACTATCTAAGCAAAATTACTTCAGCTCGGACTTTAGATATCTTTGTTTGGATGCTGCTGGTTTTTTTAATCACATTTTTCTTTGCAGTGGAGATACTATTACACTCCCCAGATCGCCCACTAGTTGACTTCTCTGTTGTCTTTCTATGGATGATGGCTGTCGGAACGATTGTCTGTGCTTCACTTTGGTCTGATTTCACAGCTGCTGAGCAGACCGATGAGCGCTATAATGAACTATCACCAAAGGTTATTCCTCTTCTTATTTTGAAGCTTATCGTCTCCGGACGAAGTGCATTAATATGGTTTTAATGGATATTGAATGTTACAGCTGTTTCTTTTCAGTCAGAATATTTTTCCTTTTTATGCATGTGGACAATGTCAAATATATTCCATCCTGGCAACTTTCAATTCGACAGATAGACTATTTGAATTTTGTTTATCTTTTGATGGATAGGTGCCTACAGATGCTGGAATAGCCAAAGATGATTCTGAGAAGGAAGTCTTGGATATAAGTGTAAAGGGTGCTGTTTGTTTTGTCATTACGGCATCGATATTTCTCGTGCTACTCTATTTCTTCATGTCATCATGGGTCTTATGGGTGCTGATAGTTCTCTTCTGCATTGGTGGTATTGAGGTAATTGCTCATTTATTGTTAGTAGAGTCCTTTAGCTATTCATTTTTGCTGTAGAGAACTTTTGAAAGGTATGATCAATGCTTAGCATGATCCCTCACCAGCCTGCGCAAAGTTCCTAGTGGCAGCTGACAATGTGTATTAGATGCTTTCTGTGTACCCATAGTCCTCAGTCTTCATTTTGTTCTTCATCCATTTTTCTCTGCTTTTATATTTTGGGGATTTTCTCTCTTTTTGGGGGGAAGGGGGGTGGGGTGTTAATTCTCGAGTTGTGAAGGCAGGATGTGAGGAAGTTGGGGGAACAAATGTTTGTAGTCCCCGAAAGATATTTTGATTTTACAAAAAGAAAAACTAATACAATATTTGACCAACAAAAAAAATTCAGATATTCTGATGTCTCTGAAGAAGTTGTTCATTAAGTTTGAATCAGTGAGAATGAGGAAAACATTACATGGATAAGGAGAGGTAAATTTGAGCAGGTATAATACTATCAGTGAATATAATATGGAGTTTCATCTTCCATGGAAGTCAGCTGTCTTCCTTTTAGGCCTTTTTTCATAGATATTTTATATCAAGATCCTCTAAGCTACTATTCAAGCTAATGAATGTGAAAATATTTATAGAGAAACCACCAAAGGTTGTTCTACAATCTAACGTTAACCCACAATAGTATTGGAGAGGATCCATGCCATTTCTATACTAGGTTATCAATAAAGATGATTCTGTCTGTGCTGCTACAGTTTCTTTTAGTAATCACAACTTGCTTGGCACTCATCACATGTAAAAAACAAATTGAGAACATTTTTCTCAGTCCCTCGCATGAATGTTTAGATAGCCTTTGTCAGAGAATGTGGAGGACTGTAGATTGTTCTTACTTTGTTGAGTAATGTGGAGAAGGAACCATATACAGCTTCAATCGCTGCAGAGAGGAGACAGAGTTACAGCTCTGTACGCTCACAAATAATTACCAATATTTCACTTCCAGTCTGCACTCACTGCAATGTGCGATGTTACTGTTCTATAGACTAGTCCTTTGTATGCCGGTTTAGTGGTATATCTCTCTTGTTCATCAGTCCATTAGTTTTTCTTAGTATTAGTGGGAAATTGGTAATAGTAGTTTATTATTATTATTATTATTATTATTATTATTTTTGGCACTTACACGATTCATTTTACAGGGCATGCATTCTATTATATTAGGTTTAATCTCAAGGTATCCTCTTAATCCTTTGGTTTCATTATTGAAAGATGTTAAATTTCTCTTTGTCAGACATGCTTACTTTGTCAAGTCTTATGAAAGCAGAAAATCCAGAAAATGTAGCCAGAAGATGGTGAGCATACCTCTGATAGGAGAGGTGTCGTTGATCTCTGTTATCGTGCTACTTCTTTGCATGGCATTTGCCATTTTCTGGGCTGTAAATCAGGAGGCTTCCTGGGCTTGGATTGGACAAGATATTCTTGTAAGTTCACTACATTAAACTTTATCTATTTGTTTGTTTATTTATCTGTTTTGCGTGGCATGGGCTGGAGATAAATGTGATTTGTCTTCTTTGATGCTTCATATTATTTGTTTATCGTGTTAGTCTAGAATTGTAAGTGTGCTTACGTAATTCGAGGTTGCTTATTTGTCCTGGGTCCAGGTAAAAATTATCTTTGTGCAAATCTGGAATGTCATGGCAAGCAAGTTACTAAGCAGATATATAAATAATTTCTCCCAGGAATCCTTTTGGGAATGTATGATCATAGCTAGTTCCAAATGAGAAAGTGTTGGACTTGTGCCAATAAATGGATACATGTGTTAATCGTATTATGTGTAGATTCAGAAATTCCTGTAGAGCAGCGAGACTTAAGAAGCAATTCATGTTCATTCAATGTTTTGGTAGCAAGTGGTGATTTTCTTTGGAAGCTTGCCAAAAGTACCTTGAACTGTACATATACATATCAAAAACCATTCTCTCTTTTTAAAACATGAAATTTGCATCTCCTCCAAATTTAAAAGAGGCATTTATTTTCCAAACTCTACACCGGTCTCTTTGCCTTCCCTCTTTTGGCTTCACCCTCCTTACTTAGTCACAAACAGTAGGCTCTCTCTCCACCCCTTGCTGCTGCTACCTTGGTCACTTGACGCCGCCTGCTCATATGCCCCTTGCCGCCGAGCCCCTCATCCTGACGAGCCACCCCCTCTCTTTATCTCACAGAGGTCCGCTTTGTGTTCATGGGAAGTCGAGGTTGTGTGAGCCGTGTGCTAGACTGGGGTGGGCTTGCGTGAGCCGTGAGATCTGCCCCCAAGGGATTGTGCAAGCCTGGCGAGCTTCGTGATAGAGCTCAGGGGGGCAATGTGAACTCTGTCACAAAGCTTGCACATCTCCATGGCAGTGGGCTCTGATCTGGACTGGTAGGAGGGAGATGGTGGAGGAAAGAGCTTCGTGTTAGGATTGCATTTTTTTTGGGTAGGGTAAGTTGGGAAGGAAAATGGCAATTTTTGTAAATAAGTGAAGTTGTGAGGATTCAAGTTAATATGAAAACGACAAAGCTTAGATCTAAGTTGTAAGTGAAAAAAAGAAAAAGAAAAAAGGATCTGAGTGTTAGGTTTTGAAAGTGGCGTTGGTATTTGATATGTGGGTGCAAATCTCAGGAGGCTTTTTATAATTACCCTTTTTTTTAACTTATTGATACTAAAAATTGTTCTGGAAGATTTTTTTACCTCTATCAATCTTGATATTGTAGTGGATTCCCTGCTTAGATATTAACTCTTCTGTGGTACACCCTATCCTGTGAATACTTCTCATTGGTCCGCTATCTCAACTGACTTTATCATGCTTATTGGAAAGGATGATGTTTCGTCTAAATTTTTTCAAATCCTTACCCTAGGTTTCTATATTTTTACCTATTGTAGAGTTTTAGGTCATCGCCCAAATTGATCAGCAATCATGATCTACTTTCTTTGGTTAATCCTGAACATAGAAATCCAAGGCAACATAAATGTAGTTTATCACCTAGGTCTGGTCTATTTGTGTGAAGTAGAACAACCTCAGGTTTGAGGTTTTAGTTATTGTTGGTAAGGGATAGTACCCCCTTATCATTGCAAAAGCACCTCGCAACATGATACCATCATGTCCCTCTCCTAGTTGACAGATTGAGAATGGACGGTCAGGGAAGGATTGACAAATTGACCGTGCATCTCGATGGCGACGGTGTTGGTGGATGACATTGGGTGATGGCGTGGGATGAGATTGATCAGTTTACATGATGGGTGATCATTGAATGTGTAATGGGCTTAGGCTTTCACACTGTAATCTGCATTATATGGGTGGCAGCCCTCTAGATGGTTAGGGTTTATCTTACACTGTGCTCTGATACCTTTTACGGTGGAAACAAAGACCAGAGAGAACTGTGTGTATAACTGAGACCGTGCTTAAGTATTTAAACAAATTCATCAATTGCAAACTAGAAAACATGAAAATACAGAATATCATGATCACTACATATGATATATATGCAGCTTCCTTTATTCCTAACAAGGAGCATCTTGCATTTGTGAAAAAATGTTAGAATTTAATGATTTTACTGCTATGACATGGAGTTCTTTTAAACCTAGATTTTTCGGGGCAGTAGCTCGACAGGTTGCATTGCCTGTGTTATTTTTCTAATCAGAGCAATGCCTTTTTTTTTTTTTTGTTTCTCATTTTGCTCCACCATTTTGGTATACACTTGGAGGCAGTGGGGACATGCAAACAAAGATAATCAACATGCATGTGCTTTTCTTTTGCCTTTTTACCTTTGTTTCTTCATTGTATAACAGTAGCTGGATTATGCTTTCCCTGTAATGCATGTTGCGATTTGTTAGTGATATATGTCCTCAAAGTGTTTCTTTTCACTTAATTGACCTGTTTTCTTCAGGGAATTTGCATGATGATAACAGTGTTGCAGATTGCTCGCCTTCCAAATATTAAGGTAGCTCTAGCTATACTCATGTTTTGGACATGTGATTTCTGTTGCCATACTGACAATTGTGTTCCAATCAGGTGGCATCGGTACTACTATGTTGCGCATTTTTTTATGATATCTTCTGGGTCTTCCTCTCGCCTCTTCTTTTCAAAGAAAGCGTTATGGTTGTGGTAAGGCCTATACCACTCTTCTAAATGCGTTTTTACTTTTTTACACCTTAAAGTATAGGAATCCTGATTAATAATTAATAATGGCGTTGTTGACGTCATGAATATAAAAACAGAAGGTATGTTGAGACTGAAAGATTGGGGTTTACTGTAATCTACCTGTATTATAGTGAATATTGTGAAGCAATTTACAAATACACCTCTGCCATCACAAGAGCTCTCAACTTTCCCCTCAACATGAATATATATGTCTTATTTTCAAGCTTGTTACTAATGTAATTCACTTGAGAATCATGAAGAGGCTATGTAGATATGTCAGAAAGCTAACCATTGGACCTCAAAAAGGCTGTTGAATTTCTCTAGAGATTAACTTTTCCTTATAAAGTGAGGTCAATCATAACATGTTTAGGTCTCTACACAAACACTGGATTATAGGCTTCAATGTGGTGCAGCCTGATTATTACATAATAACAGCATGGACTCTGTCAGCGTAAATCCCAGTTCCTCAACAAAATGCTTAGGCCACATCAGCTTAGACGTAGTAGGAGCCATAGCTCTATAACTCTTCATGTGATTGTCTGTTTGATGGGGAGGTTGCCTAATTTGTATTTGCATAGCTCAATAGACAACTATGTCCATGTTTCTGGAAAAACCATGCTTTATGCGGAGCACCTTTGATATATCGAATGATGCGAACCAGCACAATCTAAATGATTTTGTCATGGTGAATCAAGAAACTGCCTAATTACACAGTGCAAATGCAATATAGATACGATCAACAATGAGGTAGTTTACTGGCGAATTTAGAAACTGCCTACAAATACAATAGAAGGACAACTGACAATAAGGTAGTTTACCAACCAATCTGTTAAATTCTAGGATCTGGGATAAGATCTCCCTTGTCTGGTACTAATATTGCATTAGGGCCTACAGGAGTATCAACTGCTTTTGATCCAAGCATAAGTGTCATGTCCATAGTAACCCGGGCAAATTTTTCTGGAAAATTTAAAAACCTGATTGAGAGTTTAGGAAGGAGATACTGTAACTTTCCCATATCCTTGGTTTGAAAATGTTGTGGAGATGCATTCTGAGAAAAGGAGTAATGACAATATTATCAACATGGCTGGGTGGGGAACACGATGGAAAACCAAATGGTCTGTGGCAATCCAAAGCATTTGTAACTCAAAGAAACTTAACAAAATTTTCTGAACCATCCCATGGGAGATTGATTCAATCCATACAAACCCTTTTTCAGTTTTCTCACAATCCTACTGTACTCCCTAAGGGCAACGAATCCAGATGGTTGCTCTGTTTAAAGTTCTTCCTGCAAATCATCATGGAGAGAGGTGTTCTTTTCACATTGGGTTGATCTAACGGCTAATGATCCATCACTGCTAAAGAGAAGAAACAATTGAACTCATGCAATCCACTAGATCATTATCAATCACATGGACCTGTGGCATACCTTTTGAGAAAATATTGAGCTTGCCATTTTAGCTTGACAGATGTACCGTCTGCATCCAACGGTTCCAGATACCAAATACCAGAAGTGTCCAGTGCGTATGTATCCTCACCATTTGAAGTAGAGTCCTATGATCATGGGCAACAACTGGATTAGAAGAAAGGTTACTGAACAATTTAGGTCTTATTAAGTTGACTAATGAGATTTAGTTAAAGGAGTATTGTGGGAGATGTAATAGATCAGAAACGCAAGGAAATGGTTCAGTTGTTCCAAGTGATAGTAGGTAAAGATCTAGGACAAAAATATCTGTAATAGGATGATCTGTTACCGCGCATATGGTCACTGGGACCATAAGTGAAAATCAATGGCTCAAGTGGCAGGACTGTGGTGCTCTCTGCTACGGACACTATGGAGGAGCTCTCTTGTTAAGTAGCTCAAATTATGCTCATCCTAAGAGATAGTGGTAGAAGCAAGAACACCAGAAAGAACTCTGATACACTGAGATTAGTTTTCTTATCCAAAGCAAGTATCACATATCTGAGGAGAACAGCTATGGAAATAGTTACAAGTATCTCAACTGTGACTAAGGCCGTTGCAATGAGTGCAACGTGGAGGGTTACCAGAACTACCAGGACCTCCACATTCATCTGTGGTGGTAACAACTCCAGCCCCACGACCACCAAGAGAACCTGTATATTGTAGCAACAGCATATTAATTGCTCAATATAGAATCACCAATGATGTCTGCAAATGTAGAGGATATGGACACACATCCTTAGAAAAGAAATTGCCAATTGTGATATGCAGGAATTGCCTACAATCTGCATTCAAACAGGCTGAAGTTGCGGTAAAAAACCATGAAGACAAAGTACTGGGACATCATAACTTGTTGCTCCTACTGATATCTTAAATTACTGGTAAAAGGCCTAAGGTCATTAATGCCTATATTGCACCAAGATAAGTGCTCATGAATGTTCAATGATGCTGAAACATGGTCATTGGGCTAGTTGAAATGATAGCCGCAGTAGGTTGAGCAAAATTGAGCATTCACTTTGGGCCAAATTGCCCGATCAGTCTTGAGAATTTTGGAAACAATTTTGGTAAGATGATCCTCAAGGCTTTGACCAAGGAACTATATTTCAACTGCAGCAAGCCAAGCTGAATAATTTTTTTCCCATTTAATTTTTCGGTAGCAATAGTGGGACTTCCAGGAAGAATGGGAATAACCACATGGGAAGATGTGGATGAGGTGGTGGATGACAGAGTTAATGCATCAGTAGCAGGAGGTGACAACTTTGTTTGATCATTCTTTTTTTTTTTTCTAATTTTGGATTCAGAGGGAGCTCTACCTTAACAGATAGATCCCAAAAAAATAGACGGCAGATTACATCAAGTGGCGTCAAAGAGCAATGGTTGCCAAATTTCTCTGTGATGGAGTAGAAACTTGAGAAACAGTGGATTGAAGCTTTGGGAATGACTTTGAGGTCTCAGGAAAGGAGACCAGAAACTACACTGATCACATTGAAGTTCTCAGTTTAACAAGGATGAGTCAATGATGAGAATGCTGAGCAGCGAACAATAACAAACCATGACAACTTGCTGGAGATTGATGGTCATGATTGGTCGAAGTCTGACAGTGATGAAGAATGGAGTGAAGTTGATGGCCACGATATCGCCCTCAGACATTGGTGCAGCAGGACAATGGACAAAAGCACTTCTCTCAGATGATAGTGGAGCAGACAAGCAACATGATGAAGAATATGATGAATTGACTACACTGGTGGAGATGATCAATGTGATTAGGGACGATTAGATTCAGTCTTATTTAGGATTAGGGATTCAATCTCTCTTGGCTCTTGGCGGCAAAAGAGATGTACTTGTGCAATATAGGAAGTGGGACATATTTGTGCTGCTACAGTATATCTTGCAATTTGTCCCCTTGTACTCCATGCCTTGCCTCCATTCTTTTCCCACCTTACCAACCCCAACCAAAAGCCTCCTTTTCCATTCCAGTGGAGCTACATATCTTGTAGAAAGAAGATAAAAATTTTTCTGTATCTTGCATTTGGATGAGTGATAAACATCTTGTTGTGTTTTCAATGGTCTTCCTGACTATGGAACGAAATTTTTAATCAATTATGGCGAATAACATCAAAATATGACTGCTGAATGTTTTCTGAAGTCTATTTCCTTGGTACTACATTAAGGGGATAGTTTTTAATATTCATTTTGGAAGTTACTTCTGATCTTATGAGTTTTATTTTCTTGAATGAGTCTATTCCCCTTTTTGTAGGTTGCTCGAGGTGACAATAGTGGTGGAGCTTCCATTCCTATGCTGTTGAGAGTCCCTCGGGTCTTTGACCCCTGGGGTGGTTATGACATGATTGGGTTTGGAGACATTCTTTTTCCTGGTCTTCTTGTTTCACTTCTTTGCAGGTACAGATTTAAAATGTGCTTAATTACCCCTTAGTATTAGAAACTAAATAGATAAAAAGTAGTTCTCCTAACTTTTTTATGTAATGAAGAAAATAGGGCGGAACTTATGTCAAGGACAATAGGCATTTCCTGTAAACCAAGAACTAGTCACTTCAACTTAATTATTTGGCCTGTGACAGTACTCCATCATCAAGGATAACAAATGGAGCTCTCATAAACACAAGAATGTTTGCTTGAGTGGATTCGTCATTTGATAAAGAGATACTGTTTAGAGAATAAAGAGTTAGAAAAAAGAGTACAAGCATTTTCATTGATATGAAATTTAAAACAGTCGGGAGCATTTTCTTGGACTATAAATGACTATGAAAAATGATATGGACGACGAACTAATTTTATTTACCATTCTTTTCTTTTTCATGTCCATCTTGCTTATTATGCACTTGAGTACTTAGACTCTTACTTGTTCAAAGTAGATGGGTTCTGGTGTAAAAGATTGTCATTGGAGTGGGATCGTAACCTGCAAAATTGTGAATTATCATTTGATATACCAATGCATTTTAAGACAATTTTAAACACCAATTGTGATTGGTTGGTCTCTTGGATTCCTCCTCTCTCTCTCTCTCTCTCTGTGCTCGAGCTGTGCGTATATGTATGTGACAATGCATCATTGAATCTTTACTCAGCGTTTCATCTTATTTGACAATTAATTGCATTTTGAATATTTTAAATTTCTAGGGGTTCTCATCAGCTTTTTCTGCGAAAATAATCTATTGGTTTGTTTTCTCTTTTTTAGAGGATTAATGATGGTTAGATGATTGGTTAGTGGATGCTCTTATTGGTCCTGCAACTTTTATATGGTCTGTGTGTCCTTAAATTGGTGATTGGGTAGAGTTCTATAGATATGTATGTCACGTATTTCTAACCATTGCAACTGTGAAATCAACATAATAGGAATTTACTATCCTCATATTTTTTACTTTCATAAATGATACTGATACCTAGGAGCTATCTAGGTAGAGTACAGTGGTTATGACTGTATACGACCCATACAATTGAATGTCATATGTATGGATGGAAAAAAGTTGTGTAAAGTGGACAAAATCAAAAGGTGGTGATGTTGATGGTTGTCAAGAAGCAGAGCGGTGGTTTAGGACTGCGTGTTAATGTTAACCTTCTCCATTCCAACCAAGACAGCTTCCTTTCCTTGGGAAGCATTTTTTATTAGTGTTAATTGAGCTGTTTTTGCAAGAAAAGAATGTGTGGTCTTACTCTCAAGTAAATGTGAATTGGGTTAAAAAACTTGGTTGCCCCTTGCAATAGGCATATCATATTCAATATGCTGTGAAAAAGATGTTCTTTCCTGGAGATGGTTCAAGTTCGTGATCTTTGCCTTGGTGCATCATGGGGAACCTATGACTTCAGAAATCTAGGTGACTATTGGAACAACAAGGAAAGTTGAAAAATTTGGATTCTGCTATCAACGGATTTGTTGTTGAATGCATTGCTCTAGCTTTGATGAACTATTTTTGTTCCTCTTGCTTTGTTTTTCCTGTAATACTCTTGTAGCTTTCACTGTGGATACGATGTTCTGTATATGTAATATAAAGTTTGCTCCTGATTTTGCTTCAACGCGCCCCCCAAAAAAAAAAAAAAAAAAAAAAAAAAAGAAACACCTTAAACAGCTTAAGGAATCTGTAGTGTTTAAGATTGATATTCAAAAAAACTTGTGGATATATTTGCCTGTGATGCTTAAATAATTATTATCTGAAACCTGTCCATACATGGTATTACAAATTTTAAGAACGGATGTGTAAAGTTAGCTGATTTTTTACAAATCTTTTGTCAATGTCACGTATTAGGCTGTAGTTTTCCATTCAAAGATTCAAGGAGATAATCTTCATATATAAGAGGCTCTTGCGAGAGATACTCACATGATCTTAGTGAATCATCTCTCTATTATCTCTATCTTATTGATAATGCAATCTTTCTGATTATTATTGAGTTGGTTGTCTCAGATTTGACAAAGATAATAAGAGAGGTTTACTAAATGGATATTTTCTCTGGAGTACAGTTGGATATGGAGTTGGTAAGTACTTACAATTTTCTCGGTCTCATTTTTGCTGTCTTCTCTCTCATTGCTTTTATTATGCTCTAAAGATATTTTATTTCCTTCTCATGTATAATGAGAGTTGGTTGTATTGTCTGTCTTAGCTGAATGAATTTCTAGTTACTGTTCTTTGTGAAGAACATGTATCATGAAATTAATTGGGTTCAAATGCCTTCTCAAGTCTGTTGGTTTTGTCCTCTCGGTGACCTTTTTATGTTCCTGTTGCTTTTTCCCTCTGTTTCATCCATTTCCTCCATGTTTTAAGTGGTTGTTAGTGGTTGTTAGTGGCACGCTTCGCTTTTCTCAGTTTGTAGCTGTTTTCAGACCAAACCAAAAATTTTGGCTTGTCCTGAGATCATGCTGAACTTCCAAGGAGGCCAAACTAGATAACATCGGCTTTTTACTGTTACCTAACCTTTTCAATCAGAACTATTGGCTTTTAGGATGTTAGAATAGCTCCCATATAGAAAATTCAGTTTTTCTTTTTCCTTTTTGTGAGCTTCTATCCAAAAGATGCAATTCTTTATTCAAGTGGCTTTTATGAGAAAGGTAGGCGAAGGTTATTCTTGCTAAAATACGATCATATGATGACATCAAATATGGACATGCATCAGGGGCTTATTTACACTACTGGTATTTGAACTACTTTTGATGAGGACCATCTGATATACCATCAAACCAGTGAGTTCATCCTTGGAGCAATATGGACACGTGTCAGGGATTAATTTACACTACTAGCATTTGAACTACTTTTGATCAGGATCATCTGATTTACTCTCACCCCAGTGGGTTCAACTCTAGAGTAGTCTCTAGTTAAATAATGTTTCCCGAAGAAATGGTATAGTGCTAGCAGTTGAAATTATAGCTCTAGAAACAGCTGGGACTGGCCTGTTAATTGGCCTTCAGCCTTAGTCCAATCTGTAGGTTGGATTGGTGGCTCTCAAAATCAGATTAAATTGGTGGTCAACACTGTTATATTGCTGTCCCGAATTCTGAACGTGGTAGCTACGTTCACTGGAATGTTAGCGTGGTAGCTGCATTTCTCTGCCCTCAAAGTCGTGAAAATGCTTCATCTGCTGAAGCTACTTTAGTATTTTAACAAAATATGCGAAGTTATATTGTTACAAATGAACAGAGGTCCAAGATGTAATTAGCTTCTCTCAGCCTTAAAAATAAGCTCCATGGCAATTTGCGCTGGAGAGCTCTGGTTCTGCACGGAGAAGAATTATATATTCTTATATGTTTCTAATGCTGATGAATTCAGCATTTTGAGCCAGCCTTTTGATCATTAAACTGATGGACACATGAGCTGCTTCCTGTACCAGATTTTACACCTTGCTTGCAAGAAACTGCTTAAAATTCAAGATTATGCTCTCGTCTGACATATTCTCTATTTGGGTTTTATGATCAAAGTCCATCTACTTGTATGACTACTGATAGTTTTCCTGCAGTTTGGTTTATTCAAAGTTTCTATCTCTTTGTTACGTCACCTGACTAATTGTTACGATTTGGTGGTTGTTTGGACACTGGCATGTACCATTTTCTGATGGAGTTTTCTATTCTTTTTGCAGGCCTCTGTCTTACATACCTAGGCTTGTACCTTATGAATGGTCATGGCCAACCTGCTCTTCTTTACCTTGTTCCTTGTACATTAGGTACCCAAATGCGTGATTTGCTTGACTCATGATGGCTTTCTGCTTGATTGTTGATTAACATGCCTTTTTTTGGGTCCAGGGCTCTCTATAGTTTTGGCTTTGACAAGAAGAGAATTGAAACACCTCTTGAACTATGGTAACGAGCCATCGTCCTCAGATGATAGTGCTGGGGAAGCTTGAATATTTGCACCTGTAGAAGCACCTGTGAGAACGAGGAGTGATGAAGGCTGATACATTTGTAAGTTTATTGGGTGAAGACGATGACTTTTTTCCCTTATGGATATATTATGACGTAAATATTTACTAATAAGGGAAAAGAGTGCCAGGACAAAGCTGAACATTGGTCGTAAATATGCAAATTACTGTAAGATCCCATTGTAATTTCCATCTGGATGTATCAATCATGACGCCATTGTTATCAGAGTGATATTTGTCTCTCTCTCTCTTTTTCCTTTTCTCAGATCTTTGCATAAGTCATGTGTAGCCCTGAAATCTCATCCTAAGAATCCACTATGCTGAAATCATACTGAGAGAACTGAGATTGGTATATGATTATATCTTAGTTCCATGTTATCTTAATCTGTGAGCCTTCATTTTATTAACACATCAATTATTGATCTGTGTGGGTCTCAATCTTGTTTTTTTCTCCGTTCATGTATTATGCCACATAATCATGACGACGGATCAACTGTTTTGATGTTTTTCTGCCACATATGAACTGACCTTTTGCTAGGTTTCTCCTTCCTCAGTTGTTTTCCTCACGTTGACAAGCATTTTGAATGCATCTGTTAGGCTCGAGATTCAGTTATATATGTCTATATTATATTATATTATATTATATTATATTATATATATATATATATATATATATATATATATATATATGTATGAAATAAGGTGAGTCAAAACTCACTCCTATTCCGTTGATTTGCTTTTAAGCGTCTTTGCCATCATCTTTGCCTATCACAAGTGCCATTCAGGAGTTGCAATTTGTATGTGATTGCTATCCCTGTTGATAGTTTTAACTAAACTATGTTGAACAATCAAATCACGTGCCTGCTTCAATCCAGTGTAATCTCTACTTCAACCTGTCAATATGTGTCTAAAATCCATATATGACCCATTTATTTTTAAATGGGGTCATATATGGGTCACTTTAATTTCGAAGAGCCTACTCTAAATGGGTTTTGAATTAAAATAAATTTGTCTAAATAGGTTGAGTTTAAAATCTATTTCTAGCTCTCTAGGCTCACGTTCACACTCTCTCTTCCTCTTTAGCCTTATAAGAATATTTTAAAAAATTGAAATTATATTTATATTTATATTTATTTTCTTTTTATTCTTTAATTCTTTCCTTTCCTTTTCTTCCATTTTCCTTCTTCCATCTTCCTCACTGGTGGTTGGCTAGGCGAGAGACTTGTGGCTGGTCGCTAGTGACTGGACAAAGAAGGAAAAAGAAAAAGAAAATGAAAAATTCGATTTTTAAAAAAATTAAGATAAAAATGCTAAAAGGAGTGCACGGAGGAAAATCTAATTTGATTTTCCAAACCTAACGATAGAAAATATTTTTAATTTTTTTTTTTTTTTTAGATTTGAGGTTAATACTAGAAAATATTGTTTTTTTTTTGGAAAATAACTTCTTGAAAAACATTTTTCAAGAAACGAATAAAACCTCAAAATTTTTAAAAAATTTATAAAATTTAGTTCATGAAAGTGTTTTAGTAGTACAATTTTTTTAAAAAAATAAAAAATAAGCTTTCCTAGATTTGACCCAACTCAACTTTTTAAATTAAAGCCATACTTTAGCAATAATATATATATATATATATATATATATATATATTTTAAATGGGTCAGGTTGGGGGCTTGGATATGGTCGAAAAATTTGCATTATGATAAATGGGTTAATTTAGGTCGGATTATTTATGACCCAACTCAAACTTGACTTGATCTACCCATTTGACACATCTAGTCTTTACTAAGGAGTCTTCTCTTCTCAAGATTAGGGTGAGCTATAATAATTCAAATGCCTGAATCGTTATAGGATTCAGCCGCCATCATTTCTTAGGCCGATTAAGAGTCTAACATTCATGTTGTGTTGTTGATGACTTTATTAGAGAGTCGTTGATGTGCTTCAAGTTGTCAATCGTTCAGTTCATTGATGACTTTTTTCTGTTCACCAAATTCTATTTTGATTGACTAAGTCTTATCATTTATTAGTAATTACCAAAAGTTTGTCATTTTTTGGTGTAAACATATGTCCCCTTTAAAAGAATTGAATAATTTATGGATGATTTGAATCTTTTAAATTAGATTATTAGGAGCCATAGAGTATGCCCTTGTCATTGGCAAATTCGATTTTTCCTTACTGAATTTCATCATGGTCAAATTCATCGTTAGACATATTTTTCCATGAAAGCCACACATTTTGTAATGTCTTCATGCAACCCTCTATCTTTATTCTTAAGTAATTGCTCAAATTGGAGGTGAGCATGGTTCTAGGGTAGAACAAGGCACCTAAGAATCAGACAAGTCTTTGTACTTTTCTTATTCTATGTTCTCGTATGATCTTGCAATATTTCATGACATCTAATGATAAGTGTGTAATCTAAAACCACTAGTTTGAGTTTCTATTTTTAGTGAAATCCATGACTAGGACTTTTACTATGTTAATATTTCATAATTTTTGTGATCTAAATATGAGTTGTATTAATAGATTATAGCAAGTGGTGATCAATTAAGAGTACATGTGAAACTTGGATAGATCTTGGAACTGATCTTGGAACTTGTGATTGGGTAGGTTCTTGATTTTTAGGTTTGCATGATAGGTTTCAGGTTTCAAAACTTAGGAACCTATTCTAACAGGTAAGTTCTAGGATCTAGGTGGAAGTTAGTCAAAATCTAAAACCTCTCAACCAAAGCTCGTACTCAAGCACTTGCGTTGCCAACTAAAATAAATCAACAAAGTTTTGGCCTTCAAATTTTTCTCTTAAATTGAATTTCAATCAATTGAAAACAAAATTTGTCAATTTTTCCTGTAAGAGGGAAGAAGGTATCTATTTCTAGCCTTTTGAATTGAGCAGTAAACTAATTGGCCAACTTGTTATTTTGTTGATTTAGTGTAAGCCAAATTAGCAATCGATTCCTCACGTATCGTTCTATAAAATTGAGAATGGAATTATCTCTCCATATTTGGGCAATTACACATCGGATAGGTGGTAAATTAGTGTATCGGGTAAAAATAATTTTGAACAAAGACAAAGGAAATAAAATTCATTTGTCTATGCTCTTCCACTCTGGGTTTATAAATTGACCAAATATTCAATAGTCGATTGTTCATTTTTACTAGTAAATAAAAAAGAATTTAAGGATTTTAAAACCTCTTGGAAAAGCCTCATTGTTGACCTATATAGGATGCGGTTTCCTACAAACAAGTATAAAACATCCTTGTCTACCTCCAATCGATGTTGAACTTATTCAGCAAACTGTGTTAGGTTCAATTGTAGATTTGGTTGGCCATTTTGCTCCTAAGGCGGTTACACTAGTCTTGCCAGATTTTCAACTTTAATAAGCAAGTTAGGCCTAATTGGAATACTCACATTGGGTGCAATTGGCCTTACATCTTCAACATTTGGCAATTGATTGGCCTATTGACCAATTTGATTTTTTAAATTATTGTCATTAATTTGGTTATTTTGATCTATAGCCTCCTGATCATCATCATTATTGTGACCTTGATTAGAAGTTTCGGGCCTTTGCATAATTCTTATAGGGGGTCGACTACTTTGACCAATACCATTGGCATCAATAAATGAAGAGGGATTATGATCATACCTTGTTACCACTGAATTGGATAGTGGTGGTTGATTGGATGATCTTGCCCTTAAAAAAACATCATTCATGGCATTGATGACGATCGACTTGATTACGTTGGACATGTGACTCACAATGTAATTGACTCTATCATTTCATTACTCTAAGAGCAGTCTCTTCAAAGTGGCCAACATACGAGGATTTGGTAAAACTTTTCACAACTGATTCTTAGTGAAATGTTAAGAAAGGTCTGCCCCATCGCATTGGCTTGCTTCCGCCGTTCAGTTGACGGCCAAAGATTTGCAATGCGCTATTAAAAAACCTTCTAAGATGTTTTGAAGTTAACAAAACAATTCATAAGTCCTTATGAGCTTGATATGTGCAAGTGGTGTTTATGGCTCATATAATTAAAAGGAACTTATATATGTGAAGTAAAAATATTTAGAATAGTTGGAAGAACCTATGTGAACAAATCTAGAAGAATTGGAGGTACTAATTTGAATAGTCTAAAAGATCTACATCATCACTGTACTCAAAGTACCTCATGTGATGCAATTGGATATAATCGAGAAACCTGGTATAACCAAAGTTTGATAACACTAGAAACCTAATATAATTAGAATATGATATCATCGAGAAGTCAGATATAACCGGGGACTGCTAATATGAGCGGAGTGACTTCACCACTTAGGACAACAATCTTGTTACAAGCTCCAAGGATTATAACTCGAGATAAGTTATCTTTTGACAGCTAATGATCTAGTGTAGATTCCTAATTTAAAAGAATGTGATTGATCTTCAATCCTAAGATTATTTATGTGGAAGATATCAATTATGTGTGATATCTTGGTTGATTGACAATCATCCCAAAGGCGCAGAGCTAATCTATTTATGGAAACAAAAGATTTGATTATGTGTGACCAAATTTATGAGAACTTGGCTAAATTGATCTTCTCAATAATTGTTCAATAGATAGTTTGGAGATTGATCTTTATGAAGATTGTCTAGTGGGAAGACTGAATGTGGAGGAGTATAGAAGGAGATCAACAGGATGCCAAAGAGAGGGGAATACAAAGTGGAACAATCCAAATACAAAGAAAGCTTTACATTCTTATATTATCTTGCTCCTAATAACCAACGAATGGCAAGTGCTACTTTTCAAGCATATTGAATTTGTAATCTCTTGAGAAAAGTTATCAATGTTATAATCTGTGCTTATGTGTGTGATATTGAGATGTGTATAAGCAGAATCGGTTTCAAGAAAAAGTGCTTGGGTATAAGCAACACATTCAATGTAAATAAAGATTGTTAGTGGAATCCAACCGATTGACTATTAGTTTGGGAGGGTGGAAGTATGCTTAACTAAGCTAAAACACTATAAAGCTCTAAGTATATTGTTATTTATCTTTTTGCTTATATTCATTACTGCTTGATCGAAGTGCATTGCACCACTTAATATAAACTTATTCTTACATATATCAACAGTCTACTATATTCAATATTATGCTTATATCAAACTTAATGCTATAAATTCCGTAATACTTTGTCAAGTTTCTTCAAATCACCTACTTATCCTGTCTAGGTGATACTATTAGCCAACATCATGCGCAACCCTGTCATTGCCATGCGGCATTGTCAAGCTCTAGATGACTTTTTGTTCTCTATCATATCTCAAGTCCTATAAAAATAGGGGAAATGACATGATTGTCATTCTACTTGAAAAATTTAACCTCAAACAAGACCAACAATAACTTGTGACCAAAATATATATCACAACACACACAGCAACCCATTAAGCTGGTTAAAGGATCATAGCTTCTACAATCCATCAATGTTTATATACAGTTCCAACTCAAGTAAATCCAACAAATATCATTTCAGATAGTATTAGACTATCTCAACTTATATCCGACATTCAACTACCAAAATTTCCCATTGATATCTCTTTCATTCTACGAGCCACTATCTGAAGAACTTGAAAATATTGGAGTAAAAGGGGCAAGCAATTATAGCTCAATGAGTAGTAATATCTTTTTTAAGCAAATTGAGCATCCATTATGCATGTTTATAATATACCACATTGAAACTCATTTACTTCAAATCCACAGTATAGCATATGTACGAAATCAAAAACAAGTTTTACCTTTTCAACAAACCTTTATACATTAAAAATATTCATTTTATTAGTAATATCAAAGAAAATATCAATGATCTAGTCTATTGATCATTCTCATCAATTTATATATTAATGGTCTATTCCATTGAACAATCTAATCCTACGTATCAATAGTCTATTCCATTGATCCATCTCATATGAAATCATATGTCAATGTTTCATTCCATCGACTAATCTATTACTCACTATCAAGCTATGGTCACAACACATGCCCAGTGATAAGGTGATGACCATTGCTCGCTTGGCAAGATCTCTATTTATTATCAGCCAATGGCTTGACCTAGAAAGACATCCTCAAATCAATATATAAACCTAGAAATCCCTAGCTGGGTTCACCATAATATAAAGTATAATATGATCATCCTTCGATGAACCACATTACCAAATCCATATTCATTTCAAAAATTAGAATGTACTTTACAAACCAAACTATATATTATTCCATAGCTCCATTCATCAAACAAATATGTCTACAAGACATTTCACAAACTTTCAGAATTCATTTCATAAACTAGATTCATAAATAAATAAGTGCACCCTTTCAAAAAGTTTTTCATAAAACATTTATCAAACCATTCACAGATTACCGAAAAGTAGTAAATGTCCAATCCGGAGTTTAATGTAATAAACATACTCTTTGATAACTTGCAAAGCCTAAAACCCAACCATGAAGGTTACTTGAGCCATTGAACTCGCAGTTCTATTAACTAAGCAAGAAATATCGTCAAAATTGAGTAAAATGCTATTTCAACTATGAATCAGCTAAACTAAGCTTAATGACTAACAACATATCTCCCACATGTCAACAAATTGCTCGCCTAAACTGATTATTTGAAGCTATCAGCAACGCTAGGCTTGCACGTTAAACTTGGTTGTGTCATAACTCTCTCCACCAAACTTTGTTTTAAGCTAACTTATAATCAAAAGAAAACCCTTTCGAAGTACTAGAAGATCTATAGCTTGGCTGACCCAAAATTAGGCTGAAAATCGAAGAAATTTGGTATAGAAATTTTTTTTATCATTCTTGTTCATCATTGTAACTTTGAAAATTCGTTTCAAGCAAACCGCAAGTCCAAATTGAGTTTTCTAATATTCTACAGCTCCAAAACACCTACTATAAGCCCCTTATAATTTTACAATTTAACAACTCTTTAGTTGGACCTTATAGTTCAAATTTCTCTTAATTCCAATTTGTGCCCTAATTTGAAAAACCACTACGATTAGAAGAAAAAAGGGATTAAATCCTTACTGAGCATTGTGAATCGAAATAAATCCGGCTTGGCGAGGCATTTGAGATGTGTACGCGTGAAACCCCTCTTTCCTTTTTTCCCTTGCTCTTCTTCTTTCCCTTTCTTTCTTTTCTCTTCTCTTTTTATGTTTATTGGGATGAAGTGCACTATAGGGGCAAGCATGGTTTGGGTGGGTGGTTCCCACCTTGGAATTGGGAACCACCCACTAATGATCAGTTCTGAAAAATTGGAACCGAGATTCAACCGTTGGTTCCAAGGATCCACTTGGAAATTGGACCGCCGGTTCAGTCTGATTCCTAGGTGGGTCCATAGAACCGGTCCCCAATCCCTACAAAGCTTATTCGGCCTTATATTTGGGTTGAATTGTGAGCCAATTGAAAACTATAAGGCAAAATGCATAGACAATATTCGTTAGCTAAAAACTTATTTTTTTCGAAGATCATGATGTGGTCCTCTTAAAGTTTCCCTACACCAGAACAAGTGAAGAATTAGACTCCACGTTAAAAGTCCTAACCTCACAAAAGTTAAAACATTAATTGCTTGATTCATCGTTTTTTAACGTCGACCTAATTTAATCATTAGATGGCTAAGGAAAGACTTAATTATACGCTTAAAATGAGTCATTGGCTCTTATGGACATTTCCGATTGGTTCTCTCCTTCCTCTGCATTTTTTTCTTTTGTTTTGGTTGAAAAAGCAAGTAAATGTATTATTAGAATGAAAAAGAAAAGTAGGGGGTTAATCCTATTACACACCCAATAGACAAAACTAGTTAATAATGTCAAAACTACAAATGTACATATATGTACATATATATTTGATCAAAAAACTACAAAATAATTAAATAATTGAAATGGAAATGTCTTTTTAAATATACATATGTATCGGTTCGAATTGGCTGGGTGGGTGGGTGGTTCCACGTCTAAAATATGGGCCCCGGACTCGATACTTAGTGGTTCCACTAAATTGGAACCGAGAACTGGACCGGCTCCCATGGAAACAATAGGTTCGGTTCGGTCCGGTCTAGTTACGGGTGGTCTAGACGGTTTCTGGTTCTTTTGCATACCCCGAGTGCACTCTCCCTTTATTCCTTTTTACCTCTTGGTGGTATTTTTTTTTCTTCCTTTTGTTCTTTTGACTTAGTCAATATTATATTCTTGGCATCAAATTTCCTCAAATTGAACCATAGGTTGTCCCACCAAATATGCCAAAAAGATGTTTTCTTGAAATTTGGATCGTTGATAAAGTATCTTTCATTGAAATCTGTTCTTTGGCTTTTTTTTTTTTTTTTTGAGATTGAGTTGGATTCTTTGGCAATTTGGAACATAGTTGAATAAGTGGAACATAAGGAAAGTATAATCTTCAATGGAATTTAATCCATGATGAAGCCGATGACATAAAAAAAATTCATTAAAATCTAATTGATGACAAAGTGCAATGATAAAGATTTAATGTTAGAATTTAATCAACAATGAAATTCCAAAAACTGCATTTAAGATACACGCCATAATTTATTTGATAATGAAATATCTGAAACAACGACCAAAATATAGGATTTGAAATATATTTAAGGGACAAGTGCATGGAAGTCGTAAAACTTGTCATGAAAGTGCAATTAAATTTTAAAACTTTCAAAAAATACAATTGAGTTTTAAAAACTTGTCACAAAAGTATAATCGAGTCCTATAGCTTTTAAAAAGTGCAATCACGTCCTAAAACTTGTCACGAAAGTGTAATTGAGTCTTAAAACTTTCAAAAAGTGCAATTGATGGAGGACTTAATTGGATCAATTTCATAAGTTATAGAACTTAATTACATTTTTTGAAAATATTAGGACTCAATTATACTTTCATGGCAATTTTTTTGACTTAATTACATTGTTTGAAAGTTTTAGCACTCAATTGCAATTTCACGACAAGTTTTAGAATTTCCAGTTCACTTATCCTTAATTAAGGAAGACAAAGACAAAGATAATTCTGCGAGAATGTTGATTTCCGTAATTGATTAACAATTGCTAGCGAAATCAATTAGCCTGTGATGTTTTTTATTATTTCAGAAAGAATGTTTGATTAGATGAAAGGAAATAAATCCACAACTCGTCGGGTATTTATACAACACAAGAAATTTGAAACATATATCGGGGAACAAATGATACAAATAAATGGTCGGATTAGACATCGACCGCTCGTCATCTTCATGTCTCAAGGGCCTCCACCTCTATGGACCTATCCTAAGCCTAATCTAATGCTAAGACTAGGAACGTACAATGTGAAAGAAACAATCATCATTACAAACATACAAAAACAATCACCATTACAAAACAAACAAGGACAATCAAGAAATTAGGACGGTAGGCATAATTGATCAAATTGGGCCTCGAGATTGGCCTTTGTAATTCATGCAATGATATACCTATGACATCTACCCAATCCATTTTTTATGGCTTATAGCTATTGGTCACCATTTGTGTTCTCGCATGGCAACCAATGCTAAAAATTCCCTAAAACAAGTTCTAAGTGTGACTCAAAGGTATTCCCTTGCGAGTTCATGCATTGCACTATGCATTCATCTAAAAATGACATGTATATTTGAAAGTAAACATGCAGGTAGGCAATCGGGCTTTGGTTCTCAATTAATCAAGCAATTTCAGTGAGTCAACATTGGATCACTTATTCAGCTATCAAGAGCTAAGCACAATCACATGCGTTTAACAAAAATGAACATATTATAGGCCAGTAGGTTCAAAAGATGCCCAAAAATCATTTGAGAAAGAATGCAAAAATAAGATATGAAAGCTTGGATGAAAATGGCAACATGATTTTGTCGTAGTTATGAGGCACATTTCCTAGTAAGGCTAACCTGAGTGCATTGAAGGGCACATTGATCAACTCAAATTTAGACAAAATTCATATTGAGCCACTATTCAAACCGTGCCAAAGCATTTTTCAAGAATGAAATTTTCATGCATGGCCATCACTTGAACGAAAATCAAGTTTGAATCAACTAGAATACAAAATTCCAAATTTATTTCGCACATTCAAAAGGTCTGAAAAGAACAATAAAATGCTTTTTATTTTCCAAGATTTTTTTTTTGTGCAAATTTCAGAAAGTAAGAATCAAAACTCATGAAGACAAGTAGTCTCAACTCAGCATGCACAATATTCTAAAAAATCCTAGAAGAAGATCACGACAAAGAATCACAACAGAAATTGTCCAAAAAGGCAAACAAGATCAAATCAATTGAAATAGGATCCATGGACAATTAGCTCTAAGAAAATTACAGAACATCAAGCACATCATAGAAATTTTTTTTTGAAGAGAGTTTCCTAAGATGAGCTACACATGAATTTATAAAAATTCAAAAACACATAGTGTCAAATAAAAAATTGGACAAAACAGTAAGATCTCATGGCAGATCGGTATCGATTTATCCCAGTAAACGATGTCTAAAAAAATCTGAAATTTCACCACAATCTAGACAAGAGAAAGAAGAACAAACTTTGGTGAGGACCCGACTTCAGAATCCTTAACAAAAAAATCATTCAAAAATAAGAAGAGGTCTAACTCAATAAAGGCGGGACAGGCATTCCGGATTTCACTCAAAGCAGATATCTAGGCAAAATTTGCAAAAATAGAAAACAAGTCAAATGACATGGAAATAATGCAAAATTGGCATCATTGGAAAGATTAAGACGTATCCTAAGATTTTTTAAGAGATGTCGAGTCCGATTAGGGTCGAATTCATGGTTGAATGGTGACGATCACAAGAGCATGTAAATCAATCATAAGCAAGTCAGAAAATGATGCATGGTAATTGGCTTGTTAGGCTACCTAATCAATGTATGCACATTATGAAATTCGAGCATGACGTAGGGCTAAATGCGAAGATCAAGTTTGGTTAAGACATTTAACGCTAAATCTATGTGCAAAAAGTCACCCAAATTCATTAACATTGATGGGTGACTTGTCCTTAAAAATAAAATGCATGACAATTTCAGTTGTGACATGTCAACTTGATGCACGGTTTTCACTTGATATGTCTAGAAGACACCATGTGCTAATTTTGCTCTTAAGGAGCTCAAACAAAGATGTTTTTGTAGATTCATGATAAGCCTCCACAGCAGGGGTAACACTGAACGTGAGCTATTTCGATGATCTAATAACACGTTAAACTCCTATTAAAATTCCCACATGTAAAATGCAATGTTGTGGTTATTTTCCATGAAGAACCTAAGTCTAGTTTGATTCACACAAGCCTACACGAAAATGACAAAACAGGACAATGCAATCAACTTCACACAATCCAGCAGCATGAACATGTTTTGCACACACGATTGACCTAGTAAATCGCAATCATTTGGCGCAAATTATACCTAGTTAAAAATCTTGTAATGCGTATTATAACTTTCATGAAGGATGGGAATCCAATTGAACACATTTAAGACCTCATTTCACAGTAAACATGAGTCAGACTCAAATAGGGCAGACCAATCTAGGGACGCTTTTTTTAAGGTTTTGCCTAACCAAATCTACTCCAAAAATTCAGAAAAGAAAGATAGGATATGACCAACACATTTTCCTACAACTTTCATGACGAAATCATCTCCAAATAATGAGGTTTAGGACCTCAGGTCGGCCTTAACAAAAAGTTACTTTCAAGCATGCAATTTTTGTAGAACAAGGTAGATCATGTAGAATCATGTTCAATCTCATCTTCAATCGACACAACATCATCAAATCTCATCACATAGCATCCAAATCTTCATATCTAAGCATGAGATATGATCCTAGGTTCGAATCCTAACCCCAATCGACTATTTCATTCTTACCTCATCAGATTCAAGTTTCAACAATCTACCTTTTACGATCTTGATGAATCAAATGCGATTGATTGATGATCAAGACTTCGGATCACCTCACAAACCTCAACAATCAACGGGTGGACGCCTTGGATTGTTGGAGGATTGGATCAAGGCCGGTTGACCCACCGGTACATGGTTGAGGAAGGCTGGTCCAGTTCTAACCGATTTTGGTCGTTGAAGGGGGATCGGGCCATCGAAGCTCATCCGGTGGCTGTCTAGCAAGATCCTGACCACCACATGGGATAGGTCTAGTAGTGGTCAAATAGCCTAGGATTGCCATTGGCCGTGGATTGAAGAGGAGTCGACTGCTAGTCCAATTGGCGGTTCAACTGCCAAGAGAGAGAAAGAAGCTCACATGGATGGATCAAGTGGTTGTTAGAGGAGACGTTGGCTCCGATCAACACCAGTAGAGAAAGAGGAGGATCAGAGGATGGAGCAACGGTGGTGAGGTCGCTGGCGTGGGGGTGGTACATCGACGATTGCTGGTTTCACATAGAGTGAATGGGAGAGAGAGAGAGAGAGAGAGAGAGAGAGAGAGAGAGAGAGAGAGAGAGAGAGAGAGAGAGAGAGAGAGAAATGTTGTGCAGATCTCGTGAAAAGAATGTGAAAATGAGCCCCCCATAGTTTTTGGAGGGAAAAACCTCATATAGTTTCCATTTAAGATCAAATCTCGACTATTAGTTCTATCTGACGGTTGAAACTTGATCGAATAACCTAATTAAGTTCGTTAGGGGTTAATCCTAATCAAAATACATTACATGATCATTTGGATGGTATTGATGCACAAAAATTGAGAGTTTAAGCTCAAATTGCGATTAAAGCCTAATTAGGGGCAATTTTATAATCTCACAAAATCTAGGGTACTTTCACAAAATCTGGAAAATTGAGGGACGTAGGGATGAAATACACACAATGAGGAGTCGACAAGTGTTCGTCGGCCACCGAGAGTCTGCTGGTCAAACTGATTCAAGTCGGTTTAATCAGTTCTTGGGCAGCTTGGGCTTGCCAGTCTTGGGGGGCCAAATTTTATGCAATTCAGTTTCTCAAGGACCAAATTGGAAGAAAAACTTACTCAATTTGATGAAAAACGGTCCAATTTTAAAGAGATTAGGCCAATTAAATCATATAAATCCGATCCAATGATTTTCTATTAGCCTAATTGCTTGATTATCATAAAAAATAGTGGACCTACACCATGGGTACACATAATTGGATATTACAAGCCAAATCAGACATTTCCACATAGATTCTTGATCGAAATTGCAAATTAATCAAAATCAAATTCGATTAATATTGTGAGACACCTATTTGAATGATTGCCCATGCTTAGGATAACTTATTGCATCCAAATTGACTTTGAATTGATGTCACAACTTTTATGCTAAAAATGAACCAAGGCTTAACAATGAAATTGAACCTTGATTCTCAAATGGGTCAACTTGAATTTCTTTAATTGAAGTTCGTTAGCTTAGTTTTTCTATACTCAAGAAGGTTGAATTTCTCAAATTGAAAAGTTCTCGAGTGAATCTCTTAAAATGGACACTGGATTTGGATTTATTTTAAGAAAATGATTGGAATGAAAGTATTCGTTCGCAAATCATGAAGAATTGATTCGGACCCCCCTAATTAGGGCTAAAAATTACAATTCACATTTTGACATGACTGTCCTTGAAACTAAACGAACAAATGAATGAGAAATTGTCCCTAGATAAAATGTCGTAAAAGGAACTAAGCTTAATTATGACTAGAATGATAGTAATTTTTATTTTTGGTCATTTCGTACCTAAAATCGAAAAATTTGGAAAACAAGGTTCTTAATTAATCTTCACAAAATTTTTGACGCTAAGGTCAAATTGAAACTAAAATGAAGTGCTTTGCGGATTTTTGATTTTTCAAAAATTTTTTGATCAAAGGTTTTACTAAAAATCAATCCTTTAGTTGATTTTTCTTAAAAAAATTAATTTTTGGATCAACTCTTTGAGATTTTTGAAAATTAACTTGGCTAAAGTGAAATTAAGATCATTTATGATCTTTTTATGCAAAAACCCAACTTTTAACCCGGGTTGACCAAAAAGTCAATCCAAAGTTAACTGTTTGACCTTTTGGATTTTCAATGAAATGGTTTGGAAATCATTTCAAAATGACATAGCAAAAGAAAGAAACGGAAAACGACACTTTTTGGTCAAAAAAGGGCTCCGTCATGATTAGAGACCCTAATCTTGATTTTTTTTTTTATTTACATTTAATGATACATCAGCTAAAAATCAAATGTTAACAGTGGTTCAATAGGGTTTCACTTATATTATTAATTAAATTATTATAGCGAATTATTACCATTCATGATTATAACTTGCTACTATAATTCACTTATCACAATTTATATCTAGACACAAAGAATATGAGATATTGATAAAGTAAAAGTCTTAGCTATAAATGAAAACTCAAATTAGTAATTTCAAGTTATACACTCATTATCAAACGTCATGAAATACCGTGGGATTATGCGAAGACATAAAACAAGAAAAACACAAAGACTTATTTCAAGTTCCACCTATCTAGAACTTGAAACCTACATGTTGAAACATGTTTATCAATTTTTGGAATCTAAAATCTACAATGCATCCCTCAAAATCTAGAATCGGACAAGTTCCTACCATTTTGGTTCTCTGGTTCTAAGTTCCACTTTAAAACTATGCTCACCTCTATGAGGTAGGCAATTGCAATGCGAAATGAGTGCTACAGCAGACATATGTGGCGGTGTGTCTCTATTCTCAAATGAGAAGCTACATGACCCAACTTAACTTGATTCAACTCAATTTTTTAAATTGGTATAAAATGGGAGACCCAAATTGATTCAACTTTAATTTTTAAACCCGTTTTAATTTTTGCCAAAAAACAACCATTTTAATTTAGCCTTACAAATATTTGAATAACCCATTTATAATCCGGTTTAAAATATGAGTAAAAAAATTAGTCATGAACTCATTTTTGACACCTCTACCGTTACATAAGTCCAGAAAAAGTCAATGGGCCCGTTTGGTTTGGCTTTGGGCAAATGCCATTGGAAAAATGCAAATACCTTTGAGTTAAAGGAGTTTGTGAAAATGTAAATAACGTTTGGTAAATTGTAATTTTAAAGCACATTGTGAAATGACTTTGGGCAAAATATTGTTCGGTAAAAATTGCATTTGGAATGGACTTTTGTTAAATTAAAAAAATGAAATAAAAATTAGATTTTTTTTTTTTTTTGAAGTTCTTCGGACCGCTTAGGATCTGGCGGCGGTATATACGTTAGATTGGTCATTGGCTATTTGCCTCCAATCCCGAATGGGGTTATGAAGTCTTTATGCCCTTGGAGGATCTACAGAAACTGGCAAGAGGGCCCGCCGGATCTGGCTGTCGGTCGCCAAATCGCCCCCAGTCGCCGTTGCCTGAGGTTGCCCACCTCAGGCGCACGACCCCAGGCGTCGGTCGCCTGAGGTCGCGCGACCTCAAGTGACGGGTCGCGCAACCTCGGGCGTCGCGACCTCATGCGTCGTGACTTCGGGTGGCCAACGCCGGGGTCGCCCGACCCAAGCGACGTGCGACCTCGGGCGGCCGCCCGGGTCGCGCGGTCGGGTGTCGCCTGAGGTCCGGCGATGGTCGTCGGGGTCGAGCAACCCTCAAGCGATGGTCGCCAGCATGCGCCACCCCTTTGCCGGTGGTCGTCAGCCTCCGATTAGCAGCTGTCTGTTGGAGAAGATGAATAGTAACTGAGTTACTTGCATTCCCAAAATACAACTTCCCAAAGCACCTCAATCCTTGCATTCAGCTAAAGTCTTGTGGATCCATTTGGAGATGCAATTGCATCTTGTCAAAGTCATCCAAAAAATCGAACCAAACGGGTTTGCATTTGGCAAGAGACTTGAGAGTCCCAAAGTCTCTTTTGAAAGTTAACAGGCCAATATCTCGACTTATTTATTTATTTATTTATTTTTGACAAAATATCTCGACTTATTTGTGAAGCTGTGTTCCGTTCCAATCACAATCTGCCTTTTCTCTCGATTCTCGAACGCGTTTTCCTTCAAAATCTCCCAAATCCCGATCCAAAAGCTGCCTTGTTTTGTCCCTACCTCCGCTTTTTCTCTCCCAATCTCAGTTCATCTCACGAATCATCTGTCCTTCCCTCGTGTTAAGAGTCATCTCTCTGTTTCCCTCGAATCTCAGTGCATTCTGCACAGTTCCTGATATCGGAATCCGACCTTTCCTCCGATTCTGATCATTGTTTGTTCTCTCCGAAGAGAAATAAAGACATGGGTGGTCATATGACCAAGGCCGAAGATTCACAGCCAATCCAGAGGGTGAACACAATCCTGGGCAAGCCCTATGTAGATGTCAAGTCTCACTACCAGCTTGGGAAAGAACTGGGTAGAGATCAGTTTGCTGTTACTTACCTCTGCACTGAGAGTTCCACTGGTAGGCAATATGCTTGTAAGTCCATTTCGAAGAGGAACCTTGTGACCAAGAATGATAAGGAGAACATGAGGAGGGAGATTCAAATCATGCAGCATTATAGTGGAGTTCAAAAGTGCTTATGAGGACCACCAAGCGGTCCACCTCGTGATGGAGCTCTGCGCTGGTGGCGAGCTTTTTGATAGGATCATTGCGAAGGGGCACTATAGTGAGAGAGCTGCGGCTAAAGTCTGTGGGACGATTGTCAATATTGTTCATGCCTGCCATTTCATGGGTGTTATGCATGGGGATCTCAGGCCTGAGAACTTCTTGTTTGATGACACGGATGAGAATGCCCCCTTAAAGGCTACAAATTTCAGATCATCTGAGTTCATCGAAGAAGGTGAATATTCTATTTTTCACTTACAAATTCTTCCTGTTTGGTTGGTTCGTGACTGATAGCATGGAATGAAATGGACCAGCTTTCACTTTTGGAAGTGAAATGATAAATGGTTTGCAATTTTAGGATATATTACATCTTTAGCTACGGTAAGGAAGTGTTAGAATGGTGCCAGTCAGTTTTTCAGTGAGTCTAGAATGCATGTAAGATCATGACACGCGAAGGGTATAGCAAAGAGTCGATAATTTATTCTTAAGTAAATATATTCCTCGACTCTAGTTAAGTTTTGGCAAATTAATAAACTGGGAGTGAATTTACAATTATCACAAGGCTGTGGATTTCGACACATTTTATACTACCCTCTTTTAGGAGGTTAGATTCTGACTTGCTGCATGATTTTCTACAGAAGAGTAGCATTCGCCACAAACTTGTGTCGTTTATTCCTGTCAAAGCATGTAACAGGTCCCTGGTGTCTCTTGTACAATGCTAGATGCTTGAAAAGCAGTTGTTGCATGCGAGTGAAAATTGATGTGGTGTCCAACTGAGATCTGCTGTTGCTGGTTGCTGACGAAAGTAACTTTGCAGTTAAGCTCAGCTTTATGTTCTGTTATAGCTTTCAAACTTGAGAAGAAATCAAGTGGATATTACTTAGCAAAAATATGCATATGGCTTTTTGGCTGTTTCCATTGCTTACCTGTGTTATTTTCCAGGCAAGGTGTACCAGAGATTTGTCAGGAGTGCTTACAATGTTGCTCCCGAGGTTTTGCGGTGCAATTACGGGAAGGAAATAGACATTTGGAGTGCAGGAGTCATACTTTATATCCTACTCAGTGGCGTGCCTCCCTTTTGGTGTGGTAAAGACTATATCCTTTTCTTTTTCCTTTGTTTCCTTACATAATTCTTCATGCTCTCAGAAGTACGTAGTTCAATCATCTCTTCAGAACTTGCCAGACAGTAAAGTGGTACATGATTTTGGCATCGGTAGTGTCTAATAAGTGTGCATTGCAGAAACTGAGAAGGGGATATTTGAAGCCATACTGCAAGGACATATTGATTTTGAAAGTCAACCATGGCCAACTATATCCCATAGTGCTAAGGACCTGGTCAAGAAATGTTAACAATCAACCCGAAGGAAAGGATTACTTCTGCACAGGTTTTAGGTGATTTTACTTCTGCCTTACAAGACGCATGCTCTTAGAAATGCTTGATGGCTGTTAATTTTGTGGGAAACCTATTGAATTAGAAGCCTTCCTTCTACTCTATCAGGGATATGATTGTTTTGCAATAAATGAAGTATGAGAAATGCTAGCTCTATTATCTAAGCTTGAGTATATGAGTAATGAGATTCTTTGTACTAAACAATGAAAGTAGGAGTCCTCTTCTGGCATGTTATATCTCTAGATATATTACAATGTCGAACTTGCCGGTACATTAGAAGTTTATATTCTCTTTGGATCAACTGCATGATATTTCTGTCTCATGCAGAGCATCATTGGATTAAGGAAGGTGGAGATGCGTCGGACGAGCCAATAGACAGTGCCATCCTTTCAAGAATGAAGCAATTCAGAGCAATGAACAAGTTGAAGAGACTTGCATTGAAGGTTAGTCCCTGCATTATTGGAGTGCATCTTGTTTCTTTATGTCCCTATTTGTATTTGCGGAAAGACTATACGAGCGTAACTGAAGGGATTGCTTCTGGATGGGAGTGTTTCCCATGTTTCCAAATTCAAATAGTTTGTGTTTGCTAATTGATTGACAATATGTTAAGTTTAGAATGTTATTTCCAGGTCTTAATTTGGTGCAGAGATTGATTAGGCAATCATTTCATGCTAATGACTTTGCTATTGTAAAATGAAATAGGTAATCGCTGAAAATCTATCTAAAGATAGTCAAGGGTTGAAAGCAACATTCGCGAATTTGGATACTGACAGGAGTGGAACGATCACCCATGAGGAGCTGAAGACAGGACTAGCTCAGCTTGGATCAAAGCTCACAGATGCAGAAGTGAAGCAACTGATGGAAGCAGTAAGATATATAATATGGAGTGCCCAACTTATCCAAACTGATTTTTTTCTTTTTTTTTTGGGTTGAGGAATTTGAATTGGTGCGACGGAAATCCTTGTTCTGTACTTCAGGCTGATGTGGATAGAAGTGGAAGTATTGACTACATTGAGTTCCTGACAGCTACAATGCATAGACACGAGCTAGAGAGAGACGAACTTCTTTACAAAGCCTTCCAGCATTTCGATAAGGATAATAGTGGGTAAGTGTTCCTTTATCACGTCATAAACTGTTCAAGAATCAGGACTTATGTCACTATGAATTTCATGGTCTATCTCTCCAGGCATTGAATATGGACCTACTTGGTTTTACACACAATTTATCGAAGGCATTACATGCATCAAATTCTATTTGACGTTTGAAGTTCTTCCTTCTGTGTTAAGGGTGAAAACAATTGCCGACACAAATGGTTATTTTTTTCTCATTTTTCACAGGGACATCACAATGGATGAAATTGTGACTGCCATGAGAGGATATGGAATGGGAGATGAAGACACCATTAGAGATATTGTAGCTAAAGTTGACATAGACAATGTGAGTTTGATTTTTTGGATTTAAAGTTGCTTTCAATTTGAAAAAAATTTCTGGCTTATGTATTCCTCTAAAGATTTTGTGAGAATTCTCATATTTTAATTTTATCCTTGCTTTTCTGTAGAATCTTCACCCAGCACAATTTGTGCTCCATCGCTTTGTTCCCCATTGGGGATTATGCTCTGTAAAACGAAAGAACTCTTTCATGAATTCTAGATTTCCTTTTTTCCAGATGGAAGACATTGAAAATGGTATTGCTGTTTTACAACTTTCTAGAATGCCGATCCTATTGAACACGTCTATTTTCTTCGCTGACAATGAAATTGGAAACTACCAAAGTCCCACAAAAGCGGAGTCCCACAAAAGCACCTACAAACTCTTTTTTGCATCACGAGCTTATACGTTTTCTTCTGTGTTGGCAGGACGGCAGAATCGACTTCCAGGAGTTCTGCGCCATGATGAGAAGTGGCAACTAACACCAGTGAAGACTTCTAGGCACCAATCTACAATTACACGTAGATTGAACTATTGTAAATCGAAGTTAAAGCACTCTAAAAGTTGGAAACTGTTCCTTCGACATACTTGACCTGGATAGTTTATTCTACTTAAAGATTTATTTTTGTTCTCTTAGATGCCAAATAGAGGCATGCAACTCATGGCATTTTTTGGGCCTTTCCTACGGTTCCTTTTAGTATTGTTGCAGTGCGTTTGGTAACTTTTCTTCTCTCAGGAATAATTTCTATTCAAAAATAGTTTTTTTCATTTCTATTCCCAAAAATAAGGAAATGATTTTTTTTACCTCATTCTGTTCCAAATATTACCTAGCCTCTTATCAAATGGATTTTCACTTTTTTGTTTTGTTTTAGGGAATAAAAGAAAAATAGTAAAATAGGATGGTGAGCAAATAGGTCCTTAATTTCTGAAAGAGCACTGTGAGAGAAGACATCATCTGAAAAAAAAAAAAAAAAAAAAACAAGCCCTTAATTTCTACAAGAGCATTGAGAGAGAAGACATAATCTGAAAAAAGAAAAAAGAAAAAGAAGGATGGGCTGCTTCTTTACCATTGTAAATTATGGTAAAATCCTCTCTTTTCAACCTTCGTGGTTCCTAAACTTGAGTGGCAAACTCGAGCATTGAGGAACATCGCAGTTTTTTTTTTCTCATTATGTCATGACCCAACCTCAGCACCCAGCATCGATATGAGTGAATAGGCATAAAGGTAGGGTTTAGAGGTGGTTAATCATGAGAGTTTCCTCGGGGCACATTAACTCTAATGATGTCATCTTCTCATCCTTTGGGATCAGCACCACGAGGTCTCTTGGTCATGATCATAAGCTCTCCAAGCTCACACCTCGTGTGATATAGGAATTTGTCATGACTCTACCTTGATAGCATTTTTTGAAAAAAGGCGTAAAGGTAAAGTTTAGAGGTATTTGACTATAAAAGTTCACTCAAGGTACGATCCCCCAACAAGATGTCATCACCTCATCTTTTTGTTGGGTTAAATCACCACTTGAGCTTACAATCATAACCACGAGCTTTTCCAAAACTCATACCTCAAATGATGGTAAGTTCCATTTTAAAGTTGTGTTTAGATCACCTAAAATATAATTTTATGAGTCGCAACTAACCTTGTTTTTGGGGGTCAGCTAAAAAATCCAATCAAGAGTCGGGAGTAATCCCTTGATATTTGCACAACCAGAGATTCTAATGTTCGGGGACTTGGGTTACATTAATATTTCTAGTAACGCCCTTTCGATACCTAACGGTCATAGTGTTTCCTAATGTATCCATGGATATCTTTTTACCCTTTTTTTTTTTTTTCATATAACAAGAAATTGACAAAGTGATCATGCGTGGATAATGGGTTTCATGTCATTCTACATCTATTTTAAAGAAAGGGAAAGAAAGCAAACAATTGAAATTTAAAAGACAATGAGGTAAGTAAACACTCAAAACAGATTAAGGAAAGCAGTAAACCTGACATGCAATCCTAAAAATAGAAATAAGGAAAACGGATCAAAGAAGAGCCTGCAACTCGTCGAGTGTTTATACAATGCCAAAACAACCTGAAACATATATCAGGGAATGAATAGTACAAAGATAGGCTCAGATTGGATATTGACCATTCATTGTCTTCGAGTCTTAGGGATAGCCACCTCAATGGGTCTATTCTAATTCTATTCTATGATTAAACTAAAGTATCACTTAAGAAAACAACCTCAAAGTCACCCATGGCAATCAAACACGTAATTCATGGCAATCAACAAGCATGTGATTTGACGTCAATCATCCAAGGAAAAATACTTAAGCAATCAAGAATGGCATCGGCATCGACCTTTGATTATTCATGCAAGAAGCCAGACTAAGACTCCTAACCAATCATTTTAATGGTTTGTAATAACTAGTCATCACTTGTATTCACAAGCGGTAACTATTACTAACAAACACCTAATTCGGGTTCTAAGTGTCACCCAAAGTATCCCACGAGTATATGCACTGCATCTATGTATATATCTAAAAATCACATGCATAGATTGAAAGTAAACATGCATGCAAGTCATAGGACCATGGTTTCCAATCAATCAAACAAATTAGTGAGCTGACATTGGATCATTTACAGTCATTATGCGTTAAACACATCCACATGCATTTGATAGCGAGTGAAACGATCAATATATGACTCATATGATGCCTAAAAAGATTATGTGAATAATTGGTAAGAAGATCCATTATTTCGAAAATAAAGATTCGATGAAAAGGGACATAATTTCATCAATGTTATGGAGCACACTTAGTCATCAAAACTAGCTTGGGTGCATAGAAGGGCACAACTGATCAATCGTCATAGATGTTCTGGATTTGTTCCAAACCTTGACAAATTTTATGTCAAATTAGAATTTTAAAGGAAAATGCTAGATAGGGACATGACATTATTGAGTCAAGAATCACGTCTAGTTGGTAAGGTGAGCTTAGGTGCATCGAGGGCACAACCGATCAAACATCACAAATGTTCTAAATATGAACTAAGGATCCAATGAAGTCATGTCAAATTGAAATGCAATGAACTATAGGCATCACATGAGTGAAAATTGGATTCGGATAAATCAAAACATGAAATTTCATATTGTTTTGTGACATTTAAGGGGTTCACAAAGCATGGCAAAATGCTTTTAATTTTATTAAGAATTTTTGTGTATGAAGTTCAAAACATGAGGATAAAATCTCGTAAAGGCATTGGAAATCAATTCAGGATGCAGAATTTCCTAAAAGTGCTACAACTGAGACAAGTCAAAAAAGGAAAAAACGGAGTGTGTTGAAATATGGCATACAAGGTTCAAGCAATTGAAGTACGACCCGTGAATAATTCGTCATAAGAAAATTACAGCACATTAAGCACTCAATAAAGAACAACTTCCAGGAAGGAAGTTTCTTAAGATAAGCAATATATGAATTTATAAAAAATCTAAGAACACAAAACAATGCATCAGAAATGGTACGGGACAGCAGGACATCAGGGCAAATCAATGGCTACTTGCCCGTAAATGATGTCTAAAAATCCTGAAATTTCACCACAACATAGAAATATAAATGACGATCAAATTCCGTTCAACACTTGACCTCAAAATCCTTACCAAAAACTCACACAAAAATGACAAAGGGTCTGACTCAGCGAAGGCAGAACAATCATTCCCAAATTTAATCATGGCAGATTTTAGAGTAAACTCTACAAAAATAGAAAATGGGTCAAACGGCAAGCAAATGAGACAAAATTGATGTCGTTGGAAAGCTCAAGATGTGCCCTAATAGTTTTTAAGAGGTATCAAGTTCAATTAAGGTCATACTCAAATGATGACAATTGCAGAAGTGTGCAAATTAGCAATAAACATGGCAGAACATGATGCATGAGAATTGGTGTCATGCCCCAAACCCGGGCACGCGCATATCCCTCGGCGATCGATCAAATTGTGATGGTCCCAGAACACGTCGCAGACCCATTCGTTTTATGCACATGCGGAAGCGAATTAAACATATACCCAGACAACAAACAAATACAGGGATAGTAGAAAGACATGCCACGCCTTTTTCATAAAACACACTTTATAAACATATCAGGTTCAACCTACAAGTTTATATACAAAAGGTCTGTCTCAAAAGAGAAACTACCCAACAACCTACACTTTGGACCCTTTCACCTCGGGCTTCGGATTCTCCATCCTGGGGACTTGAAAAATTTAAACCACGATGGGGTGAGATAAAATCTCAGCAAGTCTAAACCCTAAACCCCGACTAGAACGAGAATTCACTTAAAGGCGGTCCTAAACATGCATCACACACAGACTTACCTCGTCTCAGCACCTCCCTACACGTTAGTACGCCACATATACATTTATGAACGCAACAACATGATCAATGATTGGAACATATTATTTCATCACATCACTTTCATATATCAACCAACCACGGGGGTCCCGATTATAAGGTAAAACTGTTATAACACGTCCCATTTCGTGCCACGCAATTTTACCCCATAATAAGGGGCGGCTATCTCAATCACTCATGCATGTCCTAGTTATTTACGACCCAACGGCCACGGCCAACTCAACAGTCAACGGTTATCCAGCATAACCGGGCATCATCCTGTTTTGTCGGGCATGGCAACGTCTACATTTAGACGTGTGACATCCCGATTTTTAGACTCTGTTTTTGATTGAATGAGTTGGGTTTTTCATTGACGCGCCTATAGTTCTTTTCCCTAAGCTAATCACTCATGGGATAACTAGTTTATTAGGTGAAGCCATTAAGGAATTTAAATGCAATAGACTTGAGAATTCGACTAGATTGACTGTTCGACCGTGCTAATTTGTAAGGGTCAATACGGCACCATCAAAATCGATCAAAGACCGGAGATAGGTTGATTCGACAGAGGTATGTGATTAGAGTGTGGGTGATTCCACCTGGTTGCAAAATTTCTGTCGAATGACACTAAATCAATTTTTCTGTCATTTCTGTACCCAGTACTCGTATTTGAAACTCCGATATTTTCACAACAATCGAGAGTTGCCAATGTGTAGAAGATGTACAATGTGGCTCGAAAATAATCGACCATGGGTCAAATGTGCTAAAAATTCCTAAAAGCTACCTGGTAGGTTAGGTTACGCTAAAATCGCGCCTGATTGAAATTAACCTCGAAATTGAACGTGATTTTAGAAATTGAAAGTTATGTCATGTCGTGATTTATTTTAGAAACGTTGACTCATCCTCTAAAGAATTTTCGGCAAATCGGGATTTTCGGCGAAAAAATTAAAGTTGGGCTATTTTGGATTGGGAAAATTAGAGGGCCGTTTTTTGTTGCACTTTTTGGCTGTCAAATTGGTTCATTTGATGAGGAAAATTCATGGGATGGATATGGACACCTTGGCTGAATTTTTGGACACCATTTGGGATTAATTTGAAGGAGAATTGAGCTCAAATTGGATGGGAATGTCCAAAATTCGTAGCCAAGGGGGGAGCAACATTTTGACACTTTGGGAGGCTTCTTGAGGAAGCTTTGGTGTGGAAATTGGGTTGTGGATATGGCTGAGCAAGGTGGGGGCAAGCATTGAGTGTTTTGGATATTTTTAGAGGACTTTTGTGGCACTTTGGGCCCCCCTTGTAGCTGAGCTCTTCTTCTTCTTCCTTTGGCTTACTTTCCCCATTGTTGTGTCGTTGTTGTTGTTGTTTTTTTTTTTTTTTTGGTTTGAGCTCAAGAAAAACCAGAGAAAGCTAGCCTTGAACTAACTAGCTCGTTGACCGCCCCCCTTGTTGCTGTCGTGCCCAAGCTTTGCCCGCCCGAGCCCGCTGCTTGCCTACTCGCATGCCCACTCATCTGCGAGCCCAACCCATTGCCTGGCTACCATCTCGAACAGTTCGAGCCTTCTCTGCTGTTGATTTGTTGCCTTTACTCGCCGTCCAGCCAGCCGAAGCCACTGCCGTTGCCTATTGCAGCCGCTACTATCCCGCCTCGTCGTTTCCATGCCAAGCCGCTGCTCGGTCCAACTAATTCAGCCCAAAGCAAAAGCCAAACCTCATAGCCCAACTGTGAGCTTCGTAGCCTGTTTTAGGCCCCATCATGACCTCATTTGGTGTTGCCGCGGCCTTGTTTTCCACCCACCTCTGCATTGCCATCGCCGTGGACTCACCGGTTCGCTGATCCGGTGAGGTTACTCACTAAATCTTGATTAGGAGGTTAATTATGCTTAGGGGTTTATTAGCTTAGCCTAAGATAAGATTATGTGGTTAGTTAGTTGTAATTAGTGATTTAATTGCTTAATTAGGATAATTATGTGGTTAGATTAGACTAGTTAAGGGTTAATTAGGTTGCTTCATTTATGTGGATAGGTGCAGTATTTTTCTAGGCCCATTTAGGTGGTTAAATTAGCATTTTAGGTCTAAGCATGCAGTTATTGATTTAAATTGCATTTATTTAATTGATTTTGTAATTTATTTAATTATTTATTTTTTTCCAGAAATTATATCGGGATAGCCGGTGATCGGAATTTTGTGCTGATTGCAGTGGTGTGCTTAGTTTATGCAATTGATTGCTAAATTGTGCAATTGAGTGGTGATTATTAATTTTGGGTTGTTATTTTAAAATCATGAAATTTTGGTATTTGATTGGAAAATACTAGGTGTTGGTTTTTTACGCCAAAAATGTTTTTAGGTACTATATTAAATAGTGAGATTTTTCAAAGAAATGATATCACTTTTTAAGGTTCGATCTGATCGTGTACCCACACACAATTATTTTCACCGGGTGTTTTTAATACGAAGAAAATGGGCCAAGTGCATTATCTTAATTGAGACATTTGAGTGCAATGCACGATGTCCTTGGCTATAATTGAATGATTGTGTGATGGTTATGAGAACCCGTCCCCAATGTGCGTCGGGTGGACGTTGCCCCTATATGGGATGCCCCTGGACAACGGATGCCGGTCGTAGTAGATTCTAGACCGATACTCCTTCGGGATTGTCGTTTCGAGGTAGACATTACTTTGCTCAATGGGGTGAGACGATGCCTAGTTATGCCAGAAGACCACCGTACGTCGAGTAGGCCGTGCCTGTTGGGCTGAGATTAAAATTGGAACGCATGATTGATTGAGTGAAACGCACCTGATTATGGGACAAAATTGTGTGGCACGGAATGTAACTTGTCATAATGATTTAGCCTTATAATCGGGACCACTACAATTGATTGAGATCTAAAGTGATGCCTTCCAATTGTTGAGTGTGATTACTGCACATATATGTTATATGAACTATACTGACATGCAGGAAGGAACTAAGGCGAGGGAAGTCATCTGTGATGTGTGGTTAGATTACCTCTAAGCGTATTTCCTTCCTAGTCGGGGTTTATGGGGTAAATTTGTTGAGACGTTGTCTCACCCTGTCGTGGGCTTAACCTTTCCAGGTCCTTAGATGGTGGCCCTTCCGGTACATTTTGATCAACCTTGGGGGGTTACTGAGTGAAGCATAGACGTCCCTGTCCCCGGGAGTCACTGGGTCTATGAGCTCGTAGTGACCACTGTCTTGGTCAATGAGGGCTACCTTAGAGGGTACCTCATCGATTTAGGGCGTGGTTTCACCATGGGCTCTATGGATATAGGGAAGGTCCCCTTCAAGGTTTTGATATCCTCGTTGTTGCGGTTAACACCGCTCTGGGCGAGGGTGTAGCTGCCCCTCTTGATGGGGTTGTGGAGGACCCGAAGCCCCCGGAACCTATCAAAGTGGAGTTTGAAGGATCATCGAATGTGTCGACTAGTAGGTTGTAGGATAGTTTCTTTTTTAGAGCCGATCTTTTTGTAAATAGACTAGTTTGTTTATGAAAGCGTGTTTTGTTTGTGAATTTGTTGTCCTACTTTTCTATCCCATGCTGTTTGCTGTTAGGGGTTTTTATTTTGCTTCCACATGTGCCTTAAAATGAATAGGTCGACGACGCGTCCTGAGATGTCGCAATTTCATCGACCACTGAGGGATGTGTGTGCGCTCAAGGTTCGGGGCTTGACATCACCGCCCGGAGTGGTTACAGAGTTGGTTGGTAGTTGGAGTGATAAGGTGCGATGGGTTATGGGATAGTTAGTAGGAAAGACCTTTTAATTATGTTGATGCGTGTGATGGATAGCTGATTGGTAGCTTGTTTGTGTGGTCGCTCAATTTCTAATTCTATGTGGAATTGGAAAGCAGGTTCATGTAAAGAATCTGCATCATGAGTGATCAAGAGCAGAGGACGCCTAGAAAGAGGATTGTAGGACCTGTTACTTGGGGTAGGACACCAACAGGGGTTGGTACTCGAGGTGGTAGAGGTAAAGCGCAGGCTTAGGCCAACGCAAGTGGATTAGCGCCGCCGCTGGTCAGCGCTGGTGTAGCAGCACTTGGTGATCCGAGAATTGACGGGATCATGTAGGTGCTAGAGACGCTTGGGAATCTGATGGGGGCAGCAGGCCTAGAATTAAGCCACCGCCACTACCACCGTCACTACAGCCACTGCTACTGCCGTCGCCAATGCTACCGTAGCCGCACCTGCTAAAGTTCCACCTGGGAATGTGGTTGTTGAGAGGCTAATGCATAAACTTGTAAAGCAATTTCTGAAGCTGAACTCGCCGAGGTTCATTGGAGTAGGAGATCCCGAGGCTGCAACACTTTGGATCCAAGACTTGGAGAAGGCCTTTGCATTGCTGATATGCACTGAGGAAAAGAAGGTGGTCCTTACAGTATATTAGCTGCAGGGTAACGCAAGTACTTGGTGGAGGGCCACCGGAGGCAGAGTAATCCTAGAAGGTGTGGTTTCAGTGTGGAACGCCTTCCATGGAGCCTTTAACGGCAAATACTTTTTGACAGTGCCAGAGAGCAGAAGATAGAGGAATTACAGTGCCTTTGTCAAGGGATGTTGATAGTGGATTAGTATGAGGCCAAATTTGCAAAACTGTCACAGTATGCCCCGAGACTGGTAGAAAATCTTGAAGACAGAACTAGGAGGTTTAGGAATGACCTCCGACCGGAGCTGAAGAATCCCTTATTACTGTTCAACCTGAAGGACTACAACGACTTATATGAACGGGCTCAACTGATAGAGAGGAATTTGAATAAGCAAGCTGCCTCATCAGGGTCGAGGTTCAACTCGAATAAGGATTGAAACTGGTTTGGGAAGAAGCCCATGACTGGATGAAGATATCTTATTTCGCCCAATAGGAAGGGTGGGATAGGTAAGTCAACGCCTAGCTAGATGGGCATGTGTCGCTTCTGTGGAAGATGACACGAATCAGCCCCGTGCCATTCTAGGCCGGGTGCTTGTTTTGAGTGTGGCTAGCAGGGTTACATGGCCAAGAATTGTTCCAGAAGACAGATGGGACCGCAGTTACCGCCGCTGTCACCGATGGGTTAGAATTGAGGATTCACGCCACCGAATGCACCGCAGGGTGATTTGAACTGACCTCTAGTGCAAGGAATAATGTACATTGTCACAAGGAGACAGGCGGAGGACTTGCCTGATGTGATCAAATGTACGGTCTTGTTAAATGATCACGCCGCTTATGCTTTATTTGATCTTGGAGCTACTCATTCGTTTATAGCTGAGTAGTTTGTTATGCTGGTAGGATTGAGTCCTGAGTTGTTTGAGTCAGTGTTTAGTATATCTACACTGTTAAAGGATAAGGTGTTAGCTACAGTAGGTTGTCCTAGTTGCAAGTTAGTGATTGGTGATCGAGAGGGGAAGATAGATTTGATTGTCCTAGCCATGTATGATTTTGATGTGATAATTGGTATGGACTGGCTCACCAAGCAATGAGCTACGATGGATTGCTATCGTAAAGCAATTCAGTTTAACCCGTTAATGGGTGAAAGTTTTGCGTTTATTGGGAGTCGAGGAGAACCCTCGATTACCTTAATTTCGTCGCTTGAGGCAACCCATTTATTAGACAAGGGTTGCCAAGATCACCTGGCGATTGTCATGGATACGACAGTTGAGGAGTTGAAGATCAAGGACATTGTAGTGGTTCAAGAGTTTTTGGATGTGTTTTCGAAAGAATTACTAGGTTTGCCCCCAGAAAGGGAGATTGAGTTTGTGATCGAGTTGGCCCCCGGGACGGAGCCAATCTCTAAGGCTCCTTACCGAATGGTGTTGTCAGAGTTGAAAGACCTGAAGGTGCAGATGCAGGAGTTGTTGGATAAGGGATTCATATGTCCTAATGCATCACCTTAGGGAGCACTATTTCTGTTCGTGAAGAAGAAAGATGGTTCGTTGCGCCAATGCATCAACTATTGCCAACTCAATCAAGTGACGATCAAGAACAAGTATCCACTGTCGATGATCAACGACTTATTTGACCAGTTGTAGGGAGCGTCACTATTTCCTAAAATCGACCTGAGGACAGGATACCATCAGCTAAGGATAAGAAAGGTAGACATACCGAAGACAGCGTTTCGCACTCGATACGGCCATTATGAGTTTACAGTAATGCCGTTCGGTTTAACGAATGCCCCAGCTGCTTTCATGGATCTGATAAACCGAGTGTTCAAGGAATACTTGGATCAATTTGTGATCGTGTTCATTGACAATATCTTGGTGTACTCAAGAAGTCCAGAAGAGCATGAAAGACAATTGAGGATAATGCTTTAGACTCTGCGGAGTCATGAACTATACGCTAAGTTCAGCAAGTGCGAGTTTTGGTTGACTCGTGTGGCTTTCCTAGGTTACATGATTTCAGGTGAAGGAATATTCGTGGATCCGACCAAGATTGAAGCAGTTATCAACTTGCCAAGACGGACGACAGTGATAGAAATCAGAAGTTTTTTTGGTTTGGCAGGTTATTACAGACGGTTCATGGAAGGATTTTCAGCATTAGCCTCGCCTTTGACTCGACTGCTGAAGAAGGAAGAGAAGTTTGTGTGGACAGATAAGTGCGAGCGAAGTTTCCAAGAGCTTAAGCAGAAGCTGACTACCGCACCAGTGTTGACAATTTCATTGGGTCCTAGAGGATACGAGATCTATAGTGATGCGTCGTTTAGAGGACTGGGTTACGTGCTAATGCAGTATGGCAGAGTCGTTGCATACGCATCCCGTCAGTTGAAACCTCATGAGCTGAATTATCCAACGCATGACTTAGAACTCGCAACGATTATTTTTGCTCTGAAGAATTGGAGACTTTATTTGTGTGGAGAAAGATTCCAAATCTTTACGGACCATCAAAGCCTCAAGTACTTATTCTCTCAGAATAAGTTGAATATGAGACAGCGTCACTGGATGGAACTCTTGAAGGACTATGATTGTGATATTCTTTACCATCCTAGAAAGGCTAATAAGGTCGTAGATGCGCTGAGTCGGAAATCTTCAGTTGTGCAGATGGTAATCAAGGAGTGGATTTTACTTGAAGGAGCTCGAGATTCGGTTTTCAAATTTGAGGTAAGTTACTCATATTGAACATGGGGATTTCTTTGCTTGATTGTGGTGCTTTGAAGAAGAACTGGTGAAGAGAAGGATCATAGAATTTGATAGTTCACGGGCAATGTGGAGGGAGAATTACAAAAAAAGTCCTAGTGTCAATTCAGTCCTAATTTTTTTTTTTTTTTCAATCAATTCAATTTTAAGCATTTTATAATTATATCAATTTAGTCTATCCAGTTAAATTTGGCCATCTCGCGCCGACATGGACACTGCCCATCCGGAGAACGTTGACATTGACAATTTTTAATAATTTTATTTATTTTTCAAAATTGTTATTTATTATTTTCATTCTCTTTTTTTCTCCTCTTCCTTCTTCCTCTGGCTGAACCTTGTTGACCAATGGCGAGGCTCACCCCCATGCTAGCCATTGGTGAGGGCAATCCTCGCCTAATGAGGCTCGCCCAGCCATGGCAAGGGCCGCCCCACCGATCATTGGGGAGGGTGGCCTTGCCGGCTAGATGAAAAGGGGAAAAAAAAAAGAGAAAGAAAAAAAGAAAAAAATTAAAGAGAAATTCAAAAAAATTAAAAAATTAAAAATTGTCCACACTAGTATTTGCTAAACCGCCAGCATCCATATCACGGCCTGTTGGGTAGACTGAATTAGTACAATTGCAAAATGTTAATTATTGAATTGACAAAAAAATAAATAAATTAGGATTGAATTGACACAATTGCAATAAGTTTGGTCTTTTTTTTATAATTATCCCAAATGTTGAAGATTCTTCCTTTCATAACATATTTTTCTGTCACTTGCATGTGCTACTCATTAATTTCGATAGGCACATAGGATCGGCAACTTATTAAAAAATTGTTCGTGTTAATGCTTACTGTACCACATAGGATAACCGATGTCCATATCAAGAAATTTTAATTAAAATTGGCCAAATGTACTTAATTTGTAAAAAAGTGAAAAGGATTAGAACTCGATTGGCAAAATTGAAAGTTTAGGACTGACTTTATAAAGTGTAATAGGTTTAGAACTTCTTCGATGATTTTTCTCCTTCAGTAACATACCTTTATGTTACTTTTATGTGCTACTTGTTAATTTCAATAGTCAAACTCGCTAACATTCCACCAAGGAATATGTTGGACCTTGTGAATTACAAGATGACCGGCAATCTAGCTTTTAAACCCCATCTTTCATCTCCCTTTTCACTGAATGTCCTTAGCTTCTTACGGATCTGATATCGGCAATTTCTAGGTTTGTTCCTTGGTGATGGATCTGCTCAAGGACATGGAGCCGGGTGAACCGTTCTTCATCCCTTGCAAGCGCATCAAAATTGGCTATGGTAGCACGCAATTAGGGTTGCTCCTTGCAAAACGAATGGGAAAGACAATTTTCTCTTTTTTGAATAGTTGTTGCTTCAACAATGACTTAGGCCCTGTTTGTTTGTGTTCTTTTTTTCTGGTCATGAATACGATTTTTGTTTTTTTGTTCCGGGGAACAAAGAAAGAACAAAAATGCGTTTGTGTGAGTTTTATTCCGAATCTATTTTTTTGTTTCAGGGAACAAATTTGGAACAAAAACAAGAAACAAGAAAACTTGTTTCTTGTTCACGGAACACTTCGATAAACAATTTTTCTCTCTTTTTTTTTTCTTCTCTTTCTTTTCTTCTTCTTTTTTCTTTGGCCAATCGTCGACCTCGGCCATGGGCGCGACCTGCCGTTGAGGGCGGCGACCTCGCCGGAGCGTCGTCGGCCCTTGGTGAGGCTCGGCCTCACCTTGGCTAGGCGAGCTCGGCCTCGCCTTGGTGGGCAAGCTCAAGCTCACCCAAATCTGGCGAGGCCGAGCTCGCCCAGCCACCGAGGCTCGGCGTCGCCGGCCACCGCCAAGTTGGCGTCGCACGGGCGGTGGCCCAACGAGGCCAAGCCTCACCGGTGGTTGGGCGAGCTCAACCTCGCCGGATCTAGGCGAAGCTGCCAGCCAAAAGGAAGAAAAAAAAAAAAAAAAAAAAAGGAAAAAGAAAAAATAAAAAAGGAAAAATAAAATAAAAATATCAAAAAATTTTAAAAAAAAAAAAAAAAAATTATACAAGTTTACCAATTGTGGTTTTGTTCTTTTTCTATTCCGGGAATAAGTTTACCAAACACATTCTTCTATTCAAAAATTGTTCCTCGGAATAGAAATAGTTTTTTCTATTTTTGTTTTGAAACAATTTTCAACGTAAACGTTATCAAATGCACCCTTACTAACTAAGGACGAGTGACTATGGGGGTTAGGTGAGGCCGACTTGATCATGGGCTTGATGGGCTCGAGAGGCTGCTCTTGCCATGCTAGCTTGTCACAAGGGCCTCACCGATCTTCAACAAAATCTGAGTTGGGCAAGCTAAGGCATGTTTGCCGTTTTATTGAGCTAAGTTTGAATTAGACCAGGTTCGTTCATTGCCACTAAAGTGAGAAGTATGCCACGACTACATGAGGACGCTTTCCTTTGCCCGCTTGCGGAGAGGGCCGCCCGCCTTCGCTTACAGAGCAGAGCAGTGGCGCCGCCCCTGCTTCAAGCCCCCTTTCCCCCCAAATGCAGGTGCTCTCTCACGCTTTACTTTTCTAAAATTTATAGCTTTTTTTCCACATGCGACGTTTTCCCACTGGCGACGCCTATTTTGGCGCTACACTAGTGCTGAGTGTCTAGTACGTGTTTTCGTTATTCAAAACAGAAGGAACTCATGAGAGTATTTATTACATTGTTCAAACAAATATTTTTTTTTTGACTTAATTGTACCGTTTTGACAGTTTTAAATAGTTCAATTGTATTTTTATGACAAATATTTGGATTTTTGGGCACTTAACTCTCTTAAATATTCATATGGAAGAAACATATAAATAGATAGGAAAATTTTAAGACATAATACTAAATAAACTGTCAACATGACGCTTAGATTTTGTTATTTGGTTGATTAACTCATACTCATTTATATGCTTTCCGTCGTTTTGTCATATTATATCACCATTTTTTTCCCAACAAGATGATTTTAAATTCGTGCTACACATGGGCCTTCAACTAATATTATCCAGTTTCCATTTGCAATTGGCTGTTTAGACTTACAATCGCAGTGATAAAGTGGACATTTCTAAACAGTAAAACTCGTAAACATGTAAGTAGACGTCACACGCCTGAAGCAAAACTGTGAAAACTCTAAACTCTATTTTATTTGTAAAGAGTCAATTGCCTTACAAGTAAAATATAACAAATGTATAGTTTTTAAGCCCAATGAAATCCATAGATATTTTGAATATAAATTAAGAAACAAGATAATTCATGAAAAGAAAATAATGCGTTTGTTTGGAGTAAAATTATTTGCACGAAAAGAATGTTTAGATTTTTCATTTGCTTAGATACTAGGAAATGAATCGGTTTACAAAAAATGTTTTCCAAGATTTTGGAAAATGAATTCCCCTCCCATGAAAGAAATCATTTTCCCCAAAGAGACGCCATTGTGTTGTTGCCAATGCAACACCCGTGAGCACCCAGCTTCCTTTCTGTTTTTTTTTTTCTTTTTTTTTTTCATGCTCAAAACCAAATAAAGATAATTTTTTCATGAAAATTTTCATGAAAAAAACACACTCTAAGATAGCATTTAAAGCAACCTAAAAAGTTAATTGGATCCTAGAGGTAAGGAAATCCACCTTATTCTTGTGATTATCCAGTTGGAAAACACAAGGTCTTAGTTATGTGAAGTCGTTCCTCTATCATGAGCAATATGTTCGGTAGAAAGGTGGATGGAAATTTTTTTTTTGGGTCAATGATTATAATTACATGAAGGGATTTAAATAACTAAGAGAGAAAATAAGAGAAGGGGAGATAAGAGGGATTTAAATTATAATGTTGTTTGGATGCTAATGAGAGACGAAATGGAGAGAATTGCAATATGACTTCAATTACCCAATGAGTGTACTAATGCTAACTTAGTCCTAAATTTTTGCGCAAAATTATAATGCAAATTTTCAATCAAATTCCATAAAAAATTCTTGATGTGGCAGTAGTATAGGACTAAATTGGCTGGGAAACTATATTAGAATTTGGGAAAATTTCAACTAAGGGTTCAAAGTGAAAGCGTTTTCTCAAATAAGGGTTTAGAGTGGACATTGTTTCAAAAAAATGTCTAAAGTTACTAACTTATGTCAAATAGTGGCTGAGTGAAACTCTTCAGCTTCATGTCTCCTTGCCATCAGTGTGGTATATTCCATAATATACTTGTAGCTTGTCTACACGCTGCTTGAACAAGCTGCAATGGCTATTCCTGGATGAACAAGAATCGGATGCACTGATTTAATAAACTGACCTTGGTCAAAACGAAGCAAATTAGAGGATGTTGAAATTTAATGAAATTGACACTCCTCCGGTGCTTGTTCAAAGTGGCACACCATGTGTGTTTGAGTGGAATTAACTACACAAAAAAAATTCTTCTATTTGTGATGCTTTGACCAGCAAGTTCAAAGTGGCACACCATGTGTCTTTGAGTGAAACTAGCTGCACAAAAAATTTCTTCTATTTATGATGCTTCGATCGGCAAAAGAACTCGTCAACAAGAGGCTTCGCCAAAAATAGTTGGTTTTGGTTTGCTTTGAAAAGCATATGAATTCTTTAATTCAAGTTTTAAACTGAATTGGTTCAAAGCAATTACCAAAATTAATTTGACCTCGGTTGCAGTTGTCTTATAAAAGCCAAGTATTAAATACACACTTCTCAAGCCTATTTTCTGGAGAAATTGATATTGCTATCAAGCTGATAAGATTGGAAGAGTGGTAAGAGAGGCCAAGGAGAGGCTCCATGAGAAGCTCGGGACACGCGGGGGGGATTCAAGTTAGAATTCTTTAATTTGGATCAAAATAGATTATTATTTTGGACAAAATCAATTTGGGATCTTTCTAATTTAATTGGGAGAGAATCTATAAAGAGAATTCAAGAGCGGAGTCTCTGATTTGGTTGGAAGAAAAATCTACACTAAAAAAATTGAAGATTGACATGGGAAAGAAAGAAAATATGCAAAAAGCCCTAGAATTCAATTTGGAATCTTTAATTTACCTTTTTTTATTATTACAATTTTTGGACAAAAATGCCCATGCTTCAATCGCCAGAATATGTCCACTAGTGAAAATTTGGCCGATTAGCGAGTTGGGGCCCTTCATTTGAGACATAGTTGGCAACTTCAGACTCCTATTTGATACAAAATTCACCCTAGGCACTTATTTGAAAAAAAGGCTCTACTTTGAGCCCTTATGTGAAATTTTCCTTTAGAATTTTGTGATTAAATTGTCATAATTAAAAAATTTATGATTGAATTATCATCCATAAAATAGGTTTAGAATTCATCAACGATTTTCCCACTTTTAAAAATAAAACTATGGGTATAAGCAAGATAGAAGAAGATTCTGTTTTCTATGAATTCTTCCATATACAGACAGATTTGGAGGGTTTTAAAGAAGACATAAATTAAGGTTATTCCAAATCCCTCCAAGTCATTCCTAATCATTTCTCCCTTCTCTCTTCATCTGCTTCCTTCCAAACACGACAACCCCTTTGAAATCCTGTCTCTTCCTTTCAAATCATCTCTACCAAACATAATGGAGGCATTCCCTGCTCCGTCCTCACTTGAAATGAAACTCGACAAATTAATCATTTGATCCCGGATTACATGTGTATCCAATCCATATGACCAGTTTTATCACATGAACTTACGTCAGAACCTTGCATTTGGCCCGTGTGGTCTCGGGTTCACATGCATGAACTATCGAGACCACTTTATATGCGGGACAGAAAGAGACACGACCGGCATCACCCATTGATTGGAGCCCGTGGGATTCGCTTTTGGACAAATAGAAGACTGGGACAGCTATGTGATACATGTGCAGAGCAGCAACAGAAGTAGAAGGAGACAAGAAAAGTAACAAAGAACAATCTTTCATCTATCGAGATGATTCAGTAGGTAGGAAAACAAATGAAATGTTAAAACGCATTACCCCTGAGAGAATGGATCACCGATTACAAAGAAAGTCCACAAGGAAGGATGTTCAGGCTGTTGTCAATACGGTTCCATTCGATGTGGTACCGGGGTCTTGATCACCTGCAGTATCTGCACCACTTCGGCCATGGAAGGCCTGCTTGATGGCACCTGCGAGGTGCACACAAGTGCCAGCTTCAGTACCGGCAGGACCTCGTCCTCTGGGTACTCGGTGATGCTCGGATCCACGCAATCCAATGCATTGCCCTGCTCGAGCAAGACCCTGACATGGTCGCTCAGGATCACCACGTTGTCTTCGCCGTACTCCACTGGTCTCCTCCCGGTCACGAGCTCGAGTAGCAGGATCCCGAAGCCGTAGACATCGCACTTCTCATTGACCCTCAAGCTCTGGCATGCTAGTTCCGGGGGCCACGTACCCTGGCGCACTCTGGAACCTGTTGCTCATAACGTGCCTATCCAGCTTGGTGAGGAGTCTCGCCAGCCCAAAATCCGATATCTTGGGATTATCATTTTCATCAAGCAAGATGTTGCTGGGCTTAATGTTGTAGTGGATGATTGACGGGTGGAAAGAATGGTGCAAGTGCGCAAGTCCCTTTCCAACGCCAAGCGCAATTTTGAATCGGGTTGCCCAAGAAAGCGGGGGCAAAGAAGGAAGCCTCTCGTGGAGTTTGAGTGCAGACTGCCATTCGGCGCGTATTCTGTCACGATAAGTTGCAGCTGCGGAGTCCACCAATATCCGATCAGCGCAATCAAGTTGGGATGCCTCGCTCTTCCTAGGAAACGAACTTCCCGATCAAAATCTTCCTGATATTGACGATGTTGGATGTGACAAGCCTTTTACTGCCACCATCTTTCCTTGGACGCCAAACGGAACCTTGAACACAGTCCCGAACACTCCCTCACCAATCTCGGAAGCTTTGTTGAGCAAGGAATGGGGGTTGCTCAAGTTAATGTCTGGGGATACCTTCGAGTCAAACAGGATGAGCTTTCCCGTAGCCAGGTTCCCTGATCTTGAAGAGCTCGAGCACTTGCTTTCCAAGGGGGTATCAATGAATGCAAGCCTTCTTCGGGCAGAAACGTTCAGCAGACTAACGACTATCACTCCGCACGCAATGAGAAAGGCTGCCAAGATCGCGACAATAGCCGATACAGAGAGGAACATGTGGTTGTGACCGAACCTTCATTTCTATGCTTATGGCCATCCGTTGGCCATTGCCATAAGCATATGGGTCGAGGACTAGGGGCTTGGACGTTCATCACGCATGGACCTTTCAATATCGGCGAGCAAATCCCTAAGTTCCCTTGAATAGCACTTTGATCCAAACTGGGGAATATGCCCCCAGCAGGAAGCCTTCCTATGAGCCTATTGTGGATATATTCACAGCCAGGAGATCTTCTAACTTGCCGAGCTCTTGCGGTATTTCCCCACTCAGCTCGTTGAACTCCAGCTTTAGAATCTTGAGATTGCTCAACATGGAGACCGATTTGGGAATGGGACCGCTCAAATTGTTATGGGACAAGCTTCTGCAGCAAGGCCAATTATAGCATCACATCGACAGGAAAATAACGATAATGAGATGAAACGCAAAACGTAAATAGCATAGTGCATGTTCAGCGGAAAGTAACTGTACTTACAGCAAGTACATAGATGAACAGTTCTTAATTTCCTCCGGAATTGGCCCAGTTAATGCGTTGCCGTCTAATTGAAGAATGGCCAAACTACCCGAATCACATATATCTCCAGGAATCGAGCCATACAAATCGTTGTTGCGGAAATCCAGCACCGTGAGGTTCTGGAAGTACCCGAGCTCAGGGGGCATTCTTGAACTCAGGCCATTCCACGACAGGTTCAAGTACCTCAAGTTGGATAGAAGACCCATCTCGGCAGGAATAACTCCGCTCAGATTGTTTCTCGACAAATCCAGAGTGTGGAGAGATTGGAAGAGCTTACTTGAACCCGGCGGGATAGGGCCGACCAGCTTGTTTTTCGATAAATCGACTTCCTGCAATCCAAGATCGAACAAGGCCCCTGGTACACTACCTGTTATGCTATTATCCCTCAGCCGTATGACTGTTAGCTTGGAACAGTAGGCAAGAGACAAGGGAATGCTTCCAGATAGATCATTGCTGGACAAGCTAAGGTACCTCAAAGATTGCAGGTTACCTACCGACGTCTGGATGCTTCCGGTGAACTTATTGCCTGAGAAGTCCAAGTATTGAAGGCTAGTTATTTTACCGATCCAATTGGGGAAATCACCAGTCAGCACGTTATTCGCCAAGCTGAGAGAAACGAGGGAGTATAGATTCTGGAGCGACGCGGGCAGTGCCTCCGTGAGGAGATTGTCGCGGAAATCAATGCGGTCAAGTGCGGGCACAGTCCTACATCCGCCGGTAACTGACCTGCGAAACGGTTCCCTCCCAAGCGGAGCTCTTTCAGGTTGTGTACGGCCGATACCCCTGCCGGGATTGGCCCAGAGAGCATGTTATTCGAGAGATCCAATACTCGGAGTCTTTGTAGAGTCCAGATTCCAGAGGCAAAATTTGGGTCGCCGGAGAATTTGTTGCCGGAGAGGTCGAGGCTGTTGAGGAAAGTGCATTTGGCCAAACTACTGGGAATCGGCCCTTCGAGCCTGTTCCCAGCAAAAGAAATGAAGTGGAGCGAGGAGCAGCTGCCGAAGAGGCCGTCGGGAAGCGGCCCCGAGAACGAGTTCTTGGAGAGATCAAGGAATCTGATCGAGCTCACGTTCACAAGGGAAGTGGGGAACGGACCTGACAGGCCATTGCGGCTGAGGTTGAGCCTTTGGAGGCCACTTGGGAGGGAAAGCTGCGGGCTGATGCTGCCGGTGAAGTTGTTGCGCGACAGCGAGAGCACCTTGAGGCGGTCCAACTTCTCAAGTCCTCTTCCGATCTTGCCCGACAGGCCTAAGCCGTCGAGCGAGATCTCAGTGACTCGACCGGCGAGCGGGTCACATTGGACGTACCTCCAGGAGCATGGCGAGGCATCATCTTCGCTCCACGAGACGAGGGACGAGGAGGGGGTCCGAGAGGTCTGACTTGAAGACGATCAAGCCCAGCACGTCGTCGTTCAGCTGGGCAGAGACGTCGTCGCCATTGGCCATGCGGCCTCCAAAGTGTCCCGTTGCCATTAACGAGACCAGCACATAGAGCGCAAGATGGAGAAATCCCATCGTCCGGATCACCATCTCTCTCCCTCTCTTCGTCTCTCTTCTTTGGTTATCAAGCTGGCCTCAGCTCGACAGAAAAAGCATAGCTCATGTGATGCAGCACTCGAGAACCAAGTGTTGAGGATGGAAAACGATATTACTGTGCTCACGAGAGAGAGAGAGAGAGAGAGAGAGAGAGAGAGTAATATGAGGTGGGAAAAGTCCAAGTTTGGAAGGAATGAGCAGTTTCATCAATCAAGCAACAGACAGGACTGATGTATAATTTTCTCTTTCTAGCGGACCGAATAAATTCCGAGCCAGAACCCGTACTGAGTCATTCAAATATCAAATTATTTACGCTTTTCATCATAGCTATCTAACCCTACACCATATACGTGATCTTTGGAGGGGGAAAAAAAGGCAATTCCAAAGTTAGCACGATCAGTTTGCAAAATTACTTTACTGCGTTTAAAAACCCAATTAACGAAGAAAGTTGCACCACCGATCCTAAATCCAGAATGCAACTATTCTAAATTTGACGATCAGTTCAACATTAAAAGCCTTGACTTCTATTGAAGAACATGATCAAATGATGTGCAATTCAAGATCTCCCATAAGTGATATTTTAAGTGATGCATAGATATTTCAGGTACCGCCCTTAATTGCACTTTTTGAAAAAAAGATTCAGAAAATTAATCAAAACAATGGAAAGGTTTTAAATCATCAACAAGAATCAGAAAGATGGGGATGGTTTCATGTTAGCTTGAGAGATAAACCAAGTACCAAGAACAAAAATTCGAGTCCTTATTATATATGTAAACATGCCGAGGTTCTATCTAGTACACACGGAAACCCAAGTCGAATGTTGAGTGAATCCGTGAAGGGGGGGAGAGAGAGAGAGAGAGAGGCAGATACAGAACAAATTGGTCCAACATGGGTTTCCTGACAGGGATGCCTTGCCAACCGCGTATATCAAAGAGGTCTATCTCTTTGTCCGGGAGCTGATGCAGCCTCGCTGGGACTTGCTTTGTCGCTTGCTCCAGCCACTACTTGTCTCGTCCCTTCACTTTCCGCCTCATCATCAAGATTAAATATCAGCCTCTCTCTCTCTCTCTCTCTCTCTCTCTCTCTGCATCTTCCCATATAGTTCGAATCCCACAGAAGAATACAAAACGCTCTGAGCCACCCCCGTGACGAAACAGTACAAGGGTATGAAATACTTGGCGACGGCAGTGAAGCATTTTCCCCTCTCGGAGTCGTATCTGACGAGACTAAAGATGCTTTTGGAAACGGAGGCCTTTTTATCTCTTTTGAAGTTCAAAAGAACAGCATGAAAGGGTAACTCCTCTTTTCTGTCTCGTAGCCTTTGGCTTGTAACTTCTTGAGCTTTATTCCCACCTCGTTTTCCCTTTTTCGTCAAGTCGGCTTGCCTTCTATCTCTTACAATGCCTTAGCATAGATTTGGTGGACAAACTTTGTCTTGATTTGAATTTTTCGTCACAACGGTACACTTTAGCATGGAGAATGTTTCTAATCTAATTTGGCCAACCCGAGATATCTTCCGGTAAAAAATCAACGAATTTTACATGCAACATTTACATTTTTGTACGCAATCTCTAGGTCCCACGTAAATTGCTACTGCTTTGCGTAAATCTCGCGGAAAGGACTGCCACGAGGCTTTTTTTTTTTTTACAAATCAGAGGGCAACATCCTATAAAATATTAACATATCATGTTGCAGAAAAAACACAAATGAGGAAACACAAAGTAATTATCTTTACTATCATGAGTGTTCAATAAACAATTCGATTGAGTTCACATAAATAGAGAAAAACGAATCTGTCAATTGATTACACAAATGATATTATAAGTGTCATAACTTCCGTACAGAATTTACTTAAAGTGTTAAAACTTTTCAATTAATCACTTAAGTACTATATTAGTGAAAAAATATCACTTAAGTGCTTCTGACGACATATTCCGGTAAGAGTGCTACATGGCTTTTTTTTGAAAAAAAAAATCAAATATAGAATGCAAAATGGGTGAAATGATGTGGCGATTGAGAATCCAAAATCCTTACGCAATTCTCTCTCCTTTCCCAAAATTTTCTCTCATGTCTTTACTCTGTTCTTCTTCAACCTCTAGTTTTCTTCGCCATAGCCATGCTAAAACTAGGACAACCTCAAGCCTCCAACAGATGGATTTGGCCACTGACGAGTTCCACAATCATTAGTGTCAAAATAAGCAAGGGGCATGGTGTGGAAGACCTATTTGAGCCATTCAAAACACTAGAAACGACTTTAATTTTGCCCAATTCCATACTTTAAGATTACTTTTTTGAAAACAATTGGGATTCAGCACCCATTCGTTAATTTGGGGAAAACAAATGCTGAAGTGACGTCGTATCGCACTATATTTGTTGACTTCACTTTGCTAACAAGCCACGTCAATTGTAAAAAAGTAGAATATAGCCAGGTTGGATTCTTTAGCAATCTAAAACAACGATGGCATTTAAGTGATTATTGTTATTTTTTTACTAGTGGCATTGTAGTGATTATTGGGAAGTTTTAATACTAAAGTGATCGCCATACAAAAGTTATAATAGTCATTTTCCCTAAATTGGATTGTAGAAATAAATCACTTGAAAAGTGACTAAATTTATCAGATTCAATTTCTTACGAAGATCAAATTCAAGTAGAAAAAGTGGTCATCAATCATCACTACCATCTAATATCTTTAACTCGCAAAATATATAGATGGACGCTGCTTATAATGACAAATTAGGCATTGCTGGTCCAATGGTTTTGACACGAAAGTCCGGGCGCCAAAGCATTTAGCACGCTCCACTGTTTTTTTTTTTTTTTTCTCTCTTCTTTTATTGTCAAACAAATATAAAATTCTATATAGCTTACTTTTCC